>CP139502.1:32681450-32747591 GCA_021014915.2 Artemisia tridentata subsp. tridentata | reverse complement strand
ACACCAAGCAAGAAAGGTTTAATCACCTTTAACAGTGTTATAGAGATCCCCTCACGTTTGGTATGTCAAATGAGTCCCACGGTGTTTTTATCAAAAAAATAGCCATGTTGGCAGTTTTAGTCCCTCCGCCCCCTATTTTCGTTTCACTCCCCTCACTACCATATTTACACATTTAGTCCCTCCCTCAAAATTATATATACTCCTAAAATAATATTTTATTTCATTTTCTCACACACACATGCATAGCTATCTCTCTCTCCCTCTCTTCACCCCACCGCCGGCGACATCCGCCGTCCGGCCAACCACCGTCGCCGGAATATTTACCGACGATACATTTTCTTTTCCGAATCAATAGATCGGTGTATCTAGACCATTTATGGAGCTCGTGAGCTTGTGACGCGTCTCGTATGACCGTCACGCGCCACCACCGCCTACTGCCACCCTTACCGCCACCACACCGACGCTCCACCACCCTTTCTCTTTGGTAAAAACCCCTTACGCGCTTACCCCCACCCCTCTTTGTTATTATTTTCCAAACCCTAATTTCAAATTTTTTTTATTAAACCGATTTTAATATAAAACTTTTTATAAAACCTTTGTAAAACAATGAATAATGTGTGGATCTAGTGTTTTGAACCCTGACTCGGTTTCTCACCGAGTCAACTCGCGTTGACTCGGGTGAGTTACCTATTGTTTTGCTCTCTTTTAATTATAATCTCTTGTTTATGTTGTAGTTTTTGTGTCTCGGCAGTTGGTACGAAGTGGGGCTGAGCCGTGACTCGTGGTGAGTCACGGCCAGGCGAGGTTGAGGAGTAGGGTTAGGATTTAGTTTTATTGTTTTTGGTCGTGTTTGGATTTTGATTCGATTTGGAGTTGGATTGGTTTGGTTCGGATTGGATTTGGAGTTGTGTTTAATAATGCTACAGTAAAACATGAAGTTTCTTGATGAATGGAAGAATTAGGAAGTTGTTTAGATATATAGATAATGTACTAATTACTACTTTGTTAATGTACTAATTACTTTGCTAATCAGTTGTACAGTACATGAATAGTGAAATACAGTGGTTTGTACAGTAGCAGCAAGTGTAAAAAACAATATGAGCCCCACATCCATCGCCTAATCACCCTTCTAATCACTTTGGAAGATATTTTTTGTGCTATGCCAATACTGGCTATTTAATAGATAGTATAATATAATTTATGTCAAGATAATAGTAATATCTATAAAGGCACCGACCAATCACGACTTGATTTGTCATTGGCGTGGTTTCTTGTGCAACTTCATAGTCACGTGATCGATTCTCCAAAATAAATTGAACCGACAATAGTAATATGAGTAAATTGCAAAAATCGTCCTTGTGGTTTGGTCAAATTGCACTTTTGGTCCGTACTGTTCATTAAGTGCAAAAATGGTCCGGATTTGACACTGTTTCATTCACTTTTGGTCCTTCGTCCTCCGAACCACAAGGACGAAACGTGCAATTTGGCCAAACCACACGGACGATTTTTGCAATGCGGAAGGACCAAAAGTGAATGAAACAGTGCTAAATCCGGACCATTTTTGCACTTAATGAACAGTACGGACCAAACGTGCAATTTGACCAAACCACAAGGACGATTTTTGCAATTTACTCTAGTAATCTATACTACTTATAATAGAGGGATGTATCTCTCTCTTATTTAGTCTGAAAATTCAGACTTACAATACATAAAGCATAATGTACAACATAAATAAGCATGCTGACTAATTTTCTAACAAACATTAATGCTATTATTAAAACACAGCTGCAAACATTAATGCCATCAAAATCTTTTAAATATATGCAGGATTTTCCCTCCATAAAACATGAAAATCAGCAAAAAACCTGGGATATATAAACCACAGGTTGTAGTAGTCAAAACAGTTACAATTTTCATGATTCCTGATTTACATCCATATTCCTGATTTACATCCAGTTACCTTATTTTTCTCATATGCTGGTACTATAAAAACCCACTCAAACAACAAGCAGTCATCACTTCACCCATTCACCAAACCCAAACAATTCAATGCTCGACCTGCTTCCACTCAACATTCCGGTTGCCCCAACAATGGTTTGCCTCATCTTTGTCCAAATGTTACATTCATCCCTGAAAAATAAGAATAAAAATATTTAAAGCATTATGAAACAATTTTTTTAAAATACATATGTAAACCAGTGAACCACATTTGACACAGTTTTTTGTTTTATACAAATCATGAATTTTCACATTTTCAGGTTTGGCAAGACACTAGACAAAGGCAAAGAGAAGAAAATCTTCGAAATTGGAATTGGGAGGAAGTCATTGATGTGGATATGATTCCGGATGAGGATGATATGATTCCGGATGAGGAGGTCAATGATGTTGATATGATTTTGGATGAGGAGTTCGTTGATGTTAATATGCTTTTGGATGAGGAGGTAGACATTCTACTTTGTATAAAATCACATCTTTGAGACCCAAAATTAACAACTTTCATACTTTGCAGGTTGGTAATGGTCTTCATCAGGATGTCTACCACTTCCTGGAGTCCAAGCATCAAATTTCTGTGGAATAAGAAGCATAAGTTCAAGTCACCTAGAGAACCCAAAGCAGCAAAGATTATATGAAAATAACTCACCTTTGCATTGGAATTTATCGCAACAGCTGCATCTTCTTGATCACAGGTGAACCACCAGGGTGCCAGAAGGGTCCCATCCAATCCAATCACTGAAATTGCCAGCATATGTAAAATATAGTCACAACTCAAAAAATAAACTTACCTTCGTGAACTTTTCATGTATCCAATAGCCCAAACCCTTTCAAGTCCATAGTTCAAAGTGTTCTCAAGTCTGCAAAAAAAAGGGAATTAGTGAGGAACCTGATAAAAATTACATAAACAACCTCAATGTGGAAACTATTCTATTTTGAAACTACAGAAATTCAAATCGGACACGGGTGAGTTACCAGCAACCACAAATTCTATATCAGTATATGGTTTTATAATTTGACTTTTATGTGGTACACGTAAAACAAACACCGAAACAATAATTTTAATATCCTAAATCCTAATATTCAGCCAACATAACCTTTATATGAATTCCCATCAATGTTAAGAACATACATGATTATACACTACATAAACGCAAAAATCACATGCATACCAATAAGTAGTTGCATGCCGTATACGTATAGTACCATCCTCGGAACCTGTCAATATTATGGGCAGCTCGGGGTGAAAGCATACAGCTGAAACATTGTGTGTGTGACCTTCTAAAGTCTGGACACATGTTTTGGTTTGATAATCCCATACCTGTTTCAAATTTTCAATAATTTAAGTCTACTTTTCAAATATTTATAGATATAAGTATATAACAATCGATAAAAGCAGAATAAATACACACCTTAGCAGTGTGATCATCGGAACCAGTAATTAGATATGGCTTATCACCCGCATGAAGAAGTAAATTTTCGAATCCCCATCTTCCTATATTGTTGTCTGTCATGCCTGAAATATACCACATCTTTTATCATAAAATATTTTCATAGATTTCTCACAAAAATCAAATGGCCTCGCTTTATATACATCACTTGCTTTATTCCGTTTTTCATAAAAAATAAAAAGTTTTGTTTGATATATAATTTTCTTTGCTTCATTTATTTTTCACAAATATACATCTAAACCCATCTCACATATACAAGACTCGAATCAAAAAGAAAAAGCAGCTAAAAGAGATCTCAGATTGACAAATCAATTAAGCTTTACACGTTTTTATTGAACCCATCATAGATCTATTAGAACATAACATCTCTTTTAATATCCGAAATTCATACAGAAAGAACAAAGCAAAAGTGTTTCATTCTTTTTCTTTTTTTCGGTCTAATGATAAACGAAACACATAGCAAACTTACCCGAGACCTTCTACAAGTGAAGCCGTTGATTACCTGATCTCTTCATGGGTTTTGAGATTCAAACAAACGTGTTCAACTTTCAAAAGAAGAAGAAAGAAAGAAGTGGCTGATGAGTGTTGATTTAGATAGATGAAATGAATGTAAACACATATGCGGCGTGATGAGTGTTGATTTAGAAGAAGAAGAAAGAAAGAAGTGGCTGATGAGTGTAGATAAAAATTAGGTGGGAGAAAAATACATATGCGGCGTGAGTTTTAAGTTTAGGGTTAAGATTAGATAGACTTTGGACCGGGTATTGTGGAATTGAGATGGACCAGGTATAGAGATTTTTTTTATGGGCCTATAAATAATGGATTAATGATTTCAGGTTTTTTTAAATGGCAATGCACTTAAAAGACAATCATATAAGCATAACTCAAGCGAATAATTCCTAGCTATCACTTTCTCCAAAAAGTTGGACGCATTTAGATCTAACACGATTTACGGTTAAGTGGGTGGTGGTAAAGGCGTTCTTTTGTTATTTTTTAATATACGAAATAAATTGATTCCTATTGAAATTGTGTTTTTTTAGATCTGATATGAGATAAAAGGGGTACACATCGGAAATATACACTGTGTTTTTGTTTATCTTTATTTGAGTGGTTTAGAATGAGATATACACTGTTTTTTGTTTATCTTTATTTGAGTGGTTTTGAATGAGAGTAAATATGTTTTATACGTACAAATAAAAAGGGTTATGTGTTTTATAATAAACATGGGCTTTTTGTTTTTTTTTAACATAAACTTTGTGTATACACATAATCAACAAAACATCTATGCAGATATTTGATGGGTGCTTCAGGATTGATAGTTTTTTTCAACTCTATGAAGTTCGGTTATGGTACAAAATTGATGTTGTTCGAGTCCATTATGTCTGGAAGGACACCCAAGAAAACAAGCTATATTTGTTTTTACTTGATAAACATGTAAGTTTCAGATACCATTTTCAGTTTTTATTTAGAGATACAAATTGGTTTCTTACATTGATTTTGGCTAATACCACTTTGTATTGTAGAGAGACATAATTGCAGCAATTGTTCCAAAACGCTTAATACAATTTTATGAGGGTCGAAGTCTTGTGGGTCGTGTGTTTTCAATGAGTTTTTTCCAAGTAGATCGAAGTGACCCCTACGATTATGCAAGGTTTGAAAACTACACTTTTGTTCGAGCCAATCATGTGATTAATATTAACCAAGAAACACAACTTGCCGAGATCACCAATGGAGAACACAACAACTTCGCCAAATACCCAATCATGCCTTTCATTAAGTACCTTGTCGAAGATAGGACTCCACGAAGAATGATGACTGGTACATCTATATTTTCCGGTTAAAAAATTATTTCTCTACATGTAAATCGTTTTAACTTATCATATGAAAAAATATGCGTTAGATGTCATTGGAAAAGTCTCGCAATCATGCCTTTCATTAAGTACCTTGTCGAAGATAGGACTCCACGAAGAATGATGACCGGTACATCTATATTTTCCGGTTAAAAAATTATTTCTCTACATGTAAATCGTTTTAACTTATCATATGAAAAAATATGCGTTAGATGTCATTGGAAAAGTCTCGAAAGGATATTTTATGGGATACCCACATCCTAATGGCCAATTTTCCCTATTTTTACGAGATTGGTCGTAAGTACACAATCACATAATATAATATTTTTGACATATAGAAAGTTTCATTTATTAATTCAATAACACACATTTGTGTCTCATTAGTGGGTCCGAAGTTCGGTTGATATTAAATCACTGTGCAACTTCACACTTAGCAATGCTTGCCAGAGCAATAAAGGAGCAAGGAATAGTATACGTGTCAAGAGTCAAACTTATACACCATGCTACAGGCAAGTTATTAAGACTTGAAATATATATACACAATTATGGCAAGTTATTACGATTATAAATATTATACTACTATGGTGGACTAATGTATTTTATGTACTCTTTAGGTAATTATTTGGAGTCTACACCTTTGACGGTGATCGAGTTTAACCCGGATATGGATGAAACAACATACATTGGACGTCTTGAAATACCTGTGTTGCCAACATAACATGATTGACGAGTTTAACCCAGAGATGATAGGACTTAAATTCCTTGAACGTCTTCATATCTAAATGATGCTTGAAGAAATAAACATTGTCATTTTCCTTTTCTTTTGTTTGTTTGTTTGTTTTGTTTTCGTAACCGTTTTCTCGGATCGGAAAAAATCTACTACAGTTTCGACAAAGCAGAAGACGACACAAATAACTATTATCCGATGGAATTCTTAAACTCGCTAACTGTTAGTGGTTTGCCCCCTCATGTTCTTCGGCTCAAAGTTGGGTGCCCGATTATACTTTTACGCAATCTCGATCCCTCAAATGGATTATGCAATAGGACGAGATTGATATGCAAATCTTTAGAGACGAACATGATCGATGCAGAGATAGCTGTCGGCCAACACGCTGGAAAGAGAGTCTTCGTGCCTAGAATTCCGTTATGTCCGTCCGAAAGTGATATGTTCCCTTTTAAGCTGAAAAGAAATCAGTTCCCTGTCCGCCTTAGCTTTGCCATGACTATAAATAAGGCGCAAGGACAGACGATTCCAAATGTGGGTGTCTATCTACCAGATTCAGTATTCTCTCATGGTCAGCTTTATGTGTCTTTGTCGAGAGGGATCTCATGTGAAACCACAAAGGTGTTAGTAAAACCCACCAAAAAAATCGCTAAAGACGGAGTGTACACGTCAAACGTTGTGTATCGAGAAGTCCTACGTGAAGAGTAGAATGCACATGTGTATTTGATCTGTGACACTGTTTGGATACGCTACTAGATATTTTACGCCGATAACATTTATTTTAGGGTACCCGCCGCCGCATCGCGCGGGTACCCTGCTTGTATCTATAAAGGCACTGACCAGTATACTCCGTGTATAATTTATTCCGTAAAACAATTTATCCAATCAAAATCGAAGGTTAGTTGTTTATCCGATATTTTTTAACATCATATCGTTTTCATGACTTTTATCGAAATTGACATTCAAAGAGAATTATTTTCGCTTATATGGTCGTAAGCCAAACCTTAAAAGTTAAGAAACAAGTAATAACATTCTCGTACGTGGAGAAAGTTTAACAAAATTGCTATTTATCCAGAAGAACTATGCTGATAATGTTTGTTTTTTGCGATAATTATCTGGAAATGGATCGAATTTGTTATTTTTTTAATTGTATGTAGCCTTCTTTTCTTTTTGCTATTATATGTTCATAATTTTTAAATTTCGACTTTTGTATGCGTGAGGTATCAAGTTCATTTCGTGCTAGGTGCATGCAAACAACCTTAAGTGATCATGACAACCTCCTGAAAATGGAGGGCTTTACCTGGTTTGAGTCTGTGTGGCGGTTGGTTCAAACCCTGGATTAGTCGGCCGAAAAGTCGAAAATCATGGTTACCAAAAAATTTTACCGTTTTACCCTTATATCTTGTAACTATTATTGACAGCGAAAAGTAAAAAAGATCATTTTACATGAACAAAGTATATACAAAAGTCAAAATCAAAAGTTTAGGATATATAATAGCGAAAGGAGAAAAAGGCTAGGTACAATTAAAAAGTTAGACAAATTAGATACATTTTTAGATAATTATCTCTCGTTGTATGTATGTAAAGACTAACAATAATTTCTTATTGTAAGATGAATTTTGTCAAATGATGTTGATATTTTCTTCTTTCCACATATTCTATTGGCTTACTCATCACCATAAGATTATTACTGTAATTAATTTAAGAGTAAATTGCAAAAATCGTCCTTGTGGTTTGGCCAAATTGCACGTTTGGTCCGTACTGTTCATTAAGTGCAAAAAAGGTCCTTATTTTCCACTGTTTCATTCAGTTTTAGTCCCCCACGTGTATGTCCGTTATTTTCCCGTCTAAACCTTGTGCACGTGCATTCCACAAGCGGGTAATTTAGTCTTTATACATTATATCAATTAAATAACTCTACCCATCCCAATTAAATACCCCACCCCACCCTTTTGATCTGCTATCAAACATCAAACCCAGAAATTCATCATACCATATCAAACACAAACCTGATCCATCTTTACCCAGAAATTCATCATACCATATCAAACAACTCCAAATCCATTTCTAAACCTATTCCATAATTTAAACCCTAGATTATTCAATCCAACTCCAAATCTCTAAACAACTAACAATATTCAACCTAGATCACAACCACACAAACACACATTCGGTAGTCACATGGGAGGATGATTTTGTCCTTTTGATTCATTCACTTCTTTACTCTAACAAAATATATGAGGCACACTCACAAATACTCATTCATCCCATTATCTTTTACAACTACACACTAAAAAAACACATATCATATAAACACAACCAAAAGAAAGAAAAAAAAAACACAGATCATCATCCACCATATTTTCTGCCCTTTTAAAAACACTAATCACGGCAACTAAAAATCCCAACATGGGCAAATTTGGAGCTATAGATATGAAATTTGGGATAAGGTGTAAATGGGGTACGGATATTAAGGGTTGGTTAGACGAGTGTGAACTACTCTTTCGAGTTAATAATGTGCCTGACGAACACAAGGTATCTCTTATCTCTAATCAACTTTTTGATATTCCTTTGATATGGCATGAGAAATTTGTAAGTATAATGGGTGAAAATGTGACTTGGATGATTTTGTGGTATTTGGGGGTTATTATCAAGTAAAAGATGAAAAAGATTATAATGCACAAAAGACGTTTGATGAAATGTCACTGAAGGAAAGTCACAAACAAGAAGTCGTTGAAATAGCAAATGACTCGATAGACAACAACTCTAGTAAGACGGTTATTGATGACGTTCCGGACGAGTGTAAGAAAGTTCAAGATTGTGAGCCTAAAAATACAAATGAAATTGTTGATAGCTACCCAGGTTTTGTGGAATCTGATAATTGTGTAGAGTGGGAATCAGTTGAGGTGGAAAATGTAGTAGCGAATGATAAAAAAATGAGGGACAATATAAGGAGTAGTGATGTGTTGAGATTAGAGGATTTTGAAATAACTAAAAGTAGGTTGGAACAGTTGGCTGGATATGGTATCAACAACATGAAGGGGCAAGTTGGTGTTGGTGATTTACGAAAATATGAAGATAGGTTATTAAGAGTCAAAGATGCATTACTGTTAAGGTTACATGGGAGTTTGATTTGTTTGGTCATTTCTTCATGTGGTCATGAAAAGGCGCATAAGGCACAGATAGAAGGTGAGTATATTTTAACAAATATACAAGTGTTTGATCCAGGAGGAGAACGAGTTGGTGATTCGAGGGGGTCTAGTGGTGAAAATGTGCCTGATAAACAAGTAATGGAGATTATAGTTGTTGTGACATCATATGTTCTGGTTGAGAAATCATTGTTAAGATCTAAAGAATATGAGTTTGAGGGCGTCGGAGACTTGTTTGATAATGTGGTTTTTATACGTATTATTGACAATTTTGATACAATGAAGACTCAAATGGGGAATTCAGTCATGGAGATGTTTGTTGAGGGAAAAAATGGAGAATGGAAGTGGTGATGATGATACTTTTGATTCTGAAGTTCAGAAACTTTTAGAAAGCATTCACAGTGATGAACTATCGAATCAACAAAAGAAGCAGGTGCCTAAATGCTTTATACATGTGAATAGTCGAATTAGGAATGTGTCATTAGTTGGTTTTGGTTATGGGATGTTGATGCGCGTGATGTGTCATTGCGGTTTAGCAGTATTAATGCCTACTCAAGTTTTAAATTTATATTTAGCCGACTTATCAATAACACACACACTTAACGAGCAGTGTACCCGGTTAGTATGAATATAATGGTAAGCAGAGTGTCGATCACTAAGAGTGGAACGTATTATCTAGTTATTCTAATCAGTATTTTAATATCCTAAGTTAGTTATACAACCTAATCTAACGCAAGGGGGTTCAGCCTGAGAGACTGGCACAGTTTGGTTATAATTAAATAGAAAACTAAACTAATGAGCACGAATCAGCGATTAGCACACACGTACACAGATAGATACTCGAGACAATAAGAAGACCTGTCCTGATAATTAAATAGCTTGTCACTTATTTTATTGCTAGTTTTATATGAAGTGTATATAATTAAACCTTTCTCATTGGCTCTAATCTTATCGGCGAGTAAACCCTTAATGATTACTTATGTCTATCCTACTTTTCTAGAGACGCTAGAATAAATAGGCGAGGAAGGGGCATGGCGACCCAAGCAAGACTCAGCTAGACACAGAGGTTATCAATGCACTAATAAAAGTCACCAAAGACATCAACATATAAACTTTAATTAATGGGAAAGCAATATTAAGGGGAGTGCATGATCTTCCGTAGTCACATGACACAAGCCCATCAATCCTGATGAATTAAAGCGTACTAAAACAATAAAACAAAACTACTTAATGAATTGAATACATGCAGGACCTTCTTACAGCTCTTGTATCTTTGTTTGAGATGTGTCTTGTGCTGCTTAGTTGTCTGAATTCGGCTCTAGGGTTATATATAAGGTCTCTTAAATTCGTCTGTCCTTGGGGTATTTATAGTTTCTGTCTGAGGGATCGATGTGGCGCATTGAGTTGATAGATGCGGCGCATTGACTTAACTTCGTGTGGGGTCCAAGATTAATATATTCTGGAATATTCGTACACCGTCTTCAGATGCGGCGTAACTTGATCTTTGTATGCGGCGCATGTACTTTAGCTGTCTTGGATTGTAACTGGTGAAATCTTGATAGTGATACGCCGTATCTTAGAAGTATATTGCGGCGTATCTGGAGTAGAACGAGCTTGATCTTCTTCTTTGACCAAAGTTTCATATGCGGCGCATGACAGAATTGCATGCGGCGCATTCTTCAAAGTCAAGCAATGGTCTTTGAATTCATCTAAGTATGATATTGCGTCGTATCTGTTGAGTGAGATACGGCGCATCTTCTGGATTTCAGTAGACTTTTGACATCTCGCTTGTTTTGCTCCATAATTAGTCCAACATCGCCAAGTTTCACATAAGGCTTGTTTTTACCTGAGAATTACTAAAGTAAACATTAATGTATCGATTCTCATATATAATATAATAAAACAAGTCAAATAAATAGGATAAATGATGATAATAAAATGTACTTATTTGAGTTTATCAAATATCCCCCCACTTGAACTTTACTTGTCCCCAAGTAAACCTTAGAATTAATCATATGAAAATGTATCCTAAAAGATATTAGGATTTATTTTTATATTTAAGCACGTATTCGTTTTGTCATAATCACACAACCAAACACTTAACGAAGTAGAAACCAAAATAATTTTTAATGTAAAACAATTCTAAATCGTTTAGTTGCTTAGTCGTGACGAATATTCTATCATAGGCTTGGCAAGTATACGCATCTCCCCCACTAAAGCCAAGGAGTAACAAGTCTAAAGCGGTAAAAAGGGTTTGTTGGTTAAGGGTTGATCATCCTTTTTAATCTCTATCGATCTCATATTCCAGAAAAGGCGGCAAAATTACAAATACATGATCGAATCCACGACCACGATACTTGCAATTGCTCAATTCCTTAACTCGAATGGGCTAAAGATAGGACCAAGTAATCTTCACCAATAATATTATATCAAAAAGGGCGACAAAATCATAAATACATAGCCAAATCCACGACTACGATAATTAAGATTGCTCAAATCCCTAATCTCGATAAATCAAAGGTTTGGATGAAGAATGATATAGGGTATGGATAATATTTGGGATACAAATTGGTGTAAAATGAAAAATAAACAAAACAGATAAATTAAAATCCTAAGTGTGGTTAATCACTCTCCCAACCATCCCATGAATAAGACTCATATCATTGAATAACTCACGCTTTAACACTTGAAACACACGCTTTAGGTAGACACGAATTATACTCAACAAAATCTCAATCAAAGAATAACCTTAGTTGGCGTTCCCATAACGGCCAACTCCCATTCAATCCATAAATATAATATACAACAACAAATAGTGGTGATATCTCCCACTTAATACAAAACTTTACATAAGTTGGTTAAAACAAACTTCCAACTTTTCCTTTTTCTTTTTCTTTTCTATTTTTTTTTTTTTTTTTTTTTTTTTTTTTTGACATCAACATATATGTGTAAAATTTCACGACTTTTCTATCACTATTTTTCCGGATAATTTTTCCATACTCTTCATACTTTCAGAAATAACTGTAATAGTGAAAGTAGCAAACACACAAAAAATAAACTAAAAGTTATACAATATTTACTTTCATACCAATTGCATTGTGCAATTTCCCGACCTAACCAAAGATAATGAATTACGCACGCGAACACAGGTAATGTAAGGAAACACACTTTGCCTAAAGCAATTAACCACAAATTTTAATCTACAGGGTAGGCTAAGGTATAAGGGTGTATCGAAACATTATAACAAAGGTGTAAGAAACGAAAGGAATGGCTCTGAGGGTTTTTCTAGGGGTATCTTACTCTAAAAGTGAGAGTAAACAAAGGGTTTATACGGGGGTTAACTAACCAGTGTAGTTAGTTAATATCACATAACATATAAAGGCTATTTGGGTGTAATCCTAGAAATTTACCAATTTAGACAAGTCACTCCAATTATATAGATAATACTCATTATGGTGGTCTCGAATAGTATACAAGCCAAGTTCTAAAGTTTACAAGTCACCGGCACACTAAAGTTTTAATATTTTTGAAAGAATAGAGTTATGTGTGCGGTTATGTAATTTAGACTTTAAACAAAAACATGCTAAAAAAAATTTTAAATTTTGATATATTAAGCGCATTTTAAGCATATTTTGAAAAAGTTTAGGACAAGTAAGTGTTCTAATTCTCCATCCCTCCACTTAAGTTAAACAACGTCCTCGTTGTTTGTGTCAAAGGTTAAAAAATGGAAAATAAAAGAATTAGAACAGAAAAACTCCCCTGAGATTTGCTCAGTATGATCCTCCATTATTCGTATAAGAGCAAAAATCAACTTTCTTGTGGATGAGAACATTTAAGCTTCATAAATGATGTATCCACAAAAATGCAGGAATCTATAATACCATTTAGACTTTAACACACTTGAGTTAAGAAGGTTCAAACTTGCATAATACATTAGTAGTTAGTAAAAATAAAACCTAAAAAATTAAACTGTAAATCATCAGGTCAGTCGATACGCCGTATCTTATGGAAGAAGATACGCCGTATCGAGCCTGGAATAAGTACGAATCAGAATAAAAGATGCGTCGCATCCTTAACCAGGGATGCGCCGCATTAAATAAACTGACAGAAAGTTTTAAAGTGAAAAATAAAAATGCAGAAAATGAAATAAGATATGACCAGTGCTGGTTATGCGTCGCATCTTATGATGGAGATGCGCCGCATCTTCTGCAGGTCTGACAGACTCGACACAGAACAGAAAAGTAAATTTTTTTCCTTCGGGTTGTCTCCCGGTCAGCACTTGTCTTTATTCCAGAGTCTTCAAGTTAGACTCACGTTCAGCTCCTTAATACCGATCACTGAAAGAGTCGGAAGCATCGCGCTCCCTCATCGCCAGTCCAGTAATATTGCACACTCCTTGCTCATCCTTAATATCCACGCCATTCTTCTTTAATATCTGTATAAACAAAGTTCTGTCCCTTTCGGGCATAGATGACAAAATGATAGACGGGAAATTCTTATTATTATATAGGCATAAATATGCAGGGTGGGGTGGTAGTTCAATAAACATATCATTATTCAAATTTGTATTCTCAACTATTCTCCTACGTTTGTTAATCACTTCGAAATCATACCACTCATCATCAAAATCATTAACAATATCGCGCCTAAGTTCGGTAGGTACATTAAGGTCAATAAATTCCTCGAGGTTCTTATGATTAGGATTAGTTGAGTTGTTTTGAATCAATGTTTCTCCCATAAGCTTAGCTTCTAGATCGAGGTCCATACGTTCTCTTAATCCTAGCACATAGACGCCTCTAATTATGCTCTTAGCAGGATTTTGGCACTTATAGACTAGTTTATTGTTCCCTACCTTTAATGAGATTTTTCTTTTAAACACATTAATCTTAGCATGGGCGGTAGACAAGAAAAGTCTTCCAAGGATTAAAGGAATCTTAACATCCTCGGGCATATCTAATATAACAAAGTCTACGGGAAAAACAAACTTCTCAATCTTAACTAGCACATTTTCAGCAACCCCTTCAGGTCGTTTTACCGTTTTATCAGCCAATTCAATAAGCAGCTTAGTTGGTGCTAATTTTCCTAGTCCTAGGGTAGTGAATGTCTTAAGGGTCATAACACTAACGCTAGCTCCTAAGTCAGCTAATGCATTATTGAAAGATATGTCATTAATTGAACAAGGTAAAGTAAAACTTCCTGGGTCCTTTTCTTTATGAGGCAAGGCACGTAAGTCGGTTGCAGACCTCTCTTCTTTCATTGTAGCCTTGATCTCCTCTTCAATCTTTTCCTTCTCGTTGAGTAACCTCCTTAAACTGATTGAAGAATTAAAGAAAAATTCGGGCTTTGCAGCATCATTACCATTCATCAATCTTCTAGGAAAAGGTATGTTAGGCGTGACTTCTTCAGTAGTGCATATGGCCTTGACATAATCTCTTGGGTTAGTTTTAGATGAGCTATGTAAACTTCCGTATCCCCTTTCTTGAAGAACCTTACTCATTTGTCCGATTTGTTGTTCCAATGCTTTGATCGAAGCTCCTTGATTTCTTGTTATAGTATCCGTTGAGGCTCGGATTTCTTTGATCATAGCGGTGTTCTCTTCATGTCTTTTAGCAGCATCGGCCATAATTTGTTTTAGAGTGTCATCCAAAGTCTGCCTCCTTTCTTGATAAGTGGGATTATAGTTGTTTTTTTGATAGTATCCCGGAGCAGCTTCCCTAAATCTTCCTGAAGGTTGGAATGGTTGTCCAAATTGTGTGTAGTATGCTTCTTCAAAAGTCTCACTTTCATTCTTTTTAGGGCAATCTTTAGTGTAGTGAGTTCCTTAGCATTTTTCACATCCAACTTAGGCAGCATAAACTTTATCATCACGCTTCTTCATCTCTCTACTAATTTTATCCAATTGAGCTTGAATTGCAGCAAAACCGTCAAAATTAGTGCTGCTTGATGAGTGTGTAAATACTCATCATTTTTGTCCCCTCTGAACTGCAAAAACATTTAAAAACACTCAGAAATGCTTCAAAATACAGAAAATATCCTTGAATTATGTTTTTATCTGTTTCATGTGCAAAAGGATCGAAAACAGGCAGAAACAGCCAAAACCGTGCACAAGATTGGAAAAAGTTGAAAAGCCGAGGACGAGGACGGAATTTATGAGTTTGGTCCGGGAAATTGCTCTACTTGTAAAGAATAACCCTTGGAGATGATTTTCAGAAAATACAAGATTGGTCCCTGAAGTTTGAAACTTGGCAGCATTGGTCCTTGAATTTTCAGGAAATTACACAAATGGTCCCTAAAGTTAAATCCTATCCTAAATAAACTACACATTACCGGATCAAAAACATATTAACCCATTTACCCTTTTTATCCCACAAGCCCACACACTAAATAAAACAACCCAACCCAACCCAATCCACAAAACAAACCCGACCCACCTTTTTAGATAAAAAACCAAGTTTGACTCAAGTCAAACATCCCTTCTTCCCTCAAAACTATTTACCGCCAAACCAAAACCACCATAGCCACCGCCTTATCCCTGCAATACCACCACACCTCACCCTTCCACCTATCCCACTTCACCTAACATGCCAAAAAGCATTAAATGGTTCTTCCTCCTCACACTCCATCAGAACAAAGACTTATCCCACTCACACCGGTTTTCCCACCAAAAGTAGAATTAACGAATGGGATTGATTGAAAACCAAACCAATGGTGGGATTTGATCAAAAGAAAGAGAAGAAGCCTTTTGGATAGCTATATAAGGAAATGAAGACCAAGAATAAAGATGGTCACTAGTTTTTAGACCGTTCATAGTGTAGATTTAATTTATTGTCATTTTCAGTTTCAAACTAAGTTTAGATTGTCAATTTAAGGTTGTTTCAAGTCAGTTATCCTTATTTACTTCTGTATTGTACTGATTCTCCAAGTTTATGAAATTCAAAGTTTTCAAATTTCCTGTTTAATTCGAATCAAGTTAAAGTGTTAATTAAAAAGCTTAGTTACTGTTTGAATAAGCTCATACAAGCTTAATATAGCTTGGTGTGAGCCTATTCTAATTTAAATCTGTTCTAATTCAAGAATCACAGAAAAGTCAACAAAAGTCAACCAATAAGCTGAGAATAAGCTGTTCAATGGGATAAGCTGTTTTGGAAAGCTAATTTGGTTCCTAGCTTGTTTCCTAACAAGACCAAGTTCAGTTCTGATCAGTTTCCTTTCTTTCATAGCCTCAATCAGTTGTAAGCTTATTTTTTAAGTTTTTGCATAATTCTCTATTTCACTGTTAAATAGCTTATTTATAGCTTATTATTATAATTTCTTGCTTATTAATAGTTCTTAAGTATATTTAATCAGTTTCACTAGTATTTAATAGTTATTGTTTCATTTTGCTTAAAAACCTTTCAAAAAGCCAAAAATAGCTTATTTAGATTTGAGCTTATCTCTGTACTTAATTGTGTTAGAGTGTTGCTTTTTAGTGATAATTATAATTAGTTATTAAGTTTTCTTTCCAATTCCTAGCTTTTTTAAAACCTGTTCTAGCTTTAAAAGCATAACAGCCCTTTATAAGGGGTGTTTGGTTTAAGCTTATTTGATTGGGAAAAGCCTGGTTCACTGTTCATTTACCTTCTAATAAGTTTTTCTTAAGGTGAATTAAGGTTAAATGAGCTTATTCTAGTAGGGTTTAATGTTATTTTAACTCATTAGTAAATTATTGGTCTATAGGTTAAGTTTTGGGCCAAAACTGTGTTTATAAGCTCAGTAAAAGCTGAGCTTATTGAGACAGCTTCTTGGTGAATTTTTTAGTGCATTTCATAGGTTTAAGTGAGTGTCCAAGGTTTGGCACCATTTCATTAAGGATTGTAGGACTTTAAGTGCAAATTTTCCATTCCTGCTGCTCAGTATACACTGAGCAGATCAGCACAAGTGGTAGTTGATCTCAGCTGATTATCTGCTTATTCCCTTGTTCTTATCTCCTGATTTTTGGTTTGCTTTTAGCTAGTAATATAGGTTTTAAGATTCTGTGCTTGGATTCTCCTTTAGAGCTTATTTCATAGCTTATATTGGTCTGCAAATGTCCCTATTTCACTGATTCAAGCCTACACATTGCCTGCAATCAGTTTTAATGTTTTTCACCCATCTGATCTTGCCTCAAATTGGAGTTCAATTGGTTGCTTAGAATTGGGGCTTTTGATGTTTTAGTGTAGCCAATAGTACTAGGAAGGTTTTTCCCCCATAAAGTTCCACTTATCAGCTTAATTGAAGTGCTTATTTTGCTCTGCAAGTTGGGGATTTCCCTGTTGTTTTTGCATAATTTGTTACTACTGTACTATTGCTTATCTACTTATTTCTTGTGCTTAATTGTGCTTAATCAGTTTTTTTATGCTTATATAAGTTGTTTGAACTATTTCTGAGCCTTTGGTAATTTTTAGAGCTTTTTAGCTTATTTTTGTGCTTATTTCCAAACTGCTTTTTAGCCCATTTGCTTATTAGGGCTTAGTTAACTTCTGATTTTATTTTTCCTAGATTAAGAATAATATTTCAGATTTTCCTGTTAAGTTTCATATTTTTCTAAAGTCATTTACTATTTTTAAACCTTTTAATTAGTTTTAATAGTTTTTAATTCATAATAAAAAATATAAAACTCAGAAAAATATAAATCTTTTTTCTAAAATTTTCTTTTATTATTTAGGATTTAAGAAAAATAATTTTGCACTTG
The DNA here is from genome assembly GCA_021014915.2 of Artemisia tridentata subsp. tridentata. Taxonomy (NCBI): domain Eukaryota; kingdom Viridiplantae; phylum Streptophyta; class Magnoliopsida; order Asterales; family Asteraceae; genus Artemisia; species Artemisia tridentata. Next base: position 32,729,715 of record CP139502.1, on the reverse strand, counting down.
TAAGATTAGAATTCCTAATATTTTAGTTTTTAGCCCGTTTTTAGAATTCCAGTTTCGCGTTTTTTATAATTTGTGTTAATATTAATTTTCTTTTGAGAATTTGTTTCTCATTTGTTAAATTAGAATAAAAAAGCAAAAATTTCATACCCCAATCATCAGTCACTTTAATCCAAACCTTACACGGTTGTCCATTCACTCATCGCTGGAAAACGACCCGGGTAATCACTTACCTGGTATCACACACACAAACGTGAGTTTTTGCAAGTTAGCCTTCTTCCTAAAGGGTTGATTTATCTTTATTCACGTGTATCCGTCTGCATATTATTTATATATACACTTTAGCACGGATCAAATTTTGGCGCCGCTGCTGGGGAGGTTGTGTTTCGATAATATCGTTGAGATTTAAAACGATTAGTGACTTGAGATCCTTCTTTCAGAAGTTTCCACTTTCATAAACCCATATAAAATACAAAAATATTTTCCTTTTTCTTTTATATATATAATATCATATAAAAATAAAAACCCAAAAACATTTTCTGTTTTATTGTAAAATAAAAGATAAAAGCAAAATTAATATAATATTCCTCAACTTGGGTATTATCATAATAAGTTCCCAAACCAAAGATTAAAACTTGCCTTTGTGTCGCTTGCGAATTCGGCTCACCTTTGATTGATAAACAAACTCTAACGGAGGTTTCAGGAGGTTTGACATTAAATTGTCGAACCGAAAGAAGCGGGTTTTTAAGGAGCATTTATTGCCCACCTTTGCTTCTCCGCCACTCTGTGCGTTTTTCAGTCAGAGAGCTACCGTACGCTTGTTGATTTAAGGTTTTAAGTTCCTTGTGTTTTGCTTCGATCTTGTTTTAATTATTTGATTTAAGGTTTAAGTTTTTTCCACAAATAAAAAAAAAAATTGAAAAACCAAAAACCCAAAAATATTCATCTTTACCCTCTTACCCTTTTTGATTCTTTATCCCTTTACCCTCTATCCATTTGATTCTAAACTTCTTATACCTTTCTTCTATGGCGTCTCTCGGCTACAAATGTTTTCATTGCAAAAGTCCAATAGGTAACGACTATCGTTGTTACAAGTGTATGTGTAAGAGGTGTGGGAATACTAGTCGAGACGGATATTGTTATCGGTGTGAATTATCCACTAAAAAGTCTCTCATTGATTCTCAAAGTTCTTCCGACTACCCTTCACAGCCCAAGATACATGCTATTAATGGCAAACCGTCAAGAATTGATCCAGACCTTTCACGATTTACGGTTCAAAATCTATCAAACAAACGTACTGAGCTTAAAGCGGTGACTAAAAGGAACAACTTGCCTAATCTTCACGTTTATCAAGAACAAGAACCAGAGACCATAACGGAAGTGGTGGAAATTCCTAGCTCTCAGAGCACACCACTTGTCCCACCTCCGGATTCTTTAAGATGTTTTTCGAGACTTGATAGTCATTCGGATTATCGTGTTGATTTTGTTGATTCTTTGAATGATCCAAACTCTTTCGATTATTCTCAAAACAATTTTAACCACCCTCCTTATAACTCATACGAGCAAGAACCGTACTATCAGACTTTCAATGATACATTATTCCAAGATACACCGAGTTTCTCTTGTGAATTTTGTGGAGGTCCTCACCAAGGTTTTGATTGTAAAAATAATCAAAATTTTGGTTATGACCAAATTCCATATATTTCACCAAATCAGTCACAACAACCATACTGTTGTGAGTACTGTGGAGGTCCTCATTTCAACTCTGATTGTCAAACAAGGAATCCATTTCCTTGTAACAATTATGACTATTCATATCATGAACAACCTCCACAGTACCAAATGATTCAACCACAACCTCAGTCATCTCCTCAAGAAGTATTCAATGAAGAACAACAACAACTTCTCATTGATATGCTTGATGCTCTAAAAGATCTTAAGGAGTCGATTAAAAGACCTCCCCAAGAAGATCGTCATGAGAAATCTTGTGCAGAACTTCTAGCCGAAGAACGAGGAGCAAAAATGCGTTCCATATTTCTCAGGGCTACCCTTCTTGATGACGATGATGAGGATGAAGAAGACGAAGAGGTGAGTGTTATTCCTTTAAATGATACCATCTCTCAACCCTCTCAGTCTATACCCGAGGACTCTCTCATTATGGGGGATGAACATATTAGCACTATTCCTGAAAAGGAATCGGACGAATTCATAAAGTCTAGTGCTGAGAACCTTATCCCAATCCCAAGTGAGTCTGAGGATATTTCCGACAATGAAAGTGATGGTTCTTTTCGTAGTGATCATTCTCTTGACACTACTGATGATTTTTTCGGAACGTTTTCTAACCCTCTTTTCAATTCAAACGATGAATTTCTCGGGATTTTCTCTAATCCCCTTTTCAATTCAAATGATGATTTTTCCTCTAGTGATGATGAATCACTTTCTGATGAGGACGTTCAAAATGAAAGTTTCAAAGTCTATTCGAATTCTCTTTTTGAATTTGACGATGAGTACTTTTCTAGCAAAATAAATCCTCTCTTTTATGAAGAGTTAGAAAACGATGAGGTCAAGGACTCTATTGTTCATAAACTTAATGATGTGACCTCAACTCTTAATCCCGATATTGATCTTTCTCCGACATATGTGACATTTCCTTCTGAGGATGGCCATTATATTGACTTCACATATGTCGTTCGAGTTTTTCTACCTTTCTTCGCCTATAAGGTAGATTGTCCTTTTATTCACTCGTTTGGGAGTGAAGACAAAGTTTTTGACCCCGGCATCTCCATTTATCATTCTTTAAAATCGGATGTATCTCATCGGAGTGAAACTTTCATGAAATGCAATGTTGATCTAAACACATTGAATGAAAGTCCGATGGAGATGGTTTCTTCCACTTGCTTCCCTATGAACCAATGAATTCGGGGCCGAGTCAAGCTAGTGACTCGGTTAACAAAAACATTAGCACACCATATGGGTTTTCACCCATATTTCTGTTTTCTTTCTCTTTTCTAACACCTAAGTGTGGGGGAGTTGCCCCTGCTATTGTATATATATATCTATACATTATATATAACAGGAGGCATATGACGTCATTAATGCCACCTCAATGCCACCTAATCAATTTAAATGCCACCTCAATGCCACATAATCATAAAAATGCCACCTCATCACATTTAGTCCACCTAACATATTCACATTATTTTGGCCATGTAAGCATTTTTTATAATTATTTTCGTATTTTCTAATTAATTTCATTTGTTATTAAACTTAATATTCTGTATTTAATTTAGAATTCGGAATTTAATCCATAATTAAAAAGGTAATTATTAGGATTCGAACCTAGGATTTGTTAGTAGAGTAATAAGGATGCTTACCACTAGACCAACTTAATTTTTGAGTTATATCTTACAAAACCATAAATATAATGATCAAGAGAATATTAATACCGGATTTATCACACATATCTTTTCTTTAAATATAGTTCCACGACATTAATTTGTTTTACCCTTATTTCTCTCATAATTCTCATAACCTAAAAACGATTTTGTACGTGTTCTTTTCCAAAACCTATTTTAAAACCCTAAAAAACCTCCTTTGTCATGATAACCTGCAAGATTTTTCTTTTGCATTCGCCCAAAAAAAAGGTAAACAGTTGCTTCCACCTCAACATGGGACGGTTTTTACTAATAATATTTATACTAGGGCTGCAAGAACAATAGGTTATGACTTGATAAAGTCATCAAGGTTATTTTTTGGTGAATTATACATCATACAATTGAAGTTTCACATGTATATATCAACTGTTAGTAGTGTTTTTTTATATTAGTCTCGCAAACCTTTGAGAAAATTGAATAATCTTACCGGTGATTCGTACATATACTATTTTTTGTGAATTACAGTGAGTCGGCCAGATGGTGATTTCTGAATATCAAGGGGAGAGCATGATCTTGCAGCAGCCTTCTTAAAAGTTGCATTGAGTTGGGTGATACATGGAACAGTGGGTTTGGAAAGATAACAGTTTTATGAACCCATTGTCGTCTTTTTGATGACATCCTATTATCTAAAAAGTGACAGATTTCTTTTTCGGTTTCTTTTTTCAGGTAGTGAGCTCAAGGAAGCTGTAAGTAGATTCAAGCAATTTAAGATTTCCTAAAGCTTCAACTCTTGTCACACCAGGTAGAAACCCTAGAAGCTGCTATCGAGGTGATTATCATGTTTCATGCTTTAATTACTCCATAAATTCTCTTAAAGAGATGTTTAAAACAAAATTTATTCTTTAAAGTTAAAATTAATATGGAATTCAACTCAAGTTTGCAACATGTAGGTGTCTTTTGAACTACCATTTTTGGGAAAGTACGTATTATCAGGATGCAATTTCCATTCCATGTTCATGTATTATATCTCTGTTGTTTTCATGTTTCAACTGCTTTTGTGTTTATGTTGTTTTTTAGTGCATATAAAGTCATCAAGGTTATTTTTTGGTGAATTATACATCATACAATTGAAGTTTCACATGTATATATCAACTGTTAGTAGTGTTTTTTTATATTAGTCTCGCAAACCTTTGAGAAAATTGAATAATCTTACCGGTGATTCGCACATATACTATTTTTTGTGAATTACAGTGAGTCGGCCAGATGGTGATTTCTGAATATCAAGGGGAGAGCATGATCTTGCAGCAGCCTTCTTAAAAGTTGCATTGAGTTGGGTGATACATGGAACAGTGGGTTTGGAAAGATAACAGTTTTATGAACCCATTGTCGTCTTTTTGATGACATCCTATTATCTAAAAAGTGACAGATTTCCTTTTCGGTTTCTTTTTTCAGGTAGTGAGCTCAAGGAAGCTGTAAGTAGATTCAAGCAATTTAAGATTTCCTAAAGCTTCAACTCTTGTCACACCAGGTAGAAACCCTAGAAGCTGCTATCGAGGTGATTATCATGTTTCATGCTTTAATTACTCCATAAATTCTCTTAAAGAGATGTTTAAAACAAAATTTATTCTTTAAAGTTAAAATTAATATGGAATTCAACTCAAGTTTGCAACATGTAGGTGTCTTTTGAACTACCATTGTTGGGAAAGTACGTATTATCAGGATGCAATTTCCATTCCATGTTCATGTATTATATCTCTGTTGTTTTCATGTTTCAACTGCTTTTGTGTTTATGTTGTTTTTTAGTGCATATATTTAATCATTAGGTGTACAACATAAATTTGTTATTGTTGTAGGGTGGATAATATAAGGTTGATAAAAAAGAAGATATTCTACAAGCTATCAAAATAGCTCGGGAAGAATTGAAGCGTGTCCCCTTTCCAAGCAAGAACTGCCAGAAAGGTTGAAGGCATTGAATTATATTATTTTAGCAGTGTTAGGTGTCATGAGAAGTTGTATATAACTGTGATTTTGGCAGGTGTGTTTACAGGTTGGTAGGCGTAAATTGGTGTTTGCAGAGTCCCAAAGTTATAAGAGATCATTGTTGGTAACCCGAATAAGCTTATGGGCCTGGGATTCATGATGTAAGTTGCCCATAAGGAGTTACAAACTTAAAATACTTCAGGGTAATAGAGGTCGCGAAGGCCTGTTTTTCGAATATTTCACATTTTGTGAGCCATAAATTGTAGTTTCTACAATTTTTGGAGGTTGTGTGTAACAGAACCATTGAAAGGTGCCAACCTTTTGGCGGCCAACAACGACTAACCCCACGGCCAAATGAGAGGTAAATCACATATCATCATGGTATTATTCACCTCATTTTTTTTGTTTTTATATCTCAAATTGGAACTCTATAGTGTAGTGAAAAAGCATGGTTAAAGTATACTATGAATATGTTATTTACGGGAGGGCAATAGGAGTTTACATATCTATTTGATAGTATAATAGTAAAACCACAATCGTAGACATTCATGCAACTGGTGTAAGGTATTTTCCGCTTCTTTAGAAAATTATTTATGTTTTTTCTATGACTGTTAGTCGTGACTTGAGCCCAACCATTTGTATTACTACTACTTTATGCAGTACTTTATCCCAATTAAATTGATTGATTCCTGAAAGTTTGTGCTTTGGTTCCTGCAACTTTGTGCATTGATTCCTGCTACTTTGAGGAAGAAATTTAAATGAAAAAAAGGCATGATAAATGGGGTGGTGACCAGGGATACAGTGAAGATTGTATGATGTAAGTACGCGATTCCGAGTAACAACAAGGTGGTGGTAACTCAGATTTTTTAACCGATTTGATTTTAAGTTTTCTAATGGTTCTTGATCATGATACAGGTTGCTTCAATCATGACCATGTGGAACCAAATGCAGCCTGCATATGCTGCTCACATGTGGAACAAAACCTTCACTAAGTGACTTGGTACTAAGGTCTGCTCTACTTTTGTTAGAATCGGACATGTTCTTCGAGTGATAATTTTAAATCTGAAGACGGGGGAATGGGCACGTTGGGTAACGGGTCAAACCGATTTGGATAAATAATAGTTCTTTTATAAGAAATGGGTCGTAACGGGTTTCGATAAACAATAGTACTTCGAGTAGAGGTTGGGCGAGTTTCCTTGCTACGAATAAAAAATATGTGAAACTTGCAGATTTTGGTCTTGCAAAGGAAGAAAGTGTTACTGAAATGATGACTGCCGAGACTGGGACTTACCGTTGGATGGCACCTGAGGTATGTTATTGCCAATTTGATTTCTCACTTATAGCTTAATAGTCTACATGATGCATGGAGATTTATATGGTATGCGAGTTGCGACAACGCCAATCTAACTAAGTTATTTATTTGTGCTAATATTGATTGCATAGCGTGTGTTTTCTAGGAAAATCGTATTGCCAAATAAAGCTTTTGTTAGTATTGTGTGTTCAAAATCATGTTTTTTTTTATCTAACTAAGTTGCTTATTTGTATTTTTGTTGTGTAATATATCAGGTCCCCGACTACAATTTACGAATGTCGGGGGACTAAATTACCATGAAGAACTTGAGTGCAAATGCAGATTAGGATACCTAACCAAACTATGCGCTATTATAAGTAGGTGTTGGTAAAAATAAAGAAGCTTTATACTCTCTTTTTTATCTGATTCGAATAATTTATTTCAAAGTTTCATAACTGAAGCGAGTTCAATATCATAAGAATTCTAATTAACCTAGGCCAGTTACCATAATAATGTCGGTCTAGGTTGTTTTATCTACTATTGCCTAAAATGCTGAGATTCCCAAATGCCCCATAAATGGAAGACTATATTATAAGATTCTTATTGATTTGTGAAAACCAAAAGTACCTTCATATATAGCAATTCAATTTTGGTTGTTTGTTACTTTGCATTTTTCTATAGCAGATGATGTATGCAATTTGTATGTCTAAAGTATGGATGAAAAGCATACTGCAAGTGACCTTCAAATTTGATGTCGAGCATTCCGCTAATGTGAGTTTTCATATAAAATTATTGTTTAATCCATTAATACCAACATCAGTATAGAAACCTGAAGGTTTCATCAGTTCTAACTCACATCTGTCAACAATGGGGAAGTGTCTTGGAAGGTGTATCAATGTTATGCTATTTGGGATGCGCTCATCAAAATCGAATATATCTAATGTAAGAAATGTTGTTTAGCACCTATTATAAACATGTTGAGTTTATTATCATTTGTTCTTATAGGTACAAAGCGACTAAAAACAATATTTACATCTTGACATATATGGCAGAAGGTAGTGAATTCAGACGGTCACAGTGGCTTCCGACAGTTACCGGATAATGTCCCAGTACACAAGCACTGGTATACTATGCTATGAACCCATATTTGAACACAGGTTTGTTAGCACATAATGAATAGGTATGCCAATTTTACTTTTCTCAATGCATATGTGTTTTACTGTACTAAACAATAGATGACTATCTGGTTTAATAGAACTGATGAAACGTATTTATGTTAAACTTTTGGTTGAGGAGTTTATAATAGTTAAAAATGAAAAATGAAATGGGAATAACCTATATAGTTACAAATTACACGTATTTTTGGTATCATTTGACACAAAATGACATTTATATATTATGATGACATCATTCTAATAATATATAGTCTTGAAAGAATGTAAATGCTGATATAGGTGAATGTAGTGTCAAATGTATTGAGAAAACACTATTATATGTACATAATGTTCTAATATTATAATAAAAATTGAGTTGATAGTATTTACAGTCGATTGGTTTTGTATATACATATATACACATAATAAGTTAGAACATGCATGTTTTAAACAGTAGTCCTATTAACGTGTAAACCTTTCAGTTTTAAAATTTGTCGTGATCATTGGGTCTTGATGTGTATATAACATATGATTAGTCAAATAATAAGTATTTTTTAAATGTAAACTAATACCATAACAAAATTAAATAAAATCGACGTCGTTAAAAGTATTTTTTCGTTAACTGACACCATAAAATTTATAATTATAAGTCATGCCCGCCCATCGGGCGGGCTTCGAAACTAGTATATATATATATATATATATATATATAAATGATATATATATATATATATATAGTATATATATATATATATATATATATATAAATGATGATGATGATGATAATAATTGTTGTGTTCCCACGCTTGGCTAGTAGTATTACCTTTTTACGTTCTAAGTGTCGGCATAATAGCCGGTACTTTGAATATTGAGGGCAATATTCAATTCTAAGTGTGGGGGGGGGGGGGGGGGGGAGGGAATTCTGGCGAATTTGATCATATGTGTACCTTCTAGTGCCTTAGTTCCCCAGTTTTGACCAAAATTTTAATTTTTTTTCATTTGGGGGAAGTGCTTTGCACTAACACAACAAATGGTTATCAGTCCACCATGTCTAACCCACATAAGGATTGGCTAATCCGAGAGCAAACGACTCTAGGTAAAGATATCTCAAATCCATTTATGGCTGACAATTTGCCAAAAATTGTATGGTATTCAACTCACCATATCTTTGATAGTGAAGAGTTGGCTCACCCACAAGGTTATGGCTTGTGGTTAAGGCAGTAGAAAACCATAATTGGTAATCAACTCACCAAGATGATAACTGTATTATATCAAAGAGTTGGCTAGTCCAAAAGCAAACGGCTTTTGGTAAAGACAAATCAAATCCGTTGACAGCTGAAGATTTGCTAAAAATCATTTGGTTATCAATGTACCATAGTATCATACTAAAACATTGGCTACTCCAGAAGTAATGGCTATCTGGTAAAGAGACATAAAATCCATTAAATTTTCAAAAAGGATTGCTAGGGACTAGCAATAGTTTAGTGTGGGGGATTGATGAGTGTGTAAATACTCATCATTTTTGTCCCATCTGAACTGCAAAAACATTTAAAAACACTTAGAAATGCTTCAAAATACAGAAAATATCCTTGAATTGTGTTTTTATCTGTTTCATGTGCAAAAGGATCGAAAACAGGCAGAAACAGCCAAAACCGTGCACAAGATTGGAAAAAGTTGAAAAGCCGAGGACGAGGACGGAATTTATGAGTTTGGTCCGGGAAATTGCTCTACTTGTCAAGAATAACCCTTGGAGATGATTTTCAGAAAATACAAGATTGGTCCCTGAAGTTTGAAACTTGGCAGCATTGGTCCTTGAATTTTCAGGAAATTACACAAATGGTCCCTAAAGTTAAATCCTATCCTAAATAAACTACACATTACCGGATCAAAAACATATTAAACCATTTACCCTTTTTATCCCACAACCCCACACACTAAATAAAACAACCCAACCCAACCGAATCCACAAAACAAACCCGACCCACCTTTTTAGATAAACAACCAAGTTTGACTCAAGTCAAACTTCCCTTCTTCCCTCAAAACCACTTACCGCCAAACCAAAACCACCATAGCCACCGCCTTATCCCTGCAATACCACCACACCTCACCCTTCCACCTATCCCACTTCACCTAACATGCCAAAAAGCATTAAATGCTTCTTCCTCCTCACACTCCATCAGAACAAAGACTTATCCCACTCACACCGGTTTTCCCGCCAAAAGTAGAATTAACAAATGGGATTGATTTAAAACCAAACCAATGGTGGGATCTGATCAGAAGAAAGAGAAGAAGCCTTTTGGATAGCTATATAAGGAAATGAAGACCAAGAATAAAGATGGTCACTAGTTTTTAGACCGTTCATAGTGTAGATTTAATTTATTGTCATTTTCAGTTTCAAACTAAGTTTAGATTGTCAATTTAAGGTTGTTTCAAGTCAGTTATCCTTATTTACTTCTGTATTGTACTGATTCTCCAAGTTTATGAAATTCAAAGTTTTCAAATTTCCTGTTTAATTCGAATCAAGTTAAAGTGTTAATTAAAAAGCTTAGTTACTGTTTGAATAAGCTCATACAAGCTTAATATAGCTTGGTGTGAGCCTATTCTAGTTTAAATCTGTTCTAATTCAAGAATCCTAGAAAAGTCAACAAAAGTCAACCAATAAGTTGAGAATAAGTTGTTCAATGGGATAAGCTGTTTTGGAAAGCTAATTTGGTTCCTATCTTGTTTCCTAACAAGACCAAGTTCAGTTCTGATCAGTTTCCTTTCTTTCATAGCCTCAATCAGTTGTAAGCTTATTTTCTAAGTTTTTGCATAATTCTCTATTTCACTGTTAAATAGCTTATTTATAGCTTATTATTATAATTTCTTGCTTATTAATAGTTCTTAAGTATATTTAATTAGTTTCACTAGTATTTAATAGTTATTGTTTCATTTTGCTTAAAAACCTTTCAAAAAGCCAAAAATAGCTTATTTAGATTTGAGCTTATCTCTGTACTTAATTGTGTTAGAGTGTTGCGTTTTAGTGATAATTATAATTAGTTATTAAGTTTTCTTTCCAATTCCTAGCTTTTTTTAAACCTGTTCTAGCTTTAAAAGCATAACAGCCCTTTATAAGGGGTGTTTGGTTTAAGCTTATTTGATTGGGAAAAGCCTGGTTCACTGTTCATTTACCTTCTAATAAGTTTTTCTTAAGGTGAATTAAGGTTAAATGAGCTTATTCCAGTAGGGTTTAATGTTATTTTAACTCATTAGTAAATTATTGGTCTATAGGTTAAGTTTTGAGCCAAAACTGTGTTTATAAGCTCAGTAAAAGCTGAGCTTATTGAGACAGCTTCTTGGTGAATTTTTTAGTGCATTTCATAGGTTTAAGTGAGTGTCCAAGGTTTGGCACCATTTCATTAAGGATTGTAGGACTTTAAGTGCAAATTTTCCATTCCTGCTGCTCAGTATACACTGAGCAGATCAGCACAAGTGGTAGTTGATCTCAGCTGATTATCTGCTTATTCCCTTGTTCTTATCTCCTGATTTTTGGTTTTCTTTTAGCTAGTAGTATAGGTTTTAAGATTCTGTGCTTGGATTCTCCTTTAGAGCTTATTTCATAGCTTATATTGGTCTGCAAATGTCCCTATTTCACTGATTCAAGCCTGCACATTGCCTGCAATCAGTTTTTATGTTTTTCACCCATCTGATCTAGCCTCAAATTGGAGTTCAATTGGTTGTTTAGAATTGGGGCTTTTGATGTTTTAGTGTAGCCAATAGTACTAGGAAGGTTTTGCCCCCATAAAGTTCCACTTATCAGCTTAATTGAAGTGCTTATTTTGCTCTGCAAGTAGGGGATTTCCCTGTTGTTTCTGCATAATTTGTTACAACTGTACTACTGCTTATCTGCTTATTTCTTGTGCTTAATTGTGCTTAATCAGTTTTTTTATGCTTATATAAGTTGTTTGAACTATTTCTGAGCCTTTGGTAATTTTTAGAGCTTTTTAGCTTATTTTTGTGCTTATTTCCAAACTGCTTTTTAGCCCATTTGCTTATTAGGGCTTAGTTAACTTCTGATTTTATTTTTCCTAGATTAAGAATAATATTTCAGATTTTCCTGCTAAGTTTCATATTTTTCTAAAGTCATTTACTATTTTTAAACCTTTTAATTAGTTTTAATAGTTTTTAATTCATAATAAAAAATATAAAACTCAGAAAAATATAAATCTTTTTTCTAAAATTTTATTTTATTATTTAGGATTTAAGAAAAATAATTTTGCACTTGTAAGATTAGAATTCCTAATATTTCAGTTTTTAGCTCGTTTTTAGAATTCCAGTTTCGCGTTTTTAATATAATTTGTGTTAATATTAATTTTCTTTTGAGAATTTGTTTCTCATTTGTTAAATTAGAATAAAAAAGCAAAAATTTCATACCCCAATCATCAGTCACTTTAATCCAAACCTTACACGGTTGTCCATTCACTCCTCGCTGGAAAACGACCCGGGTAATCACTTACCTGGTATCACACACACAAACGTGAGTTTTTGCAAGTTAGCCTTTTTCCTAAAGGGTTGATTTGTCTTTATTCACGTGTATCCGTCTGCATATTATTTATATATACACTTTAGCACGGATCACTGCTCTTAGATCTAGTAGAGGTTCCGTCGTGCCATTTTTGAGAGTGATCAGCAGCTTCTTGGATAGCTTTTCTAGCATCGGCTGCACTCATTTGAGGCACAGCTCCCTTAGCATCCAAGATTTGTCTAGTAGGCACGTCCAATCCTTGATAGAACAATATTATCTCCTGCATTGGATTTAGATAATGTTGAGGGCATTTCATCAATAAGTCTTTAAATCGTTCCCAAGCTTGATAAAGAGTTTCATCAGGCTCTTGCTTGAAATTGTTGATAGCCTCCATCTTTTTAGCAGTTTTAGCAGGTGGACAATATCTTTTCAGGAATTTGCTCTTCAAATCTTCCCATGTTGTGATTGAACTAGCAGGTTCATTCCTTAGCCACTTATTAGCAGCTCCTTTAAGCGAAATTGGAAAGATTCTTAGCATAAGTTGATCGTCAGAGATTCCTTCTGTAGTAAACAAATCTGCAATCTCGAGGACTTTTTTAACATGTTCATTAGCATCTTCATGTTCTGTTCCACTGAAAGCATTTTCTCTTAGCTCCTTGAGAAACTGACCCTTCAACTCAAACTTTGACTTTTCATCAAACTTCGGTCTAGCAACTCCTGAACTGTAATCAGCACGGGTTTTGTTCATGTATTCCTCCATAGTAGTGTTTTCCATCATTGTTTCTGTTTCTTCTTTCTCCTTCTCTTCAGAAAAGTAATCAAGCCCGAACGAACTTGAAATTTCAAAGCTTTTTGTGTTGAAAAGCCTTTTAAGCGAATGTAAGGCTCGTTCAGGATCTTCGAAAGGTTTAATCAAGTTCTTAGTTGAATTCCTGGTCATGCACTTCCTGAAATCATCACAAAAGCATCAGTAGGGTATGTTCAAGAAAGTATGATATCAGAAAATTAACAACGAAAACAGAATACGAAAAATAAAAGTTGCTGATATCTGCAAACGATGCGCCGTATCCAGAAAGTTGGATACGCCGTATCTTATTACGTTAAAATTTAATCAGACTTTTATTCAGAAAACAGATACACCGCTTATGAATTAGAATGCGCCGTATCAAGTTTAAATTATCAAAAATCGATTATATTTATTAAAATTAAATGCGTCGTATTAACAAAAGCTAATGCGCCGTATTTTCATTACGTTTCAAAATACAAGATTTTTGATTTAGTAGATGCGCCGTATCGATAAAGATCGATGCGTCGCTTCTGTTTAATAATTCGAAAAACTGTTTTTAATTTAAATAGAAAATACGCCGTATCTGTTAAAACAGATGCGTCGTATGGCGTTAGGGTTTAGAAAAATTTCTTATTAAAAACAGAATACGCCGTATCTTGGGGAAAGATGCGTCGTACTCGAATTTATTAAACGCGTTGTATTTTATAAAAATTAAACGCAATACGCCGTATCTGTTAAAACAGATCCGCCGTATCGTTTGTATCAGCATAATACAACGGCAGCAGAATGCAGAAAAATAGAAAAAAAGAAAAACAAAAATAAAAACAAACAAAAAGAAACAAAAATTACAGAAAACAAAAACACACAAAAACAGTAAATATGCAAATTATACAATGAATGCAATTTATCTAATATACAACAGGGTTAGTGGTTAGAATCTAAAAAAAACTAAAAAGAAAAACCTAATTAAAATACTTAATCAAATTAACAGATAATAACAATTCACTCCCCGGCAGCGGCGCCAAAAACTTGATGCTCGTGAAGTGTCGTTGCGGTTTAGCAGTATTAATGCCTACTCAAGTTTTAAATTTATATTTAGCTGACTTATCAATAACACACACACTTAACGAGCAGTGTACCCGGTCAGTATGAATATAATGGTAAGCAGAGTGTCGATCACTAAGAGTGGAACGTATTATCTAGTTATTCTAATCAGTATTTTAATATCCTAAGTTAGTTATACAACCTAATCTAACGCAAGGGGGTTCAGCCTGAGAGACTGGCACAGTTTGATTATAATTAAATAGAAAACTAAACTAATGAGCACGAATCAGCGATTAGCACACACGTACACAGATAGATACTCGAGACAATAAGAAGACCTGTCCTGATAATTAAATAGCTTGTCACTTGTTTTATTGCTAGTTTTATATAAAGTGTATATAATTAAACCTTTCTCGTTGGCTTTAATCTTATCGGCGAGTAAACCCTTAATGATTACTTATGTCTATCCTACTTTTCTAGAGACGCTAGAATAAATAGGCGAGGAAGGGGCATGGCGACCCAAGCAAGACTCAGCTAGACACAGAGGTTATCAATGCACTAATAAAAGTCACCAAAGACATCAACATATAAACTTTAATTAATGGGAAAGCAATATTAAGGGGAGTGCATGATCTTTCGTAGTCACATGACACAAGCCCATCAATCCTGATGAATTAAAGCGTACTAAAATAATAAAACAAAACTACTTAATGAATTGAATACATGCAGGACCTTCTTACAGCTCTTGTATCTTTGTTTGAGGTGTGTCTTGTGCTGCTTGGTCGTTTGAATTCGGCTCTAGGGTTATATATAAGGTCTCTTAAATTCGTCTGTCCTTTGGGTATTTATAGTTTCTGTCTGAGGGATCGATGCGGCGAATTGAGTTGATAGATGCGGCGCATTGACTTAACTTCGCGTGGGGTCCAAGATTAATATATTCTGGAATATTCGTACACCGTCTTCAGATGCGGCGTAACTTGATCTTTGTATGCGGCGCATGTACTTTAGCTGTCTTGGATTGTAACTGGTGAAATCTTGATAGTGATACGCCGTATGTTAGAAGTATATTGCGGCGTATCTGGAGTAGAACGAGCTTGATCTTCTTCTTTGACCAAAGTTTCATATGCGGCGCATGACAGAATTGCATGCGGCGCATTCTTCAAAGTCAAGCAATGGTCTTCGAATTCATCTAAGTATGATATTGCGTCGTATCTGTTGAGTGAGATACGGCGCATCTTCTGGATTTCAGTAGACTTTTGACATCTCGCTTGTTTTGCTCCATAATTAGTCCAACATCGCCAAGTTTCACATAATGCTTGTTTTTACCTGAGAATTACTAAAGTAAACATTAATGTATCGATTCTCATATATAATATAATAAAACAAGTAAAATAAATAGGATAAATGATTATAATAAAATGTACTTATTTGAGTTCATCAGATGTCTGAGTTTGACATGTGGGAATGGCCTAAGAGGAAAAAAGGCAAGTCGTGTCTTGTTTAAGGGAAAAGCGAGGTTAAAGAGTTTGTTTAAGGAGGAAGTAGATGAGATGTTAAACACCTTGCTGTCGTGTGATGAGAATGAGATAGATATAAAAGGGTGCAAGTGGTTTACGCAGGTTTTGGATTTGGTTATACAGTTTATTGAGGATGAGATTGTGGGTAGAAGGTCAAACAATTCAATTACGGTCATTAAGTCAATTATGAAGCAAAGGACTGTTATTTCTAGAAAAAGATGGATTACTAGTTTGAGCACATCAGCTAAGATGAGATTCAGAAGTACTCACTTGGTTACTGATCTTGAGGACAAGATCATTTTAAGGGAGGTGGATTGTTATGGGTCATTTGGGAAGTCAACCCAAAAGTCAACATAAGTCACGTGGCAAGCACATGGGTCCTCAACAGAAATTCCCACCTAAACTCAACTACAAATATCACCATTTCCTTTCATTCTAGTTAGCTGATTATTTTGTGTAAAACACTTTCTTCCTTAACTCCTCTGTATCAAACTAGTAACTGATTGTACAACCTTTCTGTTACAATCCACCATTGATAATCCATTGAGTCCATCAATCTATTTCTTATCTTCTTGATTGGTCTAATCATTGGAATCCATTAACGGATTTTAAGTAATCCCTAGTGGTGTGTATCAGTGGGTTTTGTTTCTTGTTTAAGCTTTCTTTGTGGGTTTTGATGTTTGATTTCTTGTAGCTGAATTTCTGGGTAAAGATGTTTGGGTTTGATGTTTGATTTCTTGTAGCTGAATTTCTGGTTTAAATTTTGTTTGTGTTTGTGTTATGAATTTTTGGGTTTCTGGGTTTGATGTTTTGATAGCAGATAAAAGGGTGGGGTGGGGTATTTAATTGGGATGGGCAGAGTTATTTAATTGATATAATGTATAAAGACTAAATTACCCCCTTGTGGAATGCACGTGCACAAGGTTTAGACGGGAAAATAACGGACATACACGTGGGGGACTAAAACTGAATGAAACAGTGGAAAATAAGGACCTTTTTTGCACTTAATGAATAGTACGGACCAAACGTGCAATTTGGCCAAACCACAAGGACTATTTTTGCAATTTACTCTTAATTTAATAATATTTATATAATAAAGTATTACATCAGTTTCAAGATATTGACTAATACTGTACTTTTTTGAACATATTTTTCTCCTTATATAAGTGTATCCAAGTGGATGCATGAACCATATTATTGCTTGTAAACAAGGCTATCAAAATTCTTACAAAGACTGCATTTTATTCTTAAGTTTCCAAGAGAAAAATATGGAAGATAGTATGATAGACATGCCAAATATGTCATTTGATGATAAGATTGGTAACAAAAGAGTTAGAGATGGTGAAGAGGAGCCTATTGGGAGACTCGAAAAAAGGCCAAGTGGAATAATTGGTCTCAATGAGTTTGAAGACTATAGCAAAGAACGCGGTGATGAAGGCGAAAAACATGGTGGAGGGATCATTGACACTTTCATTTCAAATGTGTTTCACAAGAATGAAAGTGCTCAAGATGGTGATCAAGTGAAAAGCGACGTAAATGATGCTAACGTTGAAGGCACGAAAGAAGAATTAGGCGTCGAGGTGAATAAAGGAAATGGCGAAGGAGGAGAAGGTGGTGGGATCATTAACTCGTTCTTTTCCAATATATTTCAAAATAACGAAAGTGAAAATGTCGAGTGTGATCAAGCGAAAATTGATGTGCCTAAAGTCGTAGAAGAGAAAATCGACGACTTAGGTAGTCGCGGTGAAGGAAAGGATCTCAATGGCGAAAAGCTAGAAGAGAAGAATGATACATCACCCGATTTGCCTAGTAAACCTCTTGAAGGTATATGCTTAATCCTTTTCTCTACGATCACTTGATTTAACGATGTTTTTGTACTATTTGAATGCTTATTTGTATGTGCTAAAATCATGTAACAGAGAATAAGTCGAATAACGGAAAATTGAAACCGGATGATTATTCAGAAAGTGTGTTCTGTTGGAATTTGAAAACCATGACAATCATAAAACTCCATAACACAAAGTACACAAGTGCGGAAGCGTGTAACACATAAGTATAACATATAAAGAATTAACTTAAACATAAATAGAAAACGTACCCGATGCACTTCAATTAAATCTTGAACAATAGAAGAACCCTAATTAGGGTTTATGTGAATCAATGATCAATCCCTTACCCTTTTATTGATCGATTCCTTGATAACAACTAAAGTAAGTTGTTACCTCGTTCTTGTACACACAAACTAGTAACGAATAAAAGAGATTGCAAGATCTAAATAAAACACTTTTATTTTGATAAAACAAAATCGACTAGAACCCTAAAGAGGGTGGTTGTCGATCGGTTTCAAGGAGAAAAGAAAAGAGGAAAACAAAGATTTTAGGTTATGTGCACAAGAGGTGTGAATGAATGACCCTTGGCTTTGTATTTATAGGTTTAGACAGCTTAGGGAACAAGTTAGGGCAAAGGGATACCCCTTTACCTTGATCGGCCGGCCAACCCCTTCACAAGGGTGTTCCGGATCCTTCTTGTCTCCTAAATACACTCTAGTACCTTTCCTTTTCCTTTTAACGATAGTCAGTCCATACGGTTAAGTACTAACGACCGTTAACTCCGTTAAGTGTTTAAATAATTATATATTCACAACATTTAACATATATAATTATTATACTTTTATTCTCGTTTGTATTGTGTGCAATCCCGAGGTCTCGGGTTCGATACTAGACATATGACTATTAATATTTATCCACAAACTCCAACAGCTCCCACTTGGATATCTATTAATAGCATAATGACATTGGTTAGCGTCTTACAACACTCCAATGCCCCTAGTTCGACTCGAGCTAGGTTTCCTGGAAAACCTTTAATGATTCATCATTATTATTATCCTTTTGTTTCTAATACCACGTTAATTAAAGATATGGATCTCAGTCATTCTTTAATCAACAATTCTGTTTCTCGTTGTTTATGATTTGAGTAAGATTACCAAAACATCTAAACGTATTCCAGATAGACTTTGGGCGTGCGCACGCAAACACCTTGTCAACCCTACGAGGGGCCCAGTAGTATTAAACTTCAAAACAAATTTGAAGGAACAAATTCTCTCTTGACTACAAGAATAACCCATAGACTTTGCAACATTTCTGAAAACAATCCTTATGACTCCCAATTACGGTAAGCGGTAAATTGCTTCACAGAAATGCACTACATCCATGACACTTATCTGGTATCTCAAGTCTGAGGATAACTAAATTCATGATTTACTTACTGACAAGATCCACAAAGTAAAATCATGTAGTTGGGATAAGTCCTATATTCAATTCATTAAATATCATGTGAAATTGGTATGTCTACGCATCAATATACTTTCAAGTATATTCTAACCAATACTCAGATTTGTCTTAGTTTAATGATATTCCCATATCATCAATTGACAACGGACATTTAGAATAACATAAGTTATTCACGGATTTAAACATGCAAATATAGGACACAATTTAATATTAATGAAAACAAACGTACCTAGTACTTTAATTCATTATGAATAATAATTGCTTAATGTCCTTTATCCAAACACTAAATAGATCAATGCATGATAATTCTTGTTAATGAATTATGCCTCAAGTCATGTCAATCATACTTGTTGACAAGGCATAAATCAACTAACTTTGATCTATAAAATTTTGAGAATACTTATTTCAAGAATTTAATTATAAAAAAAAAATTCTTGTATGTGTGTATCCAACTATCTTGATATAGTCACACAATCTTTCATAAATGATGTGATATCCTCAACCATCAATTTATGACAATCAAACTTTCAAACGTTTTAAAATTTAAAGTATTCTAACCTTTTAATGTATAATGCAACTATGCTTCTTAGTTAAGCATAACTAGTTTACATGGCCATTATCAAGGATAAAATCCTACTATGACTAGTATTGAGTGTCATCTCAATCAAACAAACACTATTGTATAAAACTACAATATGCCTTTTAACTATTCCGTAAACTTAATATCAATTGTGTAATTTGGATGCCATATAATCTTTCAAGATTTGTTGGCTATAACAATTACGCAACAACTTGCCATATTGTTTATACTTAGAATTTAGGAGCAATTCCAGGTTGAGGATCATTATTCTAAGTCCAAACATATTCGATTAGAATATCCATTACACAATTTATCAAATATCTTTTATTAGATATCAAATGTTGTCAAATCATTTTACATTCAAACATGATACAACAATGATATACATGAAAATCCTAGAATCAATCATAGATTTTATTCATGTTCTAACTTATCAAAAGATATATTTTCATTTAGACTTTCTAAATGATATGTTATGTCTTATTAGATTTAATTACCGCACATGTTTATAATAATAAACATATATCTCAAGGTTGTATGTTTTACTTCTTAAATTCTTCAAGTAAAGTTTCATTCCAAGTTAAGACTTAACATTTTAACTTACATGGAATGTTACTTCCCATATGTTATACAACATACATTATTTAAGAAATTAAACATAATACTCCCACTAGCTTTTAGGAATACTTAGAAATTGTCTTATTTCAATTATAAATCAAACAATGGATTTAATAATTAAACATAAGAATATTTCATAGATGCATGCATTAATCCATTCATGGATTATTACACTTTGTACACTTCCAAAATAATTATGAATTCAAAAATCCTTTCGATTACTTACCGTCCTCGCTCAAGTAATCACTCAAGAAAGAGTTTTGATATTCCATTGTCATCCTTCATATAAATGAAAATAGATATGACAATTATTATCTTTATATATTTAATGTGCTTATGAAAGAGTATTCAATCATAGTTAATTGCTTAAGTATGATTAATAATCTTGCCACAAGACATACATTAAATATGTGTACAATATTGTCCATATGATTTCTACATAAAGATTTAAACCTCTAGGGTTTTTCATCTTTAACAGAAACTCATTTCATTCTCTAGTCTAACTTTAGAATTCAAGATAAACCAAATTTCCAAAATTGATTATCTGGATGGACAGCATCTTTAACATTCATAGCATGAGTAATTTTCCAAATTCAATATTTGAAAACTTATCATAATGATTAACAGCCTTACCATAATCCTGTAACTCATAATCCTTAGCATATTAATAAGATATCCAAGGTATCCTTGAGGATCTATGAATGAGAATTCCATCATCATGAGATCTAACATTTACATGTCTGGCCTCATCATGATATTCGCTAGTGTACATTAGAAGATTATGTATCTTGTAACTTTATCTCCACAAGATAAAACTCACACTTGCTTTTTATTATTTATAGATTATCTATAAATAATTAGCAATTAAAGCAACACCAATTTGTTCTTATTTGGGACATTACAAATATACTTTGATAGTTCCTGACATTCGTTTGTTAATATCTAGCTTCATCAGAAGTTTAACAAATTCAGAACTTCATTTTAAGACTTAATGTGATTCATCACATTCCATAATAAATGGTGTCTTATAAATCTTCTAGGAGTCTAATTGAGTATATTCAATCCATACTCAATTTTCTAACCTTGATAACTTTTGGAAGAAAAGAAGTTATAGTTATCTTTAACCAAACAATACAAATAAAGTTTGATTTTCCTAACTGAACACACCACAAATATGTGGTGTTTCATTAGAACTCATATTGTGAGATAATCTAACAATATGAAAGATAACTTTGTATTCCTTTTGGCTTAACTATTTCCCAACTAAGTCACCTTAATGGTGAAATAGAATTTCAAGCCTCTTGCATGCATTATAACTCAAGTACTTATTAAATAAGTCACTTCATGTTCATGTCTCAATCAAGAAGACATAAACCGTTATAATCTCGCTACACGTTATAAATCATTGATCAACTCAATGACTTCTTGTATATGTCTTTTAATAAATAGGACATAACAATTTAACGTCTTACTTTAGATTATACTAAGTCTTAAAAGACTTCATTTATAACTTTACATTAAAGTATAAATATTTATAACTAAAGTAATCATGAACACCATCATTTGGTTTCATTAGTAATTTCAAGTTAACTTATTACTCCACTTATTTATGTCATTCAAAGAATACATAATTATTGAAGTAGTATTACATTACTTCATGCATTTATGTCATTCCAATAATACATAAATATTAAAGTTGAAGTAATCTTGTTATCATATTGACACAAGTTCTAATAAGTATCTAATTTATAAACTGTAAATTTTTCCATGTGTGGTCTCACGCACACTTGGAAATTTACCTTGTCATTAATTTTGGTCCAGGTCTCACACATACCCAAAATTAACTCCAAGTGGTTTTAAGAATAGATATGTATAATCATATTAGAACAAGAATCTCTTACCTTGCAGTTAAGAGAATCTACTAAATCATATTCTTATATGTTGTACCTTGCATACAATAAAGATTTCTCCCACTTGTGCATGGACCAACATCATGTACCACATAGACAACACTACACGTGTTTGTTAATGTGATCAATATGATTTGTGTCATTAGCATAACTAGTAGATATAGAATTACTCAATCAATCAAGGAAACACACATTACTATCCTTGAAAATATTAGTATCTATATTTGGAAAGTAATTATCTTGAGGCATTCAAAAGATAATCCGAGTTACAATCAAGACACATAAATCTTGTAACTCCCATTGAATTAGAGAACTTACAATAATCCCTTATTCAGTTCTAATTACACATTACTCCCACTGAATTCGACACCATAATAAGTGTTTCATAAACTAGTGAAAGGAAAGGGTGTCCTTGTTACTTTCCTACATCTTTGACAAAACCTATTCGTAACAATTACTTAGGTTCTAAAAGATTGTATTCTACTACGTAATTGATGGACTATCCACATTTACATCAAATGTGATTCATCACATTGCTTACTATTAACTTGAAAAATTGGCATGAAATTTCTTCCATAATAGGTCTACAATTCCAACAATTGTATGTAGTACCTTCAAATGGTTAAAACAAAACAACTAGATATACTAGCTTGTCTTTTACCATTATGCGGTAATTAGTCTAGCTTCTAATTTAATAACTCATAAATTCGCAATAACCTTAACGATTAAAACTTGCTATGAGTTATGTATTTAGAATTTAGACAATTCTAATCTTCCCATCATACCTTTCTCATTCATGAAAAGGAATAGGATTTAGTCTCACGCTTCTCATATGAAAGGAGACTTGGTTTATTCTTTTAATGAAATTGACTCTAACCAAAACCCCTACGGGTGTAGATCAATTTACTAATAAAGAATAACCCATGTTTACGGTTTATCGTTGCATTAATACAATTAAAAGAATTTACAAAATTCAGTTTAGTATTTTCGATAATAGCTCTTTAAGAAAATAAAATACCCATTGGTAAATATTCATATCAACCATAGTATTTTCTTAAAGCTAGGATCCTAATTGACATAGTATCATTACATCAGTTGATCTCCTAGTAATGATAGTATTCAACTAGGTAATCTGTCGAACAATAATTGGCAAACAATTTTCCAATTCCTAGATCATTATGGGATTTACATCAAATTGATTCATCAATTTTCAATGTAAGCATGTTTCATCCCATCTCATGCCTTAAGCTCTAGGTCTCACGCATCAGCTTAATTAAGTTGTCTAACTTAGAAACAGTAAATTCATCCATGTGTGGTCTCACGCACACTCAGAAATTTACCTTGTCATTAATTTTGGTCCAGGTCTCACGCATACCCAAAATTAACTTCAAGTGTTCCTTATAGTTAGATGGCATGTAACTTAAATTTGTAGGGTATTTAGTTTTTGGTGTGACAAAAACATGTACAAAGACGCATGCACTCATCTTTGTATCATTAGTTTTCAAAACAATTTTTATTAACCAATTAGTTAAGAGTAAACCAAAAACTGTGTACTTGAGGTATTGGGTTCACCAATTAAAGAAGTACCAACAATTATCGCCCACATATCCTACTCTTACATGTTATTCGGATATTTGCCACAAAAGTGGCGCGTGGAATTGAGGTTAATCACCCTTAAGATGATAGTGTACGTAAATAGTGATATAGGTAAGTCGCAGTTGACGCACAAGCGGGCCCGGAGAGCCGGTAGGAGCGGATCTCTTAAAAAACCCCTCTCCAGATAAACCCACCACACAGTTTGTCAACTTTGGTCCGCCTTTCACACACTATTTTACAAAAACATAAATCAAGCAAAAGTTTATGATCTTAATCTTAAAATTAAGTAACAAAGTTTAGATCTTGCTAGTCTCGCCTGGGAGCAAATTACCGTGCGAAGCGAACCACTGTCGGCACATAAGACACCGCAAGATCGATACTTTATCACTTTATGTTTCACCGTTATTAGTCCAATTTAATTTTTCTTTGAAAATTACCCTTTTTATTGCTTACTTTAACATATCACATATAAAAAAAACAATAAACAAGTAATTTAAAAGAAAACAACAATCAACTAATAAGAAAACAATTAATTGATAGTGAAACATCTAGCCACATGCAACCTTTTAAACAAATCCTTTTAATAATCTATGTGAATTATTATGTATAGAATCAATAAAACTCCCATTGGTTTTCGAGCTCATTGTACCCAATGGACCACAGTCGCCAACAATTGGCCGCGTAAGTTTTAATGATAATATACCACGTTGCACATAACCGATTCATTAATTTAATATATTAGGTCTTCCCTAATTATAGATTTATCTAAGCATGTAGCAAACATCTAAACAATTTAATTCAAGTAATTTATCCGTGACTAATATGCATGTATAGTCACGGATTCATGCATATCATATAGCAATTAGGTCACAAGATACATAACACAACAATTGTTTAAAGACCTAGGGTTTCTAATTAATTACAATTAATTAACAAAACCACAAACCCTAATTAGGGCTTATGGGAAAAATCGAAACCCCCCCCCCCCCAAAAAAAAATTAGGGTTAGGGTTTCGATCCAATTAAAAAAAATTAATAAAACCCTAGAAACAAAACATGTATATCTAAACAATTTAAAGATACTTTTTTTTATTGTTTAAGTAATTAATTACATGTTATACATGGCTCTTGATGCCACTGTTGGAATTTGAAAACCATGACAATCATAAAACTCCATAACACAAAGTACACAAGTGCGGAAGCGTGTAACACATAAGTATAACATATAAAGAATTAACTTAAACATAAATAGAAAACGTACCCGCTGCACTTCAATTAAATCTTGAACAATAGAAGAACCCTAATTAGGGTTTATGTGAATCAATGATCAATCCCTTACCCTTTTATTGATCGATTCCTTGATAACAACTAAAGTAAGTTGTTACCTCGTTCTTGTACACACAAACTAGTAACGAATAAAAGAGATTGCAAGATCTAAATAAAACACTTTTATTTTGATAAAACAAAATCGACTAGAACCCTAAAGAGGGTGGTTGTCGATCGGTTTCAAGGAGAAAAGAAAAGAGGAAAACAAAGCTTTTAGGTTATATGCACAAGAGGTGTGAATGAATGACCCTTGGCTTTGTATTTATAGGTTTAGACAACTTAGGGAACAAGTTAGGGCAAAGGGATACCCCTTTACCTTGATCGGTCGGCCAACCCCTTCACAAGGGTGTTCCGGATCCTTCTTGTCTCCTAAATACACTCTAGTACCTTTCCTTTTCCTTTTAACGATAGTCAGTCCATACGGTTAAGTACTAACGACCGTTAACTCCGTTAAGTGTTTAAATAATTATATATTCACAACATTTAACATATATAATTATTATACTTTTATTCTCGTTTGTATTGTGTGCAATCCCGAGGTCTCGGGTTCGATACTAGACATATGACTATTAATATTTATCCACAAACTCCAACATGTTCTTCCTAAACAACAACTAAAGATGGTTAGAACACAAGATCATGTTCAAAATGGCAAGCATCAAAGTAGTCCAACATAGCTAATAGTTTAGTACTTTAGTACATCAATGATGTCGATCCGACTGTTGATATCTTTATTTAACGTTCTTTCGACTATGCTAAGATAAAAAAACATGGTTCATTGTGTAATTTTTACTCAACACAATACATTTATGTCCAATAGTAATTTCCGATTCTTCTATGTTCATTCTCATTTTATTGTCTATTCACAAAAAAAAAGGTGCCCATTTTGGCATTTTGGGCATTTTTCTACTTCATGAACACATCCGATTTTTGCCCAGAAAATGCAGGAGGTGTGCACAACAATGGTCGAACTCTCGAAGCATGAGATGCAACTCTATTTGAGTTATATTGGTTATCCTATTTTGACTTCTAATATTAACTACTAAAATGAAAGATTAATTACATTCAGTTTCTGGGGATGATAGTAATTTCTAAGCTCACAATCTTAAAGGATATAAGCTACCTAGTGAGTAAGGCTTTACTTAGGCCTTGGTAACAAGTTGTATATACTTAAAAGTTAGATTAGCAATTTTTTAATCGTAACAAATTGTTATGCTTTTAGCATGAAGTCCAGAACGTTTTAAGTGTTTGTTTATAAGTCCTGATAAAAAAAGATATGAGCAGTGTGATGATTCCTTGAATGCTGTTTCTTTTTGCTTTTTAAGATTAGTATTAGCATTCCATGTATGATCTTGGTGATAAAGTGTGAAGATTTATGCATTTGATTAGCCATACGGAAATAGTGTAGGCACAAGACCTCAAAAATAGATCAAGATGAGGTGTATAGTGTATAGAAAAAAGAAAATAAATGAACTTAGTGACTCACAAAAAAGAAACAAATGCAAGAATAGAAGTGGAGTCAAAAAGATTTTAACGATTTATCTTTCTTTTTCGGGAATAAAAGTGAGATATGGTAAGATGATAAAATTATACTAGTATATCTATACTACTTATAATAGAGGAATGACTCTCTCTCCTCAAAATTTTCAGACCCAAACAATTAATACACAATTTAAAACACCCCATCACCAACATGTACAACTAGCTAAGCACAATGTACAAGAAAAGAAACCATCGATCTCAGCTCATCTCGGTTTATCATCAAAGATTCATTCAAAGTAATTAAACCTCAAGAGATATACATCATAGATCTTTTTTAGAAGACTAACTTCTTTTTATATATCCGAAACTTAAAAGAAGGATAAAAACAAACGTGCTTCAAATCCTCCCTTTTCATTCGATTAAGACAGCACCAAAACGATACAAAGGAGATCTCAGTTCTTTTTTTCCAACGGTTACACAAATCTTTAAAGATATTAAGTTGGTACATACAACAATCAGTTAACTCTTTCGTTTTGAATGCAACATCAAGACACTAGAAGGTCCCTCAAACGAAAGTAATTATCATCACAGATCACTTTGAAAGAAAAAGAAAGCAAGACTTCATTTTTATCCGAATCAATAAGAAAAAGAAACATAACATTTATGTTACTTTCTTTTTCTTTCGTTCTTTTATTACCACTCAAAAATCAACAGAGACACGGAAACTATATCAAGATCTCAGATTGATTCAATTTTTTTTTTTATCTTTTAAAGATTTCTCCAATTGAATCATCATCATCATCGACCCATGTAGAGATAAACTTCTCCTTTAATATCCGATACATGCTAAAGAAAGAACTAGAACAAGAGTGTTCGAATCCATTTTTTACAATCGGTTTAGATTAACAATCAAAAGAGATACCTATCGAGACCCCTTCAAAGGATCTTGAAGATGAAGCCTTTTGCCGTAGTCTTCTTGATCTTCAAAGCTAATTTGAACAAGAAGTAGTATTTTTTTGATATGCTCAACGAAGAGAGAAGATGATTGATGAGATGAGATCGGTTATAATTATTGAAGGATAGAATCGAGATGAAGATTAAGTGTGTGCTGCGTATAATATGAAGAGATGGGGGCGGAGTGTTTAAGGTATGTACTTTAGGGTAGGGTGAATCAAATGCGTACAATGGGAAATAACCTGTTATAAGTTTGTGTGGTATGGAACTGGATCATTTATCTCACTCCTAACGGGCTGGATTGAACTATCAAAAGAATTGGATTGGGCCTAATTGGATTGAACTATCAAAAGAATTGGCAGGGTCTGCATAAGATGAAGATTAAGTTAGTGACTATTACTAAAAACTAGCAGGGGCGATTGGGCTCGAGCCCGAACGGGCACGGGCTAAACGGGCATGGGCTAAGCGGACACGGGCTAAACGGGCACGGGCTAAACGGACAAGAAAAATATATATATATTTTTTTTGTGGAAGTTGTGCAGTGGATCTAGAGGTGAGTGTGGCTGCAAAGTACGGAGTAGTGAGTAAATTTAGGGTTAAGAGTATGTGTAGGTAATATTGGATTTGGGCTGACGTTTTTGTTTTTCATCATTGGGCTTCTAATCCTAATTTAAGATATAAAAGAAAAAAAAATAAAAATAATGGGCTAGACTTGTGTTAGCTATATTTGGTTAGACGGATAAAATCAAAGGACGAATTAATATTTTTTTCAAAACGAAAACAACTTTTTTACCAATTATATATTTTGGGGATATTATTTGCAAGGTACATGTGGCCGCAACGTACGGGTACCCGTCTATTAAGTTTAAAAATGATCATTTAAAGGTGATCAAATTATTCGGTGATTGAAAACGTAAATATTTGCTCGCCGGAAAATTTAATTATACAGGAACCCGTTGCCGCAACGCGCGAGTACCTGTCTATTTTAACTTATGTTTTAAAGATGTTACTTATGTTCATTTCTTTAGTTTGGACCCTATGTTTATTTGGATATGAAATACTTTGCATTGTTTTTGCTTAAAGTTATTTTAACTTCAATTATTATTCTTTTGTACAGTTACCGATAGAAAAACGTGTAACCGAATAACATTTGCTCGCCACAAAATATAGTCACAGGGTACCCGCCGCCGCATTGCGCGGGTACCCTGCTAGTATATAGTAAAAGGGGAAGCACTTACTGCATCAGCTACGGTAGACAAAACAGTTGCCACTTGCAAAATAGTCCCTGTAATTGTCGTTACAAGCTAGGTCCTTCGGGGACTAACGATGCAACACGCCGAAAATTTTAAGGACTTTTTCAGCAAAAAAAAAAAATACTATTTCCATAATTAATTTTCAAAAATAGTCCTTGGGTTAACAGTCGTCATGTGCAATTTAGTCCCTAAGGTGTAAATGTTTTTGCATGCTAGGTCCTTCGGGGACTAACGATGCAACATGCCGACAATTTTAGGGACTTTTTGAGTAAAAAACATATTATTTCCATAATTAGTTTTCAAAAATAGTCGTTTGGTTTATCGATCTTTTTCAAATTTAGTCCTTAATGACTAACTTTCAAACAAGACTTAGCACCGCATTCCCGTAGCAATGCGCGAGTCCTCTCACTCGTTTTATACTAAATTTTAATAATATGGGGTTATTTTGAAAATCCCAAAGTTTTATACTAAAGTTCTTCTTACCCGGTCTAACATTTTATACTAAAGTTTAATAATATGGGGTTATTTTACGTAAACTGAATTCCAAAAAGAAGTTAAATAGCCACGTAAGTATCCTGGATTCTTTATCCTTATTGATTTGTTTTAGGTCCTTATTTTTGAAGACTTATCATTTTTGTGAAATACAATGCACTAATTAATTAAACCAGAAACTAGATAGAGATATATAAAGTTCTCTAATAGAAGAAGGATCTTTTTGTGAAATTTAGCATAGATTTGCTTATATACGGAGTAATACTTAGGCGAGTAGACTGAAAAGTCTTTCCAACTTATAGTCTTCTAAACGATGACAATCTGAGTATAGTGGGAGGGGGTTAGGCGAGTAGACTGAAAAGTCAACTGAACGATGGCTGACTGGCGTGATGAGGAGGAAGCATTCCTTAAAGGCTTTCCAACTTATCGTCTTCACAGCAAACCTCTGTTATTTGGTGATCTATGGGTTTTTAGTAGCAAGGATGAAAATAATCCATATTCATTAGGTAATTAATCGATCATAATCAACTACCGTGTTTCTATCTTCATTTTCACTTTTTAATTTGTATACAAAATTAATCACTGTAATTACCCAGATGATGCTGGCACTCGGACGATGATTCACGACAAGATTAAATCTGTTTTTTCCAAGATTTATTATCCTCTTTTTACGGTCTTCTGTGGGTTTTTAGTTCAGTTTTGGGCACCAGTAACAATCGGCGGCAAACTTCAACTTTCAACTTCCGGTCAACCTTTTGCCGTCAGCTATCTTGACTCCGATTTCGAAAAATATAGGAGACTTTGTGTGGAGCATGTGCATGATATTGATATGAATAGTAAGTTTAGGGGTACACCTGCCTCTGCATTCCTCAATCATTTTCCAGAGATAGCATATATTCACCAGGAGGTTCAATGGTTTTGTTATTCTTTTTTGATGCCTATTTATTGTCCTTTTCAAACCTCTTCCTCTTCTGATTGTATTGGTGTTATCGAGTGTACATCATCGCGTCCTATAGTTGGATTATTCAATATGATGAATATGAAAATAAAGGTAGGTATGCCCTTCTTTTATTTAAAAGTTTCTACTAACATATTTATAACCATCTCAAACCAATTTACTGAACCTGTTACTGTATGCATCTAGGAAGTGGGTCTGACTCTGTACAATGTCCCAAGATCCTATACCATACAAGGTAAATATGCTTTCTGTAAACATGTCCTTAATTTAATAAGTTAAAGTTGTCATCTTTTCTCACTTCTTTATCCTACTGTGAGAAATTACATGTGTATAAATACTTTACACTTGTGGAACAGGCTATAAATGGTCCTAAACTTCCTAGGGACCAAATTCAAGAGGCGTTAAAGATTGTATGTCAATCGCATCACATTAATCTTTCTCAGGTTTGGATTGCTTCTCTAGATGAGAATCATGTGCGCTTTTCATCTTCTTTGGAGGAGGCACAAACAAGACCACTGTCAGGGCTCAAATTGACTGGTTATAAAAATATTGATGAGGATTCCACAAGAAGTAGGATTTTTCAAAATTATTATGATGCTTGTGATTTGATTCCATTACTAACGGGGGAGGAACTTGTTCTGAAGACGCTTCAAGATTATGAACCACATTTCTGTAAAGATATTTCGAAGCTGGGCATTTATAAGCTTATGGAATGGGACCGGTATGCTGCTACTCGAGGAAGTATGGGCCTTACAATATGCATGAGGAGTATTCATAATGGTGATTTTAATTATGTATTCGAATTCTTATGGAAACATAATTCATTCAATCCTATCATGTTGGAGGAACTACTTTTAAAGATAAAAAGTTGTTTGCCAAGTTTCAAGTTTGCTTCCGGTACAGAAATAGGTGACAAATTACATGTGATAGAAGTTGACAAATCTGTAGGTAAAGAAATTAATAAGAAGTTCCATATTTTCCAATTAAAAAGGTTACCACCAATACCTGAAGCATTGAAAAAAGGGAAGCAACAAGTGGCTGTGGACTACATAGCACCTTTGGGTACGAAGTGCAAGCCTGCTCCAGTCCTCACACCTCAACAAGTCATTGAGCAGCAATTTGGAATATCTACCACAAAAAAATTTCACAGTAATGAAATTCTTCTCTCTCTCTCCTTTTTTTTCCCCAGAATTACAACTTGTTTTACATAATTCCAATGGAGTTGGTTATGACCCATATGGACACATATCTTGATATTTTACTGCACTTTGATATGTAACACTTTATCCATGAAACCAGCTGCAGAAAACATTTTTGGTAATGGAAATCTGATGGCTGAGCATGATGATCAGAGGCTCTCTGAATTCCGTGAAACCTTCCCAACCTATATTCTTTACAAGAAACCTGAAATTGATGGGGCCCTCTGGGTTTTTTGTAGCAAAGATGAAGGATCTCAAAAGAATTTATCTTCAGGTGATCATAAGTAGCCTCTTTATATCTTCATTTTCACTGGTTAATTATTTTTTGAATTAATTGTAATTTGATCACCTAGAAATGACCACTGTACACAGATGATCTTGGCACCCGGATGATTCATGACAAGATTAAATCTGCTTTTTCTAAGGTTGTTAACGGTGGGGAATTAATGGTTCAGTTCTGGGCGCCTGTTACAAGTGGCAACAGACTTGTACTTTCAACTTCTGGTCAACCATTTGCCGTTAGTATTTTGGGTGAAGGCCTCGAAGAATATAGGGGACGTTGTGTGGGATATGAGTGTAATATCGATATGAATGATGATAACAATAAGGTTATTAAAGATGAGACAGAACAACATGAGGACCACCATCCCATGACCATGATCAGTGGTCCACCCACCAATGCATTCCTGAATCGTTTGCCAGAGGCAGTTTTGGACACGAAAAATCACCGTGAGGGTTCATTGATGCGATATGCTTCAGACTGCGGATTGTGGTCTTCTTATACTCTGCCTATTGGTTGTCCTTCTCAATACTACTCATCTTGTATTGGGGTTGTCGAGTGTTCATCAATATCATCAATCAATCTCGAAATTGTGAATACCATGAATAGGGCACTAGAGGTATGTATGTACATTGAGCTTCTAATAATTTATTCATAACCATCTCAAACCAATTATCTTATTACTTTAATTCGATTAACTTTTAACACTCTCATTAATTATGAAATTCATTTCTTAGCTCCAGCCAGAAGATGATTTTATATCATTGCAAATTAATGACATTTATATATTGTTTGGATGCAGCAAGAGGGTCTGAATGTGTTTAATGTACAAGATCGTATACCATACAACGTAAGGATTTCTAAATACCTTATTAGTGATCTTTTATGAAAATCTATTCTTTTTATTATAGTTCAAAGTAGTGACCTTTTCTCACTAATATTGTGGAACAGACTATAAATGGTCTCACACTTGTTAGGGACGAAATTCAAGTGGCATTGAAGAGTGTATGTGAATCACATAAGATAAGTGTTGCTCAAGTATGGATCTCTTACGAGGATGAGAATCGTGTGCCCTTTTCTTTTTCTTCAGAGGACACTCTAACCACACATAGGTTAGCGTTAAAATTGACTGGTTATAATAGTGTTAATAAGGATTCCACCGCGTGCCATTGGCGTTTTAAGGAATATTATGATGCTTGCGATATGGTTCCACTAAAAATGGGGGAGGAACTTGTTGAAAAGACACTTCAAGATTATCAACCACGCTTCTGTGAAAATATTTCTCAACTGGGTACTGATACGCTAATGGCATGGGTATCAACTGATGATGTTGCATGTAGTGGTTTTACAATATGCATGAGTATTGACACCGGTGATTTTAATTGTGCATTTGAATTCATATGGCACAATAATCCAAATTATGTTCTCTTGTTGGAGGCGCTACTCTTAACGTTAAAAAGTTGTTTGCCACGTTTCAACTTTGCTTCTGGTGCAGAACTTGGTGACCAGTTACATGTTATAGATGTTGACGATTCCACTAAGAGTGAGACTAAGTTTTTCGAAATTTTCCGAGAAAGAAGATTATCACCAATACCTGAAGCAATGAATAAACGCAAGAAAGCAATGGTTGTCAACTACAATGCATGTTCCAAGGAGAAACACGATACAACGGAAATCAAATTATCTCGTGAAGACATTGAACAACATTATGGAAAGACCATGAAAAAAGCTGCAAAAGATCTTGGAGGTAAACATATTTAACTAACGTTTTCGATTTGGCTACACCTTTTCATACGATACGTTTGAGAAACCTCATTTCATATGCTTTTTGTTATAGTTTCCTTGTCTACATTGAAACGCAAGCACAATAAATTGGGCATGTCCGGGTGGCAAGGACCAGGTTTACCGCAGAGAAAGGCATATAACTCCAACAAAAATCAAAGTAAAGAAAGTCACACACATGAAAAGGATAATGGAGTAATTCAGGACCCCTCACCCGTCAAGAGAAATGAAAATACTGTTATTAAAGCAGAGCATGCAGATGATATAATCAAATTACATCTCTGTATCTCTGAAGCAACATTTGTTACTGTTGAGAATGAAATTGGTAAGAAGTTCAAGCTGAAGCATGGGACTTTTAAGATCAAGTACCTTGATGAAGATGAAGAGTGGATATTAATGACTTCTGATCAAGACATGAGTGATTGTATACAAAATTCGAGAACTGTAGATCGATCTGCAGTTCGACTGCGTGTGCTTCTACACAACCAGTAGCCGGTCCTGTTCGCTTTTGTGGAATATGTTATGTTCTGTTTGTTTTTTTTTATATTTGTACTAGTTATAATACCCGTGCACGCACGGGGTTTTGACATGAAGTTTTTATCATGTATTAATTTCGAATATATTGTTGAACTTTACACTCTTTTATTTAATCTGTTACAAAAATATTTAATTAGTAGTTTTGTTTTTATATTATTATTTTAAATGTTTAATTTTATATGCTTGTCCTTAATCTTTGCTTGAAATATTTATTTTGGTGTAGTTTTCGATGTTATAATAGGTTGTATGACGCGCGTTGAATATTATGTCAACAATATCGTGTTTGGAAAGTAAGAATTTTATGTTTCTTAACTATAATAATGTCTTGGAGTTGGTTTCTCACACAAAAGTGGACATTAGCTTGCATTCGACATTTTTAAATTTAGTTAATCCCTGGTTGAGGTGATAATCATTTGCTCGTCCGTCTATTATGAAATGGGGTCTCTTAGCCCAAGACACTGTTAAGCTATTCGAAACCCCAAGCCTTACAACTGGTGGGCAGCTGTAGATTGCCGATCATATAACCTCCCTCTTCCGGGATCCAATCCATTAACCAATGGGGAATTTGTTCAGGGTAAATGTTGAATTTGTTTGTTGCTTTTGTAGAATTCTCTTCGGTTTTATATCGGTAGATTTCATTGATATGAAAAGATAATGCACTTGGCCTATTGTCCTTACTAAATTCTTGGATCCTTCATCTGATGCAAGCATCTCGCGAGCACACCTTAAAGCTGAGTAAAATAATGGCTGCAAACAGGAAAAATCATAAGTCAAAACTGAAAATTCAAAAGTCAAAAGATAGGTCAAAAAATAACTCTCCCTTATACAATGTCCCCAGGTACAACCTGAAAATTCAAGAGAATAAAACATATCTAATCCATTAGAGAAACACAAGTTCAAAATCAGTTTAATTCCTGTTTGAACATTGACCCTTTCCAGCATTGCAAAATCACAGGTAATCTTGCTGTATGCTCTCAATAAGATAACAATAGTTTCAACAACCATAATAACAACAAAGATCAAGAACGAAAACGTTTAAATATTTACCAAAATCAACAGGTGCAACACGACCTATAGCCGATACACCAAAATCCGGGTCTAAAACTTCTTCAACTTTTATACCATCATGTGGGACAGTTCTTATTTTTAAACTTGCCTGCCTTAGCCTCTGTCCCGGATTATAACAATCCACAGTTTTATCCCAACTCTTCAGAAAACAACAAAAAAATAACACAATCATAAACCATATTTTGGCATAATTTCACAATCATTGCCTTAGAAATGAACTAAGTTTAGGACTACTCATATTTCAATGTGCTTATTTACTTTGGAATATAAACAGGTACCAACCTACTTATTTTCTAAAACATACAGTACGTTGGCATCCTGAAAGCAAAATTTAGCAACGAAATTTAAAACACAAAATTACTTAATTAAATCCACATTACTTCATCAATTTTTACATGGGTTTTCAATCATTGAAACTAAATAAAACTCACCAAGAAATAAGCTTGATAAAAATTAACCACAGTTGATTGTCATTGGTATAAAGTGTCATGATTCTCTCAACCTCATCTCACTACGTACAATTGGATGTAAGAAACAATTAGACAAATCAATGAGATCATAAAAAACAAAATAAAAATTACAACAAATTCAGTTGATCGAATTATTAAATTAACACAAACAAACACTATACACAGTTATGTACTTACAGAAAAGCAAGTGATTTAAAAGATTCCATAAATCCATCCTTAAAAATAAGGGATTCACCATCGATCGATTGAGCCAAAACGTGAATCAATGTTTGCAAAATAGGACTTAGCATTAAAAAAAAAGGAATTAGCTTACCATCAATCTATGAATCACAGTATACTGTCGTGGGTTTTCTAATTGACTGAGGCACCAAATTAGGGTTTTTAAGAATGACACCATTAACCAAACTTTTGAGATGGATGTCGTTCAGCTTTGGAAGTTTCTTTTCAAAGGCACGTTTTGTTTGTTCTAATTTTCATTTTGACACCTAAGTTTTATGTGGATTGACTCCGCCTTCTTTAAAGTTTTTTTCTGTTACACTTTTGACACATGAATTTTTGTACACAATTTTAATGAAAAAACGTATAAAAACGATTTTTTTATGAATTTTGGCCAAATATAGAAGTATTAAGGGTTTTTTAATTAAACATATTTTTTTTTTTTAAAATAATTAAATAATCAAAATATTGCCAAATAATGTATGATTTGATTTTTTTAAAATGAAAAAGTCCCCACCAGGGGTTTTGTTTTATTATATAAAAGATAAGAGCAGTAGGACAAAAATTTGACTTTGTTCAAAAAAAAAAAAAAAAAAAAAAAATACAAAAATAATACCTATTCCCTAAATGGTCATGTGTGAAAATGCGAATGTGCGACTCCACTAATTTGTTGACACGTGTCTAAACAAAAAGTAAAACACCAATCATTTGCAAGTACAATCATTATCAATTGTACTACACGTGCCGTTTGACTTTTATAAACAAATGTGCGAACGACGGATGTGCGAACAAACTCAGATCTTCATCCAAAACCCAGATCTTCATCCAAAACCCAATGTTCATAAAAAAAACCCAGATCTTCATAAAAAAAACACATATCCTCATAAAAAAAAACCCCATATCTTCATCCAAAACCCAGATCTTCATCCAAAAACCCATATCTTCATCCAAAAACTCAGATCACAAACAGAAACATATACACAAACAACACCAACATGTAACACCCCCAAAAATGTGGTATTGCGGAAGCATTCGGGTCCTGGGGTGCTACGAAATCAATATACATTGCAGAGTGATATAGAACAATACCATAATTTAAAGAAACAATACATTAATATAACATTGTCTTAGCCAACAACGGCATTTGAAACATAAAAGTTTGTTTCCAAAAGATAACATTTTATTTCATCCAACTAGACGTGATAGATAAAGACTCCTTAATGCTAATGTCTTCTTAAAATACACTTACTGGCGATCACCTGAAATGCATGAGAAAACGTGTCAACTATGAAAATAGTTGGTGAGTATACATGTTTTATTCAAAAGGAGTCCAAGGTTTTGAGAAAAAGTCCATCTTGTAGGGACCGTGTCAAACCATTTAGTTACAAGTCCTGCCCATACAAGACTTGTAACCTAAGGTTTCACAACCTTTATAGTCAAACACACATGCTCATTAGGTTCACATTAAAGGACTAGGTATATAATAATGTATGCGGCAAAGCCCCTAAAATAAATAATATGCATTCCGTAGACAAGGGAATGAGAGGCTGGCCGACCTCTAATAGCGCTATCCATACTACCTACTGCTCCGCACAAGGGAGCCGTACAAACGGTACGTCTAAATTGGAGTACGAACGGCAAACCAATCGGGGACTAACAATGCGAATGTACGAACGGTACATCATACCAAATATTATATACCAATTAAGTCAAGCCTGCTCCGTAGACAAGGGAGACTAAAATTTAAGTGCGTACGGCACGTCAACAGTTCAAAACAAGTCATAAGGTCAAACAATATTTTAAAGTTCAAAGTCAATTTTCAAGAGTCCAGGTAAAGATATATGTCATAAGTTCAAATAAAAATTTAAGTCATGCATTCCACCATAAACAAGTAAAGCGATAAAAAGGGGCTGTGAATATTCACAAGCATAAATAGTGAAACGAGAGTTCAATAAGTTCATAAAATAGTTATCAATTTAGTCCAATTATAATTCATGCATTCCACCCCAAAGCGATTTAAATAGTAAGAAAAAGGGGTCCGTGAATACTCACCTCGGCATATAGCAGTCAGATAAAACAATAGTTCCAGATAAAGTTCAGCACCAAAACGCGACCTAGATTAGTAAGGTTTATTTGAGTTCACAGACTAAGTTTAAGACTTAAGTTTAACAGTTTTAGAGAGTTTATGTTATTGTTGCTGGTGTGGCAGCACTTAAGTCTAAAATGATTTTATAAGCATGTGTAGGTATTGGCTCATTGGAAGTGCATAAGTGTATGATAACAAAAATATCACGGACGAATGAGGCTATGATTGACACTAACCGAAAGACGTTGAACGAAGAATGATTACGAATGACACTAGGCGTTGTCGAAATATGGAATGTTATTGTAAAAAAAAATAGTCGTTACAAAAATATATAAATGGTTATATATGTTTTGAAATGTGGGAAAATTATGCGTAAGTGATGACCTCCGTTTAAATAATTCGAGATTTGAAAACTAGCATAACATGGTTGTTTATAAAATATTTTGTCTGTCCCGTTTTAATTAAAATAATAATATTTATTTAATAGGAGTCGGGCACGATCCGTGTATGTATGAGGATTTCTCGTGGTCACTTTGTGTTACAAAATATACGTTTGAGTAAAAGTCGTTTTATAATTTTATAAAACTTTAGGAGGTTTTTATATAATCGTTTCATGTGTGAACAAGTTAATTAGGCGATGGAGGTAATTTAGCATGTTTAATATTTACGAGTTTAGTGAATTGGAGTATGTCGTGAAATCGTGTTGAGAGTGAGTAAGACGAGTGAGTCGGGAACGAATCGTGAAATAGACCGAGGAAAACAATCAATGTGGCTTGACTCGTATAAATATCACAATCTGACTATACTACCATTCACCATTTGTTACTCACTTTGTTACTATTATTATTATACATATTTTATTTTTGTTAATAACAGTGCAATGTTGACAAAATTGTTAGTATAATCAAACTTCAAACGCATCTCTTATTCACTAAATGGGCTTCGACCTTGGTAAGGAAAACAAAAGGAATTAGTGAAGTTAATGATGGGCTTCGGCCCAATCACAAATCAAAATCAGTACAAGCAAAATCCAGTCATACGTTTTGGAATATGAGGTCGAAAACTGAATACGGCAATTTTATATATGCAGAATCATTATTAAGTATATAATGGAGCGTCGAGCTAAAAGCTACAGTTGTCATAACAGTGTTGGACTCAGTTTTGGGTTGTGGGCTCTCGCTATTTCCCTTTCGTTTGTTTTGTCGCTTCTTTTAGCCTGTTTTCGATAAAGTATATAAGGAGCGTCGAGCTAAAAGCTACAGTTGTCATAACAGTGTTGGACTCAGTTTTGGGTTGTGGGCTCCCGCTTTTTTCCTTTCGTTTGTTTTGTCGCTTCTTTTAGCCTGTTTTCGATAGCTAACAAATGATAGAATGCACTGGAGATTTATACGTGTCTCTTCCCTGTGGTTTTCTCGGTACTTGCGCAGATATTCTTCGTGAACTTTCATCGGTTGCTCTAGCAGTTTGAGCTTAGCGGAGGGCAGTAGGTTTGTGGTTTGTGTATTTGCTTCTTATGATCTACGTGTTGCTGTCTTATTTATTTATTTATTTATTTATTTATTTATTTTTTGATTGTTCAGTTTTGGAAATCTTGAAGATTATTGTTGCGGCGAATCAGAGGATATTAGGTTTGTGTATTCGTATGTTTGTCGTATTTTTTCTTTACACTTTGTGTTTAGTGATTTGTGGTTATCTGTGTGATTTGCGATTAAGTGGTTGTAGTGATTTGTGTGATTTGTAGTATGTTGCACTTTGTGTGTAGTGATTTGTAGTCATCTGTGTGATTTGCGATTTGTGTAATTTGTGATAAGTAGTTGTAGGAAATAAGAATAGCCTTATCTGTATAAGTAGTTTTAGTGATTTGTGTGATTTGTGATTTGTGTAATTTGTGATAAGAGTAAAACCGTAAGAAGTGAGAGTAAACCTGTGCCCCATAACTAAAAATATAGTTGATGACGTATAGTCCGTATTCGGGTCACGAACCCGACCCATACTAAATTCCATCACGAATGGACTCCAGTCCATCACGATATGGGCTATTGCGATAACGGTTTGGGCTTACGAGGGCCCAAACCCAACGATATTTATGGTTTTGATAGTATATCTTCTATTTATGGGATATATATCAATTAACCGCCCTATGCGGGATAGACCGAAGATTGGGGAACACGAAACCAACAAGGATTTCGTGTCCATATATAGAGGGCACCCCAGCCCTCACAAAGGTACGACTTACAAACTCTAACTCTTCTACATACCCTAAAAACCGATTAC
This sequence comes from Artemisia tridentata subsp. tridentata, assembly GCA_021014915.2. Lineage (NCBI taxonomy): Eukaryota > Viridiplantae > Streptophyta > Magnoliopsida > Asterales > Asteraceae > Artemisia > Artemisia tridentata. The sequence continues at coordinate 32,689,697 of CP139502.1, read as the reverse complement.
TTACTCTCACGCCGGAGGATAATCGTGGGAGACAATCCCACGATAAGCCTAATGGTGTCTTTTTGTTTTCTTAGTGCGCAGGTCTCAAGCATTAAGATCTGATTAGTACGGAATCAAGGAACGCCCAACTTTTGTATCAACAAGTGGCGCCATCCGTGGGACCCTACACTAAGAACTTTGCTAAGAACTAGAATGACGAAGCACGGAAATCAGCGGACTCCGCATGCGAAGAAAACGCATGACGACCTACTAGGGAAGAAACAACAAACTGATGCGGCCTCTAAGCAGGCCTCTGGAACAACCAGTGCGCCTAGAAGCTTAGGATCGTACTCAGATCTGCTCTTTACTCCAATAGAACCGCTCACTATGACTACCAATGCTACTACAACAAGTACTAGCGCGGTAGACCTACAGCGCACTCCTCTCACCATGCCAGAAGTAAACTTCACTGAGCCACCAAATGCGCCTATCCGAAACAAGGATCTTGTTTTGGAAACAGACTCCCTCGCGCTAGAAGGAGTCACGCCTGAACTAGCGCCAAGTGATTTCGTATCTCAAAACTACGAAGCCTTGGCTACGCTCATGCGAGAGGAGGCGAAAAAGAGGTCAAGCCAAAGTCTGCACGCCAGGCTCAACTTTGACCCTGAGTATGAGGCATCCCCACCGCGCTACCGAAAGGAAAGACGCGAGAGGGATAGCCGCAAACACCCAGTGTTTACCAGGATTGGAAGGAAGGTTGTGGATGATGAAGCAGCCGACTCTCAACATCTGGAGGAGCATGAAGATGGGGAATGGCGCGCCAATGTCCACACTAGGCTTGGCAGTCGCAGGGTTCATGATAGGCTTGGGCGACGGCGCTCCCCAAGTGAAAGCCCTTCAAGCTCTGATTCCGAGGATAGTCGGCGCAAGCGTCGCATAGGAGCAAGCTCAGATTCCGATGATAGTCGATGCAAGCGTCGCAAAAGAGTAAGCTCATCCTCAAGTGACTCCTCGGACAACGAGGATAAAGAAACTTGACACTGGAAATCAAGGGGAAAATACCGCGATCAGGAAGACGAAGACATGTCTCGTCCCTGGCGCCGCCAAAAAGTTGATGCGTTTACTCGGCGCATCAGCGATTTTTCAGAAAATAAGAAAAGGTGCATGCCTGCTAATGTCAAAACATACGATGGGACAGGTGATCCTGATGATCACCTAAAAATTTTCGAATCAGCAGCGACTATCGAAAATTGGCCACAACCTGTGTGGTGCCATATGTTTAACTCTACATTAGTAGGGAATGCGCGCAATTGGTTCAGTAAGCTTCCACGCAGAAGCATCGGTGGGTTTGAAGAGTTGCGAAAGGCGTTTCATTTAAACTTTACTCAAAGGAAGAAGTGCGCCAAAAACCCTGTCGAGCTCGCTAGGGTAAAACAGCGACAAGGGGAATCCATAAGCGCTTTCATGGAGCGCTATAAGGACGAATGCATGCAAGTCAAGGCGTGCCCAGAAATACTAAAAATATCGGGGTTTATGAACGCAATCAATAACCCAGATCTGATAAAAAAGTTAAACGATAGGGTTCCCCAAACCTTTGACGAACTCATGAAGCGCACGAGGTCCTTCGTCCAAGGAGAAGCAGCCGCTGCGGATAGCAAGAAAGGCTACTCGAACTATAGGTCACAAGAAGAGTCAAGGAGACAATCCAATGACCATAGTGGCAATCGCAACAAAAGTTATCGCACCCAAGGGGGCGGACGGGGAAACGACAAGTACACCCCACTTACAAAAACTCCAAAGGAGATATTTGCAACGGAAGGTGCGAACTTTCCAAGACCCCCACCTATGCGCACTCCTGAAGATCGGCGCGTAGGGAACGGATACTGCAAATATCATGGACAGAAGGGCCATACAACTAATGACTGCGTCCAACTGCGCCAACTAATAGACAAGTTAGTAAAAGAAGGCAGATTAGACCATCTCGTTAAAAACATTAAGGACGGGAAAGACAAACAGAAAACTGGGGGCAAGAAAGAAGCGCCCAAGGACAAGGCTGACACAATCTACATGATACAATCATGGCAGCGAAAGACTAGGCAAAAGGTCAGCCAGAAATTCTCCCATGGAAGCGAAATCACTTTCCCCACCTTGGCTGCGGACAACGCAGTGGCAGAACCACTCACCATTGAGATAAATGCGGGGGGTCACGATATCCACCGCATGTATGTGGATGGAGGGGCATCAGCGGATATAATGTACGAGCATTGTTTCAAGATACTGCGCCCTGAGATACAAAGACAATTAAGCCCAGCCACGACTGCGCTTACTGGCTTTACAGGAGAAAAGATATGGCCCATGGGACAACTGCGACTACTAGTCGCTGTTGGTAATAAGGAACACTCCACGACAGCCTGGATGAACTTTATGGTGATCAGATCTCCTTCGCCATACAATGGCATTATTGGAAGGTCAGGAATCTCGGTGATGCGCGCGGTACCATCCACAGCACATGGGATGCTCAAATTCCCAGTAGAAGGCGGCATTGTCACCATATACAACAGCGCTGCGCCACCAGAAGAGTGAAACACGATTACATGTGAAACAACGCACATCCCAGAATAGAGCGCAGCTAAAGTACCAAACCTAAAGGTTGCGATTCACCCTGAATACCCGGAGCAAGAAGTGTCGATTGGAGGATCGTTGTCTGACAAAGGCAGAGCGGCCGTGTGCGCGCTATTACAAAGGAATCTGGATATCTTCGCATGGGAAGCAAAGCACATGACTGGTGTGCCACGCTCGATTGCAGAACACAAGTTACAAATCCGACAAGGATATTCCCAGTAAGGCAGAAAAAGCGCGGCCAGGCTCTAGAGCGCGCAAAAGCCATACTGGAAGAAGTACCCAAACTTGTGGACGCTGACATCATGCGAGAAGTCTATTACCACGATTGGCTCTCCAATCCAGTAATGGTCAAAAAGAGCGATGGCAGTTGGCGGATGTGTGTGGACTTTACCGACCTTAATAAAGCATGTCCACAGGACTGCTATCCACTACCAGAGATAGACTGGAAAGTGGAATCTTTGTGCGGATATCCCTTTAAATGTTTCTTGGATGCATACAAAGGGTACCACCAAATCCAAATGGCTAAGGAAGACGAGGAAAAAACAGCCTTCCACACAAGCCAAGGCGTTTTTTGTTATACAAAGATGCCTTTTGGCCTGAAGAATGCGGGCGCCACCTACCAGCGACTGGTAGATAATGCATTTGAGAAGCAAGTGGGACGCAACCTAGAGGTCTATGTGGATGACCTTGTCATAAAAAGCCATACTAAAGATGAAGTGGTGCGCGACATTGAAGAAACATTCACAACACTACGAAAGATCAACATGAAGTTGAATCCTAAGAAATGCACTTTTGGCGCTACAGAAGGCATGTTCCTAGGATATTTGATAGAACCAGATGGCATTAAGCCATGCCCAGAAAAAACAGAGGCTGTCATCCAACTTCCTTCACCGCGCACGCTGAAAGAAGTTCAATCTCTGAATGGAAAGTTAGCCTGTTTGAACAGATTCCTGTCCAAATCAGCGGATAAGTCACTTCCTTTATTTAAAACACTCAAGAAGTGTACTAAAAAGGGAGACTTTCGTTGGACTGCGGAAGCAGAAGAAGCCTTCACACAGCTTAAGCAACATATAGCAGCGCTTCCTAAGCTAGTTGCACCCCGACCAGGGGAGGAGTTAATCGTCTACTTATCCGCGACCCACGGAGCGATCAGCGCAGTGCTACTGACGGATAGGAATTCCGTACAAACACCGGTGTATTTTGTAAGCAAAGCACTCAAGAAGACAGAGATTAATTACAGCCCAATGGAGAAGTTGGTCTTGGCGTTAGTATTTGCTGCCAAAAGACTGCGTAGATACTTTCAAGCGCACCCAATAGCAGTGATTACCGACCAACCTATCAAACAAGTTATTTCTAAACCTGACGCATCGGGGCGATTACAAAAACGGAGTGTGCTACTAGGCGAGTATAACATCTCTTACAGACCACGCACTGCGGTTAAAGGGCAAATACTAGCAGACTTCATCATCGAAAAACCAGATACCGATTACGCACCCCCACCGAGCAAGGTAGAATTACAAGAACCATGGGTCTTGTTCACAGATGGATCTTCATGCGTGGATGGATCAAGCGCTGGCCTTATCCTCACTAATCCAGAAGGAATGGAATTCACTTACGCACTGCGTTTTGAATTCACAGCCACTAACAACGAGGCAGAATATGAAGCCCTAATCGCCGGGTTACGCATTGCAAATCGAATGGGTGTACTTAACCTAGAAGCAAATGTGGACTCCCGATTAGTAGCCAACCATGTGTTAGGCGAATATGTGGCTAAAGAGGATAACATGGTCCAATACCTCGACAAGACCAAATCGCTAATACAAGGCTTTGACAGGTTTACCATTAAGCAAATTCCTAGAGGTGAAAACAAGAAAGCGGATGCGCTAAGCAAGATCGCATCTACTAGCTTTGCGCACCTGTCAAAACAAGTTGTTTCGGTCGTATATAAAAGGGATATCCTCAAAATCGTGTTAAATCAGAGACCTTGATATGGACCTCATTTTTGTATGCAACGGTTTTCGAGGGAAGTTTTGGAAACTACTTAGCGTCTAAACTAGGTATCTTTATCGGACTAAAAATTATCGAAACGAGAATATGAAGAAATTCATGTCTCACCAAAAATAAAATAAATAGAGGAAAATAGGAATTTGGGAACAAAAAGTAATACACAATTAGCTTTTATGGGTAGTGTTGGCAATCTAACTTGTAAATAACAATGATTTCGTTTTTAAGCTTGGCTTGGGGACTCGTGAAAAATCAGGGACGACGAATTTTATCCGTATGGTACTTCTTTATGAGTCGTGTTTCCTACTCGTTCACCCTAAAAGTTATTGATAGATAATGATTGTCAACAAAACCGTCACAAGATTATGAGAAAAATACAAAAATAGAATAAAAAGGAAAATCGGAGAGTTTTTAGAACTTAAGATTTCTTAATCTCTTTTGAAAATTTTGCTACTTCTCAAAGTTAGTAAAAAGAGGTTAAAAAATTTTGGATTTAAAAACGTGTTTTTATAACATTGCGTGAGGACACTGCAATAACTTAGTCTGGGGGATTTTGGTATGTGTTTAAACACATACCTTTTCTTGACCAAAATCAGACCAAAAATAACCAAAAACTAACCAAAATGCCAAGAGATATTGTGTTTTTGTGTTTATGTTTGTGCAGGCAACGGATAAACGAAAAAGGAAAAAAATTAAGAAAAAACCCGGAAAACACGAGCACGAGATTTGGAAAAGATATTTAAAGCCGAAGCCGGGAAGCAAATGGTCAAATTTTATGCTCAAATGACAAGACAAGCCCTTGGATCACATTTTTAAAGATTGGCAGAAAAGGTCCCTAGAATTTCAAAATTTACACTATTGGTCCTTACCAAATTTATTTCTTAAAATTCTATACTTATAAACCAATCCGGACACCTCTTATTATCAAATCCAAACCCAGCCCAAACAATTCAAACCCAAGCCCACCTCTTAAATCCACAGCCCACCCATTTTCTTATATAAACCCAAGATCCGACCCTAACCTTTTTACCCGAATCCAACACCCAAAGACCTGGTCAAACCATGTAATAACTTCTAGTCAAACATAAAACAAAACTCGCGCATTCTTTTTCCCCAAAAGTTACTATTCCATGAACCCTAGAATTACCCATCCCCGAATTAACCGCAATTAAGGGCAATTCCGTACTTTGCACGCATTTCTAAAAGGGTTCTGACATGTCAGGAATGACATGTCATCAATCCCAGTAGAATTCAAGGATTGTGATTGGTGGATGATACGTGGTATAGTGATCCAAGGGCTGAGGATGATTGAGTGATGACCAAGAGATGATCCAAAGGCTGAAATCAACTTGAAGAAGCACAAAATGGTGTGGATCGATGACATGGACATCCTAGAAGCTTCAATGCTCGGCTATAAATAGGACCCTCATCTTCTTCAATTTTATGTAGTTTTTAGATTAGTGTTAGGCCGTTATTTTGTTTTCTGATTGTATTCTCAAGTTTTAAAATAGTGTAATCAAGTTTTCTTTAATGAAATATTAGTTTTGCTCTTTTGCTTAATCATTAAAATCTTCTTTTAAGTTGTTTGTTTAGATTATAAACTGTTTCAGTAGCTTATAATAAACCTATTTAGCTTATTTAAGCTTCCATTTTCATTATTGTTCAAGTTATTTCAAAAATCCAAAAAAAAAAAAAAAAAAAAAAAAAAAAAAAAATTTAAAAATACAAAAATATTGTAAAATCAACATTCAATAAGCTATTTGCATTTAGATTAAGCTCATCTAAGCTTTTTAGCTTATTGTGAGTATTAGATAAGGATCAGAACTGTTTTAGTTTCAGAAACTCAAAAAGTCAACCAAAAGTCAACGTTACTGTTCAATTAAGCTGCTGGAAGAATAAGCTGTTTGGAAGAGCTTATTGGGTGTTTTAATGGCTTATGGGATAAGCCTGGTTATATAGTTTGGTAGGTTCAGATCTGTGCACAAATAAGCTGAGGTCCCAAGTGAGTGTTATGTTTCAAATTTAAGCTTATTATTGCATAATTCTTTTTCAGTTTGTTTAAATGCTTATTGCTTATTGATAGTTGCTTTTTAGTTGATAAATAAGCTAGATATTCAGTAGTTATCAAGTTTCATAGGTCTAAATTGCTAGTTGTAGTTCAAAATTTCTAAATCAGTTTGATAAGGGAGTGTTTGGAATAGTGGCTGTTTTGATCATATCAGCTCAGTACTATTCATTTGCAGTTTGAAAAACTTTGATTGAGCTTATTGGAGGTTAGATAAGCTGTTATTACTAGGTCTTTGGTAGATTTGATACATTTTGAGGTTTTGAGTTGATAAGTGCAATATTAGAATATAAACTGCTCTTATAAGCTCAGAATTAGCTGAAGCTTATTTGATCCATTCTTTTGGTATATCTAGGTGTAATCTAGTGTTTTAAGTGTAGGTTCATAATGAGGTAGTGATTAATTGAGTATTGAAGGAACTAAGGCTAGAATATTACCACTGCTGCATCAGATTAGTATTTGCAGACCTGCACATAAGTCTGCTTATCTCAGCTTTTTGTTGGCCTTATATCTGCTTATCTATTTAAGCTTATCATCTGATTTTTGGTATTAAGGTAGTCTCTAGTATGGGCTTTTAGGATCTGAGCTTGGATTTCACTTGGGAGTTTATTAAATAGCTTAATTTTGGTATGCAAGTTCCCCCATTAGACTGCTCTATACCTGCATCAATTTCATTTTCTATAATCATCTGTTCTTGGTCAAAATTAAGAGAGCAATTGATTATAAAAATTGGGCATTTTCAGTTTAGGAGTAGTCTGTGGTATTAGCTTCTAGAATCTGCTTTCAGTTTCCCTAATTAGCTTATTTCCTAGCTTCTAGAGCTGCTTAAAGTAGGCTATTTAGTCATTTGCCTCTGCCCTTAAATTGTCAGCTGCTCAACTGCTTATTGGCTTATTCTGAGTGCTTCTTTGGACTTTTTAAGTTGATTTAAGCTTAAAGTAGTGTGTTTTTGAGTTTTTGGTAAATTGTGGTGCTCAATAGCTTATTTCAAGAGCTTATTTGAAATAGCTTTTTACCCAAACTGCTTATTAGGGTTTAGAAAAGTTCAAATTTCATTTTTCATAGCTTCATAATATCATTTAAGATTTTTCTGCAAAGTTTCATAATTTTCCAAATCATTTTGCTATTTTTAAACATTTTATTAGTTTCTTTTAGTTTTAAATTCATAAAATAAAAAAATAAATAAATAAATATATTTCTTTTTTCTAAAATTTTCTTTTAATATTTAGCATTTAGGAAAATTAATTTTACATTTTTAGGACTTATAATTTAGAGTTTCACTTTTTAGGTACGTTTTTAAAATCATAACGTACGTTTTTTTTAAGTTTAAATTTTCGTTTTAAGAATCATGTACTTAGATTGCTTGTACTCTCAGCCTGAGTACTTGTTTTACTTGTTATTTCATAATCTTTAGTGTGAAACTCCAATATATCACTCTTTTTCACAATTCACTTCACATTTCGACACCGTAAACGACAACTCGACTTCAACTTTCGTTGGGACTACGACTCGGGGAAATACATCCGTTGTATTTTCTTTGGAAGATAAATATATACTATAAATTGACACATCACTCC
>CP139502.1:32304322-32681427 GCA_021014915.2 Artemisia tridentata subsp. tridentata | reverse complement strand
TAATCAAGTAAAATGACGTTTGCATCTTCACAACGAACAAAATTACTAAGCAAATACATCGCATTTACCAACAACCAGAACCATACAATTGTTTACATATATGCATGCTTTTACTTGCTCAACATATGTTGTTTTCGACATTCATGAACATATAGTCATGATTAACTCTACATGTTATGCAGAAGTGGCTGCTCAACTAAATCCGTAAAATTTTAGCTTTTAAGATGCGTTGAATTGTGAAACAATGTGTATACTCCATCTATAAAACATGGTAACATATATCTTATTCTTTGAAGTAAACCATAAAAACTACTCCGTACAAAACAACCACAAAAAGCAGAAGGCTACTAACCGTTTCAACATCATCACGCTCCCTTATGACAACCAATAGCACAGGAAAACCTAAAATAGACAAAAAGGCAACAGCCTGTGTGCCAATTCGTTTTCATATAGTTTTATGAAAGTTGTAATTTGAATCAAAGTGAGTGAAACATCAGTTGCCAAAAACTGTGTGGAAATTTATTTAATAAACTATGATGGGTTGTGTATAATACCAAACTGTCCCTGTAGAGGTATAGATTCACGTACGGGAGGTGGAGGAAACACATTAAACACGAACTAAAGATTAAACAATATAGAACCGGTTTATTGATTGGGGAGGTGTGTGTGTTATTTCTAGAGAGAGAAAGTGAAACAACACACACACCTCAAAAACCTGTGAATCCTCAACCTTCCTAGTGTTGACTAGGAAGGTATTTATGCTAAGAATACAAAGCTAACTTAGCCAATATGTCTAAACTAGTCCTTGTACAAAGAAAGAAGTGCAATTCCCACATATGACAAAACTTTAAGGCTAACAATCTCTCCCCAAAGTGAAGTCATATGGGAATTGCTTACAATGTTCCCTACAAGTAAAATATAAACCATAAGCACAGAGAATAGTCTTCAAGCGTCATTACTTCGTTCAGCTTGCAGAATCTTCTCAGCTTTCATTTCTTTACTTGCAGACGAACCATGTGAGCAAATCTAATTAGGGTTTAATACAGCGTGCCCTGAGTGCTCTCCCCCAAACTGACAACCTTTCTGATGATTGCCCTGTATCTGAAGAAGTCTTTTGATAATTAAATGCATTTCGTCTTTAGTCTTCTAACATGCAGCGGAAAATGTAGAACAGACTGTAGACTCGACCTTCTTCAAGATTATCCATTTGGGGGAACAGGGTATCAACATCTTCATCTCACCAAATGCATCCCAGTTATCTTTCATTTGAAAAATCAGCCCATAACGTACACATGAAATGATAACACCAAAGTAACAAGTTGAACCACTGATCATCTTGATTTTGTTGCCCGAAATTGTTGAAGGTGGAAAAGGTAGAAGTACGAAGAATAAGATGAGTGGAGGATAAGACATAGAATCAACCAATTTCCGACACAAATCAAATCATTACATAAATCATTAAGCCCGATCACGTGAACTTATTGTGAGACCTCGATGTACACATTTCTCTCCCCTGCTGGTTACGATTTATCGGAATCAGCATAATGATGTGTACGTGAAGTATTAACTGGAAGCACTTTATCATTAAACCCAGTCAGCCTGTGAGAAGATGTCGATGAACCCAATCTAACCTCCTGTATAAAAAACAACGGCTTCATGTAGTAACCACATGTGATGATAACCCAATATGATGAACTTGAGAATGAAGTAACATCGCCCAGATTTGTGACTTAAGCTTGTACTATCCTTGTGACTTAGAACGGTGTACCCTATACCCTTAACAGAAGTATTAGCACAAAACCTCTTGACATATCCTCAACTACGTGAGACACTGAGCACTACAACGTAACTCCTTAAAGTGATAGCTACTTTGTGAGAATAGAGAGAGAATCACAAAAGTAACTAGATATCCAAGTTTTCGTCACCATTAATATATGCCCAAACAAGTAATCTTCGCGGTAGGGTAGAAAGAAAGAAGATGAAATAAGTACACGCGTCTGTAAAACCTTACTTCAAACCCAAATAAATAATAACGAATCATCCCCGTAGTCACAGCTAATAATTTAACCATTGTCATTTGATTGTGAATCTTGATCAGGATCTTTTTGGCTATACGTGGTAGGATTTGAGGTGCAGTCCGATAATATCATTTGTGATGTTGTTGTGAAAAATGCCATAAAATGCAATTCTAATGATGTCGAAAAATTTTGAATTTAAGAAATTTTTATGCCGAAAATTCCCCGAAAAATTCGAATTTTGGCCAAAAAATTTGAATTTTAGGCCAAAATTTTCACTCTTGTACCAGAATTTGAATCTCGTGTAAAAATGGACCGTTAAGTCACCTGTGAAAATTAAATTTTACTCAACTTTTCCCGCCAAAAAACTCTTCTTTTTTTTTTTGGCAAATGCGATAAGATAGTGTTGTCCGATATCGCAGAAGCTTCTTTGTCCGATATCGCAGTTGATACAACTTCTCGGACAGAACTGCGATAATTCTGATTCGCGATAAGTCTGATCAGACCTGAATTGCGATAGGTCAACTGCGATAGGTCAAATGCGATAGTGCTTATCAGCCTCCAATTGCGATAATGCTTATCTGTGTTCGAATTGCGATAAGACCTTGCAGACACCAAATGCGATAAGATAGCTGAAATGCGATAAAACGCTGGCAAAGCCAATTGCGATAAACTCGCTGAATTGCGATAAACTCGTCTGAAGTTGTGAACTGCGATAGAACTGCACTTTTCCCAACTTCTTTGACTTTTTGTGTCACTTGCCCACTTGACCTTATCTTACAAGATATTATCCTGACAACCCATGTGACTTTTCTTCACCCACTACTACCAACTTAGACCAATAATTCACACCAATAATTATTCCCAATAAAATAACCAAACTATTCCAAAAACACATCCTAAGATTTTGTTCTTGAAATATTTCGATCAAAAACTAAGAACACCAATATGAGTGCAGATTTTTACCCAATATGTAAGTGAAGAATAATCACAAACTCGCAAAACAACTCGTTAAAAACACAACCTTACCACTTGATTATGTGAACGATTCCATGAAAAACAAAAACCACCCTCGTTGTGTCTTTTTAAGAAGACAAAAAAAATCACAACAGTTGGTTTCTATTAAGCACAAATCGAACACACTAACCTTTAACCTCGGCTGATGAAGAAGAACCGAGATAGAACACAACATAAATCACCTTTATCACCTTAAGAACACCACGAATGGCCACCCGGTTATCTCTGATACCAATTGTAGAGGTATAGATTCACGTACGGGAGGTGGAGGAAACACCATAAACACGAACTAAAGATTAAACATTATAAATTTCGGTTTATTGATTGGGAGGTGTGTGTGTTATTTCTAGAGAGAGGAAATGAAACACACACACCCCTCAAATAATAACTGTGAATCATCAACCTTCCTAGTGTTGACTAGGAAGGTATTTATGCTAAGAATACAAAGCTAACTTAGCCAATATGTCTAAACTAGTCCTTGTACAAAGAAAGAAGTGCAATTCCCACATATGACAAAACTTTAAGGCTAACACTCCCTCCGTCCCATATTAAGTGTCCATAATGGAATCTTGGGATGTCCCAAATTAAGTGTCCAGGGAATATTTTCAACCAATGAGAAGAGACTTTAGTGGGTAATAGTGATATTTGATTGGTGGAGAGTGTAGTTGGCCCCACTTTTCTAAAACTTTGTGCATTTGGAAAGTGGACACATAATATGGGACGGAGGTAATACCAAACTGTCCAGATTGATATATGAGCCAGAGCCATGTGACACAACGTGTGTTCAAGACTTCAAGGTTAGCTAAGTGTTAAACTCCATCACCTGTTACTTATAGAAAGGAGTAAAAAACCATTGTCATACGACTTTAGTACAACTTGACCCACAAACACACTGTATTCCAATTTTAATTTTTGATAACTATTCTCTTGATTATGATTACAGAAAAAAATAAATTACACTAATACTTTGAATCTTTGAATTAAAACACAGCCCAAGACCAATTTATAAGTTAATGGGTCAAAATCGACCCCTCTAATTAATAAGTGTGAAAGTGCAAAACCATGAATAAGTGACATATACGCGTATGAGGATTGTGACCACTTGAAAACTACAGTTTCGATCATCATGATCAACTAAAAACTAATCTTGCCTTCTTGAGGGGGGTTAGGATGGAAAACATCAAGTGCTCTAACAAAGTCACCAAAACCAATAACCCCCAATCGTATTGTATATATTGAGGTGTTGCTAAATAATTGTTGCCCGGACTACTTATTATAACCCAAACAAAAATGTTTCTTGTGATACTTTTTTCAGTTTGATGACAGATTCCTTGGTCATTTGGTGTTTAGTATTTGACCGTTGTTTTACAACTGATACTTGAGTAAAAAGCCACACAAGTTATAGCTTAAACACCATTACCCCGATGCATGTTGTAAGTGCATTCCTCTCCATTTTATGATTTTCTGAGAAGATATAATATTTGATAGAAAACATAATAATGTGATTTACGAAAAGTGTTAAGGTATTTGCTGTGTCCAAACCGAATTATCAGAATAACAGATTAAGGGGTGTTTGGGATTGCTCATTAATAGATAAGACATCAACTTGCTAGTTGTTAACTTCTTATTTACTAACACTAAATACTGCTTATGTGCTTATAATAAGCCGATAGCCACACTAGAGGTGAACAAAAAAACCGGTTAACCGAACCGCGACTGAAAACAAACCGAAAAACCAAACCGGTCCCCTTTTTTTGGAAACCGCCGGTTAGTAACTGGTTTTTATTATTCGGGTTGTGACCGGTTTTTAGACCGGTTTTGCTTTTTTCGAACCGGTTAGGAACCGGTTTTGAGACCTTCTTTTTTTTTTTTTTTTTTTTTTTTTTATAGTTTAGTCAACATTTGGTCTACCACTGCAACTTGCAGTCTTGCATTATTTATATATCTTCACTTTTTGATGAAAGTAGACACTGCAGGTCTGCAGCAATGTTTGCATGTTATGATTAATAATCAATATGCCATTATTTCTAAAAAAAATTATTATTTGTTCAAAATTTCCATTTTGCCATTTGTGGGTTATTATAAATAGATAGGTTGGGTTGTGTTTTATTTACAACATTTCAATTACCAAAATACACTCTAAAAAATAAAAACCGAATCACTAATGGCCGGTTCTTCAAACACCACCCCCACCACCAACACCAAAAAAACAATAACCGGTCCAAACCGCCTACTAACCGAAACCAAACCGGGTTGGGTCGGTTTGGGTTTTCTTCCCTCACAGCCGGTTCGTAACCGAACCGATCCAACCGGTTTTTTTGAGAGTTGACCCAAACCGGTCCGGTTTTGACCCCGAACCAAACCGAACCGGTTTTGTGCACCTCTAAGCCACACTATCACTTGAATTCACTGTGTTGATTATCATAAACTATCTCACGTGACATATATCTAACATGTACCAAACACACTCCTACGTGGAAGTAAAAGGTCAAAATAGTAAATTTCACTTCAACACATGTCGACCACACATCAACAATAAAACCAAACACCTATCACACAACACTAGGGTTTGGGGCAAACAAAAGAAAAACTCAGACAACAAAATAAGAAAAGAGGCAGCAGAGGGAAGGGATGTTTCAAAGGGCTGTTTACCCCCTCTGCAGCCAATGATTCCGATTTGCCCCATACAAACAGCCCTTAAGTTTAGAGTAAATTGCAAATATGGTCCTTGTGATTTAACAACAGACTCTGTGTTTCTGGATTCAGATCATGCTTGTTAAACGCTTCTTCTTTTCATTCTTTCTTTTTGAAACTGAAAAGATATACAGATACTACTACTTTTGGTCTTTTGGATCTGGTTGTCACTGTTGAGAGTTGAGACAGCTTCAGTTATCAGCAATAAAGTTGATGAACTATAAACCAAACGGACCCTTAGTTATTAGAGGCGATGATGATGAATCTGTTATATTTGTTGTCTGAGTGAAATCAGTCAAAGTTTGAGAATGACCATATCTTGGCGGGGCGTTTATATGAATGCAGCCATGGCGGTTTTTCCTCTTTGTTCTGATACTTTTTACAGATCTGAGCCTAAAATTTTTTTTCTTGATTTATTTAGTTTTCAGAACTTGTATGAGTGTAGGTGGTGTGTGTGATGGCACACTACCAAACAACCCATTCCATCTATAACTGAAGTTTGGGGCAAACAAAAAAAACCCGAGGCAACAGAGGGGAGGTTTTTTAAGGGTTGTTGGCCTCCTCTGTTGCCGACGACCCATTTGCCCCCAAAATCAACAATTCTCATTTATATCTCTTATAAAATAAAGCAGCAGAAAACGTTATTTTACAGTATTAACTGGCACTGGTTTCTATGGTAGGACGATCTATCTGGATGCATTGCTGACTTGCTGTCTTAACTTACTTCAATAACATCCGTATGATAATATTGATATTTAAAAGATGTGATCCTGTAATTCTTCTTGTTGTATGAGTTAATCAGTAATGTTTGAGACTCACCGTAACTTGGCGGGGTAATTGCCATGATGGTTTTATCCTCTTTGCTTTGATTGTTTCACAGATATGAGCCTCATTTTCACACTACTTAAAATTTTGTATATTTTTAATTTCTAGAATGCCAGTTTATGAGTCTGTGGTTGATGTTGGATGTGTTAAAGATAAGGGAGTTTCCGGTCTTTATGTGTTTGAACTATGGAAAAAATTGTGATACTTTTAATGTGGTATCATTTGTGTGGTTTTTTACTGATTAGTTGAGAGTTCGCATCACTAGGATTTTGGGTTTGAAGAAGATCTTGATTTGAATCGAGATGAATGGATGTCATGACTCACTGACTTGGCAAGGGTCAAAATCGGTGATTTATTTTTTGGAGTTTTTCTTGTTGATTGATTCTACAAGGTTGTTCAATATCAGATGTTTCAGTTTGATGATTTTTCGGACCTATAGTATGGACTCCAAGCACATTAATACTTTACGTTTTTTACCTTTGTAACGTATGTGTTGGATCTTTCGGCAACAACAAAAAGAGCTTCACTCACTACAATTTTAGGTCCTATATAAGCTTTTATTGTGCAGATTAAAACATTTGTCAAAGGCAGAATCAAGTCTGTTATCATCAAGTATCATTTCTTAAGTTGTTGTAATCTTTGGATGTGGTTGGACATAGTATTTCCGATTTCGTATAATTTTGTACATGGTGGATATGGTACAACTTGACAAAACACTTTCAGGTGTCGGTTGCTAATTTTGGAAGTTGCTATAATGGAATCGATTACAAAGATAGCAATATGATTTCATAATTTGGTTTAGAAATGCATTGCTGTCTGCTTAACCTTTTCTTAACTCATTATCTCTCACACAACCAACAATTTGAATAGGTCGAGCAATCTCAAACTTTTCATTCAATAAGCCTTTATCAACCTATTGCTCTAATGCAATAAGTATTTTTCAACCTTTTTTTGAGTCTTTTTAAACTTAGCACAGGATACGCTCTAAAAGAAAAGATGAGTAGTAAGGTTGATAAAAACATGGGCTAATTGCACCAAAATGTATCATAGTTGTCACTATTTCCTACTATATGTATCGAACAAAAAAATTTGCATCTGTCTACATTAAACTTACTTTTTTTGCATTGTTTGTGTTGTATTTTACCTCCTCTCCCGGTTACCCTTTTTTTTAATTGTTTTAAAAAACTCCCCCATTTTAAACGTCACTTCAATTAAGCTCCAGGTTCGTGTCCTAAAATTGAATTTTCCCCAAATCCTCAACGCCACCGTTGCACAGCCACTTTCGCCGCCGTTCACCTTCACCGATATTGCACTGCCTCTTTCGCCGCCATTCACCTTCACCGTCGTTGCACCACCTCATTCGCCGCTGTTCACCTTCACCGTCATTACACCACCTCTTTCACCTCCTTTCACCTTCAGCGTCGTTGCACCATCTCTTTCGCCAGCTTCACCGTCGTCGGACCGCCTCCTTCGCCGCCGTGCACCACCACACCGCGGGTGGTGACATCTAAGTGTTTGTTGAAAGTCATCTGCTTCTGATTTGGTTAACATCTAAGTTTTAGGTAATCGTGCTTGTTTATATCGCGGAACGACATGTGTTTTTGGAGTTTTGCCAAGGTTTTTCGTCTTGTAGAAATTGATTCGGCTAATCGCCATATGACTTTTTTTACTGCACATTTATCGGCTTTTGGTTTTGCATCCTAAAGTTAATCACTTTTGAGTTAAACAATCTAAGTTTGTGATGTAATTTGATGCAGGTTCCTTCTTAGTCCCACTTGAAGTAAACGTCTTCCTGATTGTTTTGAGTGGAGGTGAGGGGTAACCGGGAGAGGAGGTAAAATACAACACAAACAATGCAAAAAAAAAGTAAGTTTAATGTAGACAGATGCAAATTTTTTTGTTCGATACATATAGTAGGAAATGGTGACAACTATGATACACTTTGGTGCAATTAGCCCTAAAAACGTTGCTGAGTGAACTTCAAATTTAACCTAGATAAAGCTTTGTTTGGAAATATTTATAAGCACTTGCACCTTAAGCCAAAATATATGTAAAATGATGATATTAAAGACAGCTTAAATGAGCTTATGGTTAAGCACATTTTGGCTTCACCCAAACAGTAGAAAGTTGAAACAACGTAAGCTGATAAGAAAGGGACCTAGATTCCTAAAATGTAAGCTAATAAGATGTTATTCATACAAAAAGTTCGCTCAATGTATGACTTATAATGTAGTTAAGATGTGTGAGGGAGTAAATGTTAATAATAAGTTGAGAATGACTTTTTTGCATTGAAGTGAATGAGTTAAAAGAAATGTTAAGATTTTTAAAAGGTTATTGCATTGGGAATGCTCTTGTCCTAGTTTGTTGTTAGCACAATATAGATAAACATATACTCACAACATCATTCATGTAAGGAAAAGGGAACTTGTAATGTTTGGTGGTCGGTTTACACATTAGAAAATGGGTATGGTATTAGTACTATTGTTAACTTCTTATTTACTAAAACTAAATACTACTTATGTGCTTATAATAAGCCGATAGCCACACTATCACTTGAATTCTCTATGTTGATTATCATAAACTATCTCACCCTAAATTCTAAACACTCGAGTTTCGCTACAACCAACATAATGGTCTTGTATAATCATTGAAACTCAAAAACTTAATTACTCACTGGATTACTATGTACTTCTCCCATTAATTCATTCTCATGAACAATTAAAGAAAACAAAAGTCAAAGATCAATAAAGCCCAAGAAGCTGTAATTCGTGTAAATCTTTTGGCGGAAACTTTTATAAACTTAGTTTCATTCAATATAACGTAACCTGAACACCCCCTAAAATTATAATATGCATCTTTCTTCCAACAATCCAAACACATAAAAACTATAAATCAGCAAAAAAAAAAAAAAAAAAAAAAAAAAGTTCACATAATTGAATGGAATTAAACTGAAATTGCCATTATGCACCTACTCAAATTGAAACGTGCCATACATGTTTGGCCTCTTCATTCTTTTCACCAAGTGATAATGTCACCGGACATCAGCCATACTAAGAGCAATCGGTGTGGCAAATGCCATGGCTCGCCGTGCCTATGTGGCACGTTCGCCATAGTACCCCCCCCCCCCCTGTTCGCCATCCCTCGCCGAAGTCACCTTGCCCGTGCAGACGGTGAACCATTTTAACTGACAAGTGGGCCATTTTTTTTATCAAATGTTTATTTTTTTTTATTTTTTTTTAATAGTGTTTGTGGAGTGTGTGTTTTGTGAATTGTGTGTTTTGCGTCTAAGGAAGAAGAAAGGGTTAACAAGGTGAAATACATTAAGCATCGAATGAAAATTACATTAAGCATCGAATGAAAATTACATTAAACATCGAATGGAAACTACAATACGATAATGAAACTACAAATTAACTGAAGGAATCATCTGAGACCCAACCGTCTTCACTCGAAGAGAATCTGAACTCGCCAGCATAATATTTTGCTTCCATTATGTCAAACCAATTGTTCCTCAGATGTTCTTCATCCCTGGCTTGCTGCTCCAAACGAGCAGCTTCCTCTTCTTGTTCACGTTGTTCTGTTTCTCGCCGGACTTCCTCATCTTGCTCCAGAAGTCTGGGTTCATCTTCAGTTAGTCCAAATGAATTTGGTTGTTGTTCGACAACCGGTGGAGTGTTCACCGGTTCATTTTCTGATTGGAAAACCGGAAAGATATCTTCTGGTGGAGTGTGATAAACTTCATTTGGAGGACTGGGGATGTAAAACCCAAAAATTTGAAAGCATGGTAAAAGACCAAAATGCCCCTACAACTTTGAAATTTAATTAAAGCTTATATAACTAGCAATTAAATTACAAAACCTATGGAATTAAACCATATGTGACATGAAATAATTATGAGGTACCAAATAATAATTGTGCAAGCCACCAAAAATGATTATAGCACATTATATAGTTCCTTGAACCGAAAATCCATAAGTATGCATTTATGTTTATTTTTAAATTATTTAAAAGCATGGATAATATCAAATAAAATAAGGAAAGTATATAAAATAAATGGTGATTGATTTGTTAGAGGTTATGGCCGAATTTTGCTCCCTTCCCCCTCCTATTTCTCGGCTAAAGCAAGTTATATAATAATTCATATATTTTCTTTCCTCAAAACAAAACCGAAAACACCAAAAACCCTAACTAAATTCACCACCTATCCATCCGAATTTTTGGAGCTTCAAGGCTATTTTTCCTGTGATCTTTAGCATCCATAGAAGCCTAGAAAAATAAGTTTGGAGTTTCTCTTGGCCTGATTCGATCGGTGTAAAATTCTTCCTTGTCGAATGTCATTTTTGAGGTATAATTCATTTTGTATCATTCGATCATTTTAAAATTCTTTTGTTATTTTTCCCATGTTCCTCACATCATATGTGACCTGTGAAAATTGGTTTCATGATTTTTAGATCGTTTTTGAAGTCGTGGTGATTTTTGACCCGTTTTGGCGAATCGCGTACAAAAGAATTCGTACACCTCATTCCACACGTTCAAATCTTGATTTGGTATTTTTCTCAGACCCTATATATGTTAAGAACACCAAATAAAATGTTAAAGTCGATCCATGCATGATCTAACAATTATTTGTGAATTAAATCTTAAAAACGTGTATAAACCCTAAATAATTCAATCCGAATTTTTGAGGCTTCATATTTATTTTATTTGGACTCTATATGATCATATTAATCTGGGAAAAATGCTATTTCGAATTATCAAGGCCTAAAATATTTATTTTCGATTTAATTGTTTTTACCGATTTAAGGAAATTAAGAAGAAAAAGAAATAAAATGTAATTCGATTAGGGTTTGAGGATTAGGGCTTGTTCTTGGCTATTTAATGAGTGTCAAATGATGGTATAATGATGGGGTAATGAATTGTATTTTTAGGGTTAGGGTTTTGGCTAATTAAAGTGTTATACGAGTTGTTTAAATTGTTTTGGGTGAGTTTTGTAACATTTAAAACTCAAGGGTTATTTTTAGAACTTACTTTGGGACATGTACTTACTGTATAAAATATTAGAGGAGGGGGTCTAGTGTCATTTTTGTATTTTAAAGGATTAAAATGTTTTTAGGGTTTAAATTTTGGTTCGATTTAGAAAATAATTAAATGGAGGGACTAAACTTGTAATTTCTGGAAAGTTAGTGCTGTTTTGAGTATTTTAATATATTCAGGGGGTTATGTGTCATTTTGATAATGTAATGGCTTAATATGTAATTATTGATAATTAAAGGTTGAAATTGTAAATAAAAGGGTTAAAAATGTAACTTTGATAACTTGAGGGACTTAAAGTGTAAATTATGAAATCTTGAATAACAATTCGTATAAAATATTAAAATAAGGGATCATTGTGTAAAATGGATAAGATAAGGGTTTAATGTGTAATTATGAAACTAAAAAGGTTTAAAGTGTAATTTTGGAAAGTGAAGGGTATAAAATGCAAAGTTATGAGACCCTAAGGACCAAATGTGAAAATATGTTAAAAGATACTTGTTTCCATTAATAATGATTCAACTTACTAATTATGGAAACTTTCTAAAAGTGGAAACTTACTATTTATGGAAACCTACTAAAAATGGAAAGTTACCTTAAAATGGAAAGACACTTAATTAAGAATGAGTTATAATTCCCTTCTACTCCTCTAGGTGTGAAGAAGGAGAGATCTTGAGCCATTCCCTATTTCTGTGCTTTGTTCTGTTTGTGCTTTCGTCATAAGGTACGGATACTCTACCCTTTTTAAGAAAGGGTGTCTTATCACCTATGCTTCGATGTTGAGCTATGAACTTTTGCTATGAACCTTTGCTATGACCCTTTTTCTATGAACCTTTTGCTATGAACCTTTTCATATGACTTTGAGATTCACTTTTGACATGACCTTGAGATATGCTTTGTTATGACTTTGAGATGAACCCGTTTGCATGACATTGAGACCTGACTCTTAGTTTGATACCCGAGCCACCTTTTTGTTTCCTAGCCAGGAAGGTAACCTGGCCATGTCTGTGATGCACCACTGGCATGACTCCTGTGTGGGGGAGTGATTTCTCACGCCGTCCCCTTTTATATTATGATATGGCCATTATGATTCTGAGATTATGATTTTGAGATTACTTTGAGTGGGGGCGTATGGATTGCAATCCTAGGCATGTATGTTTAGTGGATTTAACTATGACTTTGAGTATGACTTTGAGGTGACTGGTGCCTGTGTGCTATACACGCCTTTCACATTTATGGGAGCTGATCACTCCACCCCTTTTGATACATGAGGCCACCCCTCATATTATCTGGTTGCCCGAGAGGTATCCCCTCTGATTGTGAGATCTTGACTTTGAGTATTATGATGTTGAGATATGACTTTGAGTATGGGCTCGTGGTAGATGACTATCCTACTCTTCTCTTATTACCCATTTGTTTCTTTTATACC
The DNA here is from genome assembly GCA_021014915.2 of Artemisia tridentata subsp. tridentata. Taxonomy (NCBI): domain Eukaryota; kingdom Viridiplantae; phylum Streptophyta; class Magnoliopsida; order Asterales; family Asteraceae; genus Artemisia; species Artemisia tridentata. The sequence goes on along the minus strand of CP139502.1, from coordinate 32,668,416 downwards.
TTCTGACATTCCCATTTCCCACATTATATTTCAGTTTCGTTATTCTTTGCTTTGTATATGTATCTGTTCACTGAGTTTTTTAAGCTCAGCCGCACGTTTTCTTTTCGTGTGCGGCAGGTAATAAGCAGGACGACGGGTTTTGGGTATGAGTGAAGAGACTTGTGGACTTAGAAGACTGTGATAGTTATTCTGAAGTAGAGACCATTAGAAGGAGTTGTTTTTGTAGACTTAGTAATTAGCTTTTGTTTCCCTTGTATCCTTGTGTATTCAGTATTTCGTTTGTAACCTTTGAGAATCTTTGTATTACTATTGAATGTATGTTTGTTTGATCTGATATGAAGCCATGAATGTGATATCTTTACCCTTATTGGGTTGGGGTGTTACAGGGGAATTGTTGGGAGAAATCTCGACGAGGACTGGGGAATTGTTGGGAGAAATCTTGGCGAGGAGGACTGGAGAATTGTTGGGAGAAATGAGAAATCTTTGCGAGACATTTGAAGTTTTGAATGTTGAGTTTCGATCTTGAATATCTAAAGTTTGAATGTGTTTGTGTGTGAGAAAACTGTGAGAAGTCTGGGGTATTTATAGGCTAGACATTTGCCCTCTTTTAATTTGAATTTGAATTTCAAATTCTAAATATATCCCGCCCGTTTTAGGTTTGAATTTGAATTTTAAAATTTAAATATAATCCGCCTTTTTTTTTTAATTTGAATTTGAATTTTAAATTCTAAATATATCCCGCCCATTTAGATTTGAATTTTGAATTTTAAAATATCCCGCTCGTTTTTTACTTCGAATTTTGAATTTGAAAGTTCAAACGGTTATAAATAACATACCATGATAGGCTATTTTTCACACACTCGAACTTCAAACATTTGAAATGAATAATCGTTGGTCAAAAGAAGAAGAAAACCTGCTAGCTGAAGTTTGGGTTGCAGTTTCCCAAGCCGTAGACAACAACAATGAATACTCCTTTTGGAATCAGGTTGTAGTCATGTTCAACAATCAGACTGACGGTGACAATCGTAACAAAGATATGGACACGGGTAAATGGACAAGACTTAGCAGTGAATGTCAAAAATTCAATGCTATTTACAAACATTTGCAGCGTACAAGTTGAGAAAATGACAGTGAAATTCTCAAGAATGCAAAGACCATTTTTGAACAACGATTTGGGGGGAGAAGCTTCCAATATGTTCACGTGTGGGAGGTTTTGAGAAACCACCCCAAATGGGATGAATGAAATCTATATAAAATTTCGTATCGTGTTGTGATTTGTATTTTAAATTTCGTAGCGTGTTCTGTTTCGTGTATTTATTTTATGTTTTGTATGTGTTTTAATATGTTGTAATGTATTTTTATTTTTAATGAAATGAATTTTGTTTATATGGATATTTGAATAAAAGAAATAAAAGTAGATAGTGGTGGGACCCAAATGAGTAAGTTGCGGTATGTTATGGAAAGTGGAGGTTGTAAAAGGAGGTTTGTCATGGTGACGTGGCACCCCGTGAGTTCAAACTATAATATAGTACATAGTCATACCCACTAAAAAGCAACATTTTTTTTTTTTTTTTTATCAAATAGGTCGTACTAAAAATATAGCTGAACTAGCAAATCAAACTATAAACATCATCAAAATCACAAAATTTTCACATGAGCCTTTTAAAAAACAAAAAATATCAAATGAGAATTCATTAAAAATGTAATAACCTATCAAGGTTAAAGTGGGTTCAAAGTGAGGGAATAGATTCTTTATAAAAAAAATGATTATCATGTGGATATCACTGAATATTATGAGAATTTAAGATCTATTACCTTAGATCAATAGATTGAGTGATGTTAATTTAGGGTTAAAAATCACACCTTATTGGCCATTGAGGAATAGGTGAAGGAATGAAATCACTGCAACTACACGCAAGTCAAAACGTACTTGGTTCAATCTATCTTCAAATCACCCATCAAGTCACCTTAATAGTTTTGAATTTTTAGGGTTTAATCGGATGTGTATGAGCTGTGATTTCTTTATTTTCGTAAAACTTCTAAAACTTAACTCCGCTTTTATCAAGTTTTGTTTTCTTTCAAATGTGGCACATGTGTTTTTTGAGAGCCTTTTTTTTTTTCACAAAACGAAATTTTGCAAATATTGACCAAATTGGATTCAATTTTGACTTTTTATTAGCAAATCACTTCGCTTGATTTTGTCTACGTAGCAAAATCAAGCTTCCCTGTTGGTCCAATTGTTCTTTTAATAAGGAGAGATTTGCAAAAACACTCCAAAATGATGTGACTCTATTATTATATAAAAGATTATTTCAAGTAATATCTCATGTTGCAGAATACGTGAAAACCTTGTTTACGCATACACCTACCATGTATACACACATTAGAAGTGTATTCCCGTTACGTGATATAGCATTGAAAAGGGAGAAAAAGTTGTGGCGCAGTTGTGATACATCTTGATGAAGCGAAAAGTGTACCGCTTTTAAGGGGTCATTTAAGCCTTAAATCATATTTATTTGATCAAATATTGCCCTAAATCGTTCCTTTTGTCATTTTAGGTACTTTTGAGGAGAAATCTGGAAAAGGAGGCATTTTGGACGTTTTTGGAGCATTAAAGTGAAGAAAACGGCAAAGTCTCAAAAATCGGCTAAAAGTTACTCTTGACGGCGTCAAGATTTACTCTAGACGGCGTCATGCCTTGGCAAGAAAAGTTGGACGTGAAATTTACTCATGACGGGCCAGTGAAAATAGCATGTGAATTCTGACGGCGTCACGCTTTAACTTGATCGAGGGCGTCACGGCTTAAATCATAAGGGGACGGCGTCACGTTCATGGTTAGACGGCGTCAAGCCTTGATAAGCCAGAATGGATTTTTGAAGAGCTAAAGAGGGACGGCGTCAAGAAGGTCATCCGGGAACCCTAAAAGCGGCGAGGTGACGGCGTCACACTCCATAAGGTGACGCCGTCAGATCCAAAAATCTATATATAGTTTTCTAATTTTTTGTCATTAGTGAGGGCTTAGTATGTGGAATTTTGGGAGAAAACCCTAAGACGATTTTAGCTACTTTTTCAGGGCTTTTTGCCTTGAGATCTTCCATGTTTCATTGAAAGATAAGTTATCAATTAATCATTCAATATGTCTATGTGTTGTTTGATTCTATCTTATTCTTATCTTTTGTTTAACATGTTAGGCTAAATTTATCTTGTGTTTGCTTAGATCTAATGAAACCTAGCTATTGATTATTGGTTGTTAGTGTGTTGTTAGTTGTATTGGATGATTGTTTATCTATGTTAGGCTTAAGAAAACTGGCTAACTTCCTATTCGGTAACTTGCTTGAACGTCTTAAGAAACATGAACCAAATGCGTACTAAAGGTTTTTATGGTTGTATTTAATGCACAAGCGAATTCTAGTGATCCCATGTTAGGAGCTTCCTAGCCGGCTCGACATAGGAGTGAAGTAGGAGCTTGTAGAGTTGGGGAAGTAAGTACGCCACCCCACGAATGGTATTAAGGAATACACCCGTCATCCACGCGACTAATACACACTAATTAACCGGTAAAAGATAGTTAGGGAGTAAGGAAATCTAAGTAAACACATTTCTCTACACATAAGTTTCTCACCACATTTTCATTTTTGTTATTTTATTTTATTTGCATTCGTAGTAATTTGGGTTAGTTGACTAGCAACTAATTCCGCCCACTCCTTCAAACCCGAGATTTTACTTGCTTTCATAAAAACTATAAAAAACATAAAAAAGAATCTTCCTCAACCCTTAGACCTAATTAGAGTAGCCTTTCATACCTAACGAACACTATTCCCTGTGGAGAACGATCAATCCCCCGTACTTACCACTACACTATACTACATCGGTCAGGTACACTGCCTGGTGGGGTTGTAAGCCTCTTGAGATCCCTCGAGAGGTAAAACCTGTTGTAAGGTTACAAAACCACGCAATCAAGTTTTTGGCGCCGCTGCCGGGGAATAGTTATTGTTTAGGTTGAATTTTTATTTCTATTAGGTCTACTCACTAGATTCCTTTCTAGTGAGATTTTTATTTTATTTTTCTAGGTTTTCTTTAGTCTATCTATTTTCTTCGTGTCTTTGTTCGTAACCATACCATCCGACATCATGGAAGATGGTAATATCCTTAACCCCCACAACCCACCACCACAACAACCACAACCACCTCCTAGAGCCCGTACTTTAGGAGAGTATTCCCGTCCTAGCCACCATGGCTATCGAAACACCATTGAGCTCACTCAAGGAGCCAATATCACACCCTTGCGATCCGACACCATCCGGTTGGTGCAAAGTGGATGCGCATTCCATGGACTTCGTTCTGAAGATCCTAATCAACATCTCAAGGACTTTCTTAAAATCGTTGATTCTATAGACCTTGATGTTGCCACTCGAGAGACGACCCGATTGCGTCTCTTCCAATTCTCTCTGCGGGACCAAGCTAGTCAGTGGCTAGAACGTCAACCCGCAGGATCCATCACCTCTTGGGATGATCTCACTACTCGTTTCCTTGCTCAGTTTTTCCCACCGGGGAGAACTACCAAGCTAAGGAAGGATATCTTGATGTTTGAACAACGTCGAGGCGAAACTCTCTATGAGGCATGGACTCGATTCAAGGACTTACTCCAAAAAGTCCCTCACCATGGCATAGAACTTTGGCTCCAAGTCCAAATCTTCTATGACCATATCAATCTCTCCACGAGGCAAACCATTGACCAATCGGCCGGTGGCAAGCTACGTGATCTAAGTGCGGAACAATCATGGGCTCTCCTAGAGGATCTTGCTCTTTATGACAACGAAAGTTGGAGTGATCCCCGTGATTTGAATAAAACGGTCAAGGCAATATCTTTGCCTTCTAACAATTCAAGCACTTCCGACCGTAGGATCATAGAACTTGAAGACCAAGTCAAGTTTCTCATGAAATCCTACGAGGCTCCTAAACTTTCAAACCAAGTGAACAAAATCACTTCTTCATGTGAATTATGTAGTGGTCCCCACGACACTCGTGATTGCATGGAACTCCCCGAACAAGCTTTTGTGGACTACGCATCCTCGCGTACCGACGGAGCGGGAGACAAGTGGTACACTTTCAAACCCGAGCCAAACCATTACGGTGATACATACAACCCCTCATGGAAAAATCACCCGAACCTTAGGTGGAAACAAAACCATAACTCGCAACAAACCAATTCTTCCAACCCACCTAATCGTTTCCAATCAAGCGGTTCAAACTCGAACCGTACTTTCAACAACAATCCTTCCGGCGATGGTAGTACCAATAACTTTGAAGGATTGATTTCCCAATTTATGGCATCTCAAGAAGCTCGGATAGCTAGATTCGAGACCGAATTCAATCAACAACAAACTGAGATGACCAATAAAATTGACAACTTGTTGAAAGCCCTCAATAACCAAGTGCTATCACCTCCGCATAAGGACGCTAGGAACACAAATAGCGGACCCCAAGTCAAAGACCCTTCTTCATCCAAACATGTCCACTTCGTCAACGTTGTCACTATTAGACCAATCGATAGGAGCATGGAAGAAAGTGACAAGAATGAGGGTAGGATAGAAAGTGAACCTAAGGATGAGGATAGGAAAGTCGAGGTTGATAAGGAAGTTAGGACAAGTGTGATTGAGGAAGTAGATAATGATGAGGACTACTTCAATAAGCTACCCACTAAGGAAGAGCGCGCATATCATACAAACTTATTCGATGACCCCGAGACACCATACTTCCTAGGTAGACCAATCATAGAAATAGGCGACCCTTCTAATCTCAACATACCATGCAACATCGGACATCTACATGTGTGGAAAGCCTACATCGACCTTAGATCACCCATAAACATCATGACTAGAGCCCACTACAACTTGATAATGAAGAATCAACTTGGGTATAGGATGTTCCCTGACAAGGGTTGGATGAGTAACTTCACGGGAAGAGTTAAGGGATTACCGGTTTATGTAGGAAACTTCACCTATGTCACCGACTTTGTAATTGTAGAAGATATCCGCCCAATAGTCGATGCATCCTTGACTCAAGTGGTTTTTGGAAAACCATTTGTTGAGGTCTCTAGAATGACTTATGAACCTTCCTTAGGGATAGTTAGATTTAAGGATGAGACCGATGAAGTAAGCTACCAAATGCCATATAAGATAGAACAATTCCAACACTTGTCAAATGTTGAGAAGGAGCTCAAGCAAGCGGTCTACTATAGGAATGATGAGGATAGAAGTAAAGGAGTAGACTATGTTATGGAAAGGATATTCGGTTTCTACAAGGATTGTTTGAAATTAGGACCGGAATATAAAACCGGGAAGGAGGATGGCCTAGGAACCGTGACCGATGATGGAGTCACGTAATGTACGTGACTTTGAGTCTAGCTACAAGACTCGTCAATAAAGAAAAGCGCTTCTTGGGAGGCAACCCAAGCTTTATTTGTTTTATTTGCTTTGTGTGTTTATTTATTTGTTTGTTTGTTTTTATTTGTTTCCGTATGTGTGTTTAATTTTTATCATTATTGATTCATGTTCAAAACTAATTTGTGAAAATGCTTTATGTTGTTTTTAACTTCGTCTTAACTACATATAAAGGTATTTTGCAAAAGATAAGTGTAAGGGAAATCTAAATCGGTTTATTAGAACACAAATTAACATGAATCGTAATAATAATAAATTAGCATACATATTAGTATTTGTTTGAGTCAAATGCTTGTATCGAGTCATAATGATGTTTTGCAGGATTTCCAGGAAGTAAGGTAAAGGTTTTTCCAGAAATTTTCCGGAAACTTAAAATGAAAATTTTTGTCAGGTCATTTCTGACGGCGTCAAGGTTTATAACCTGACGGCGTCAGATTTAATTTCCAGAAATTTTTGAAAGTTTTGTTTTCATAAAAAGTTTTTATTAAAATCTCCAACTTATAATCTCCAGGAATCTGCAAAATTATCATTCCACAAGCATTATATCCTTATATATAGATTTTTCCCGCCGATGTTATGCAGGTTTTCGTGTTTGTTTTCTCAGGTTTAACAGGTTATTTTGGACAAGGAGATGTTTTTGGAATCAAGCTTATGGCGATGCATTAGTCATGGAGCTTCAACATTCTCTTTGGAGGAAGATTTAACCGTGTAATTTCATTATCCACCGAGCGAATCAGGGGAGTATTTGATTTCATTCTTTTACTTTTTGCTTTTACATCTTGTTATTTGAACATTGGGGACAATGTTCATCTTAAGTGTAAGGGGGGGTAAAAGTACGATTTTAGAGAATACAATTGCGCTTGATTTTTGTTTGTTTGATGGTAGATGTGTAATAAAACTGAGAGAAATACTTGTTAAGGTAATTTTAGTGCCAAATTTAAAATTTTTTACAACATAGAGCGTCTCACGGATAGGAGTTATATGACTAGCACAAAAACCGTACCACTAAAAAAATTTTCCACCCCAAATATGTGAGGTTCGCCCCTAGAATTGGTAGGAAAAGCATTTATGCTATGATGTGTGTACCGGTAGCACTTAGATTCTAGAACTTGCGTTAGGACCATTCCAAGGCCACAAGTGAGACTACATTCGTGTAGTTAGATTTACTACATGATAAGAGGCATTAGGATTAACCCATTGTTTTACACCTGTGTTTTTGTTATAATTACTTTGGCTACATTGGTCAAGTAATTCTCCCACACCCTTTGCGTTGTACTCATTTTTAGTACACGATACCCCTAGTACACCCCTCAGAGCCTATCTTTTCGTTTCAACCTTTAAGCATTTTACTTAAAGGAAGAATTTGTTTACACCCCACTTAAATGTACACCCAAATCGCCTTAGCCTACCTTGTATGCACTCATCTTTAGTGCATTATTGTGACAACATTTGTTTAAACCCAAGTTAATTATCTAGTTGATTACATGGTTGCTAAGTCGAGTCATATCCTTGTACATATTGTTTTGGGACGATTGGGACTCACGGGTAAAGTACTAGTGTAATGGAGTAATGGGGAAGAACATCATTTATTACCCCCATATGTGCTAAATGTTTTAAAAGTACTCCAAGTTTTTCAATTATCTTAATTCGAGTCATTAGAATAGTTATTTGTAAAGTTATGTAAAAGTTCAAGTGTAAGGGGGATGCAATGCCCCTATGATGTATTATTTTGGATGGTAGGGCAAAAGTGTATGCAAAAAAAAAAAAAAAAAAAAAAAAAAAAAAAAAAAAAAAAAAAAAAAAAAAAATCGAAAAAATCAAGAAAAATACAAAAAAATGAGAAAAAGAAAAATAGAAAAAACATACGGACTACCATCCCGTTTTATTTTATGTTTGTTTTATATTTTTGTTATTTTGTTATTTCGTTTCTAGCTTAAGATCGAGTCTAGTCTTGGCTTAGCAACATTGTATAGTACATGTAATTGATCAAGATTTTTAACTCGCCACCAGTAAAATATCCTTTATCCAACAAAACCGTGTTTTCCTTTTCCCTACACCTAAAGTTATAACCCATTTAAAAGCCCTCTTTGATAGTTTATCTTAGGTGCTTACGCCTAGTGGAGGAGGTTTTCGATCCTTTCCCAAGCCTATGGTAATCTATTTGCTATGACAGGTAGTGAGAGATATTTTCCGTTTTCATTTATGAGATTTATTTTGATGACACTTGAGAGATGTGAGTATCTAAACACTACTTGTGAGGTGCTAGTATGTAATCTCCGTGCTTATTATGATTGAAGTGGAACGATTATTTGTTGTAATTACTTTTATGTTAGCATTAAATGACCCCTAACTTGTATTTTGATTAGAATAAAAGCGCATTTGCTTGAGGACAAGCAAATCTCAAGTGTAAGGGTATTTGATGAAGCGAAAAGTGTACCGCTTTTAAGGGGTCATTTAAGCCTTAAATCGTATTTATTTGATCAAATATTGCCCTAAATCGTTCCTTTTGTCATTTTAGGTACTTTTGAGGAGAAATCTGGAAAAGGAGGCATTTTGGACGTTTTTGGAGCATTAAAGTGAAGAAAACGGCAAAGTCTCAAAAATCGGCTAAAAGTTACTCTTGACGGCGTCAAGATTTACTCTAGACGGCGTCATGCCTTGGCAAGAAAAGTTGGACGTGAAATTTACTCATGACGGGCCAGTGAAAATAGCATGTGAATTCTGACGGCGTCACGCTTTAACTTGATCGAGGGCGTCACGGCTTAAATCATAAGGGGACGGCGTCACGTTCATGGTTAGACGGCGTCAAGCCTTGATAAGCCAGAATGGATTTTTGAAGAGCTAAAGAGGGACGGCGTCAAGAAGGTCATCCGGGAACCCTAAAAGCGGCGAGGTGACGGCGTCACACTCCATAAGGTGACGCCGTCAGATCCAAAAATCTATATATAGTTTTCTAATTTTTTGTCATTAGTGAGGGCTTAGTATGTGGAATTTTGGGAGAAAACCCTAAGACGATTTTAGCTACTTTTTCAGGGCTTTTTGCCTTGAGATCTTCCATGTTTCATTGAAAGATAAGTTATCAATTAATCATTCAATATGTCTATGTGTTGTTTGATTCTATCTTATTCTTATCTTTTGTTTAACATGTTAGGCTAAATTTATCTTGTGTTTGCTTAGATCTAATGAAACCTAGCTATTGATTATTGGTTGTTAGTGTGTTGTTAGTTGTATTGGATGATTGTTTATCTATGTTAGGCTTAAGAAAACTGGCTAACTTCCTATTCGGTAACTTGCTTGAACGTCTTAAGAAACATGAACCAAATGCGTACTAAAGGTTTTTATGGTTGTATTTAATGCACAAGCGAATTCTAGTGATCCCATGTTAGGAGCTTCCTAGCCGGCTCGACATAGGAGTGAAGTAGGAGCTTGTAGAGTTGGGGAAGTAAGTACGCCACCCCACGAATGGTATTAAGGAATACACCCGTCATCCACGCGACTAATACACACTAATTAACCGGTAAAAGATAGTTAGGGAGTAAGGAAATCTAAGTAAACACATTTCTCTACACATAAGTTTCTCACCACATTTTCATTTTTGTTATTTTATTTTATTTGCATTCGTAGTAATTTGGGTTAGTTGACTAGCAACTAATTCCGCCCACTCCTTCAAACCCGAGATTTTACTTGCTTTCATAAAAACTATAAAAACATAAAAAAGAATCTTCCTCAACCCTTAGACCTAATTAGAGTAGCCTTTCATACCTAACGAACACTATTCCCTGTGGAGAACGATCAATCCCCCGTACTTACCACTACACTATACTACATCGGTCAGGTACACTGCCTGGTGGGGTTGTAAGCCTCTTGAGATCCCTCGAGAGGTAAAACCTGTTGTAAGGTTACAAAACCACGCAATCACATCTTCAGTGGTTTAACGTTAGATATTTAGTGATTTTTAGGCTAGCAATCTAAAATACATACACCGTCGTTTAAAATTTTTGGAGATTGTTTGTGTGTGAATGTGTAAAAGATGCTAAGAAAGAGGGAAAAACACAATAGTTTTCAAAATTAGAGCATCTCCAATGCAAATTTAAAAAATGTTGAAAAAGACTTAAAAATAAGTTATTGCATTCGAGTAAAATGTTGAAAAATGATTATTGAATATAAAGTTTAGGACAAAAGTTTAATGTAGAACAAGAATTATCTAAAGATCAAATCAAGAGATCTCACCATCTATCTTTTTTAAATCTAAGAGTGTAAATTAATTATTATTTTAATATAATTAATTACTTAAGGGCAAATTTGTAATTATAAACTCAGAAATAATACGCCACGTATGGGTCGGTTACATCTTTTTCATTTTTTCATTTCTCCCTTTCAAAACACACACTCATTTCTTTATTTCTCTCTCACCAATCTCTTTCCCCATTCCCCCAAATCAAACCCTAACATTTTTCTATCAAATTGAATGCAAAATCAACAAAATCGGTTCAGAATCTCATGTCAAAAACCTTGTTCACTTCTTTCCCAAAACTCATCTCCGCCGCCACCACATTTGTTATTTTTGATTTAATGCTCATTTTAATGCAGGCCATTACTTGATAGTGCAGAAAACGAAACTACTTCAAGGATATCTTTAAACAATGAAAAGAATAACAAATGTTACAATGATGATTTTTTGAAACGGCTTCCCATAAGATCCATAGAAGATGTACATGATTCAGATCACAGGTTATTATGTTAAATAATTTGTACTAATACAATTTATACATTCAAAAAATGGTATATTAAGCATTTATTTAACCCTTCCTTTGACAGCCGGGATATGCTGTTGTGTTGGCATCTATTGTATGTTTGGAGACAAAGAAATCCTGGTTTTACATGAGTTGTCGTAATTGTAACATGAAGGTTACTAATATGAATGAAGTGCTTGGTCTTGAAGGTGATCCTGATGATGTCATTGCAAGAAATGGTGATCTGTGGTGCAAGATTTGCAAAACCAACCCACAATTTGTTGTCCCTAGGTATTTTATTTCTAATTTCGTTATTGTTTATCAGGTTAATAATCCTGTATATTCATCAAGTAATAAGATTTAAATACAATATTCTAGGTTCAAGGTCCAGATAAGAGTTATTGACGGGAGTAAGAGTACTTCCTTCATAATGTTTGATAGAGAAGTGTATAGTCTTATCAACAAGAGTGCTTGGGAGTTGCTAGAAATACAAGAACAGGTAGAACGATCCTTTATACTGCTACAATACAACCGACTAGACTTTTAACATTATTAACTGCGTATTTTGTTTACACAGGCCGGTGACGTAGACTCTTTCATACAAGCTTTAGAAAAGCTTGTGGGTAGGAAGTTTGCTTTTAAAGTTGAGATTTCTAATTATGATATCGAGAGTGAGTGGTACGTGTACGCCGTTGTTAAAATGATGGGGTTCTTATAAAAATTCTACACAATAAGGTTCTCTTTTTATAAACATGAATGTAATTAAACACCTATTATGTTGGTCTCACAACAAATGACTTATATTTTTCTCTCTTTAGTAATCTTTAAACAATCATGCTTGTAATACCTGAAATTCAGATAACATGTAAAAAGACCAAATTGCCCCTACAATCTGAAATTTTGACTAATAAGTATTTAAAGTACCGATTAAATCCCAAACCTTCGGGAGTGAGCAAGATATGAAGTAAATTAATTTCTACTACTACATTTTAACATTTTGTGCAGTACAAAAATCATGAACACACACACACAATTTATATGGACCGATTTATATTTACTATGTAATATTATAATTATTATTAATTATGTATATAATCAAATAAATGAAAGATAAGCACTAATAATTTGGGGAAATCTTCACAAATAAATATTTGATCCCACCCATCAATATTGGACCGAAAATTCTGCCTCCCTTCCCCTAAAATATACGGTTCCCACTTATCTTCTTTTCATAAATCCGAAACCCTAACTCTCTCTCTAAAAGCCGGTTCTTCTCTCTTGTTTTGCTGCCATTCGATCCACAAGAAGACCACAAAAAGGTGTAAACCTTGCTCATAATTAGTCAAGGTAAATTGTTCTTGTCCTACATGATCCATAAGAATTAAAAATAAGTATTAATCAAACCCCTTTTTGTTATTTTTGGTGCTGCCGTGCGATTCCACAAGAAGGAAGGGAGAAAGAAGTTTGTGGTGAATTGATCTTGCATTCTTGATCCTTCGTGTGTTCTACGAGAGTATTGTATCATCCTCCTTTGTTAAATCTTTGTCATACTCTTGTGTTTTGTCAAGTTTTGATGTCTCATAATCTTACCAAAAAAAAAAAAAAAAAAAAAAAAAAAAAAAAAAACTGTCACATGAAATAACAATCAAAGAAACCCTAAAATTTCTAAATTGAGGATCGATCCAGAATATGAATGATGAATTAACGGTTTTGATTATGTTAAGATCCGTTATTATTTGCCCTAAACATGTTAGACACTCATCTATAAGTGTTTTGTGTCAAGAATCAAAGGTTTGATGGGCATAACTTTAAGTATATGCAAGTCTGCTACTGATCTGAAATTTTGTTGAACTTCTATCGACTATATAAAATATTGTTAACGTGTTTGTAGGTGGGTTTTGAGTCTAGGATTTAATTTAATGAAATAGCTTTCTGTAGGAATTTATCTTGTAATTTTTAGAGGCCTGGAAGGCATCCTTTTGATTTTTTTGAAAATTAAGTGTCTAACTGGATTTGTAAGTCTGGAAAAACAGTCCGGGTTTTTGATTTATCATTTGAAAACCATAACGAATTAGAATGTGTCCTTTGAACTGAGTAATATATCACATGATAGCTAATTACTGGAATTTTTGTAGAATTTTATAAATTTTCTAAACTGGGAAAACAGATGCATAATTGTCGGGTGTTTTATTTGATCCGGTTCTGGAACAGGTTGGGAAAATGGATTTTTCATTCGTACCTATACTAGTTATTAAAATCTGGAAAAATTAGATAAAATACTAGGGACATTGAGGTAGCTCTGTGAATTTTGGTGAATTTTATTTCGAAGATTTAATATGGTCCATAATTTATTTAAAACAGGTCCAGTTAATACTTAAAACTGTTAAGACATTTAAAAAGGGTGTTATTTGTTATTTTCCAAAACTAGAGGGGTATAAAGTGTTAATTGTGAAACTTAAGGGATTAAAGTGTCATTCTGAATAACATGGGTATATAATTTAGTAACTTAAAGTACTTTCATATTAAACCTTTGAATTATATGAATTTACTATGTATACTTGTCATAATTAACCCTAGACTTTTGTAACTTGATAAAATGTACCTAAACTCCATAATAACCCTTAAATAAGAACTTAACCTAATCTGGGATATTAACATCTTACTAAATCTGGAAGGTCACTTAAAATAGAAAGTTATTAAAATGAAAAGGTAAACTAAAAGTAATAATCTGAATTAGAATCCTTCGTAATTCCGTCTTCTACTTCTTTAGGTGTGAAGAAGGAGAAGCCCTGATTTCTGCTTCGTGTTTGCTTTCTTGTCTTTTTGCTGTGATAATAAGGTACAGATATTCTGCCCTTTTTCAGTAAGGGTTTTTCATTCCCTTTTCCTTCAGTTTTTCATTCTCCTTATTAGGATTCCCTATACCATTGCTATGTTCCCTTCTGTTTGTGAACCTTTCATGTGATCTCTTGTTTTGTGAGCTTTCTATTACCTCTCTTTCATGTCCTGACCTGTTTAACTGCTGAGTTGATGTCCTTGTTATAATTCTCTTTGCTTTGAACCTTTTTCATGATTCCCTTTTGTTACGACCGCTGATATAAAAATCTGTTATGTGAAAACCTTTTAATTATGACCTGAAAATGTTTTGAGAAAATTAGTTATTTTAAAAGAATGATTGTGAATGGTGATATGATACTATTTTATATGACAGTTGTTAACTTTTGTGAAAGTTAGTTTTAAAGAATGTTTTTATGAAAAACCGTTTTGAAAGATTATCTTATGAAAACTATTCTGAAAGATCATTTTATTGAAAATCCGTTATTAAAGGAATGCTTTAAATGAACTTTTGACAAGAATCTCTAAAATGAACTTTTGCCAAGAACTTTAATTATGAACCTGTGAAATTTTTCGGGACCATTTGATATAGTCCTTATAATCTGAACTTAACTTTGATATAAAACTTAGTTTGATAAGATTTGATTTGAACCTTGACTTTTATTTCTGAACTATTTGACATGAACCTTTTGCCATGTACCCTTAAGATATGACTTTTGATTATTTTGATAGTACGCCTGACCTTTGACCTACAGTTTGATATTACGAGCCAATCACTAGGCATGAGGGTTTCATGTCCATGTCATTGACGCACCTTTGACATGACTCTAGGGAAGGAGAGTGATGACCTTTTCCGTCCCTTATTTATTATCTGCTATGGCCATTATGATTATGATTATTGATTTGTCTGCGGGGGCGTATGGGTGCATCCTAGATTTGACCTGTTATCTGTATATGTTATTTGTTTGTTGTTATATTTATCTGGTGACTGATGGTGTGTGCGATACACGTCTTTCACATTGTCTGAGAGCTGATCACTCTACACAGGTTTGTTTTATTATATTGGTATGCTATGATATTATTTGTTATCTGGGCTCGTGATAGATTCCTGTTTTCCTTTATTCTATAACCTTATTGTTTCCTCTTCTTTATTTCTTTTCTTTTGTCCTTGTTCCGTTCCTTATTCCTTTCGCTTGATTTGTATCGGTATGATCTGTATTCTTGATTTTATTTGTACTACTCTCTATTACTGCTTTTGTTATCGTTATATCTGTTCACTGAGCTCTCGTAGCTCAGCCGCATTTCTTTTCCTGCGGCAGGTGTTAGTAGGAAGCTGGGAATGAGTGGAGAGTATACCTTTGGAATTAGAAGATTGGATAGCTATTCTGGATTAGAGTTGACTAGAAGATAATATTTTAGAATTAGTGTTTTTGGAAGTTCTCATTTGTAACCTTGTAGATTCAGTATTTCAATTGTAATCCTTTGAGATTTTGTATTACTGAAGATGTATGCTTTGTTTTGATCTGATGTGAATCCATTATTGTGATATCTTTACCCTTGTCGGGTTGGGGTGTTACAATTTATGGTATCAGAGAAACAGGCTGCGACTCGTAATACATTTACCCTTGACCTGTGAAGTCTAGACCACTAAGTTTCCACTGTAGGCGCTCGTAGGACAACCTTGAGAATTTGCTTTAGGATTTCCCTATAGGAACTTAATTTTTGACCAGTGAGGAATGGGTAGACTATAAGTCATACGTTTAAGTAGCATTGCTTCCGCATTACTCTGATTCGTGCCTTTGCCTTTAGCTAAGCCTTATAAGAACTTTTGTTTCAGAAGCTGGAAAGCTTGCAACCTAAGTTTAGTAACCAAGTAAGTTTGAAATTCCTCGAGAACTACATGGATACCTTGCACCATTTAAGTTTCACTTCCTAATTTTGATCTCCATTTCCGATTCGTTTTATAAATAGTTTGATATTCTTCCGACCATCCAGATGGTCATGCAACCATAATGTGTTTGACACATTCTACGAATTCATTAACATGTCGGATATGAAGTGTATCATCTGATACTACTCAGTTCTGTGTGATCCATTACCACTCCTATGAGAACTCTGACAATTATCACTTTTGGTTATATCCTGCTGATATCTGATATCACTTTTGGAAATCGAAAGCTTATGCTTTGCACCACCTAGGTTTTGAAACCTATTTAAATCTTAGAGAAATTGAAAAATTCATAAAAATTGCCTGACACCATTAATCCTCATCTTCAGATTTTGACTCTGACCTCTAATCCTTTCATCAATCATTTTGACGCCTCTTCGGGCATTCTGAGAATCCTTATGGCGACGATATACTTAGTACATGTTGTTCAATGAATCTTTTGACACTATTTGATTTCGTCTTAACCATCCCTGTACCCATGAGAAGTTTTGTGGTGTTTAACCACGAGTGTAACAATATTTTCCTTCTCATCCTGAACGATAAGATTCTTCCTTGTTGATCCGTCTTTCTTTGATAGTAACCTTGATTTTATTCTTATAAGGATTGATGGACTGATCATTTAATACTGACGACTATCCTCCTATGTCTCACCTTTGGCTTTCGAAACAATTTTTGGAACCCTTGCCATGATTACCGATTGTTAAACTTTTGCTGCCACTACCTGATTTTAACCTTCACTTCCAATCTGTTTGATAAACAGTTTGATGTTTTCTCCGATCATTTCGAAGGTCATTTAACCCTAATGTGTTTGACCCATTCTCTAAATTCTATAACCATGCTGGATATAAATGTATCACCTGATACTATCCTATCTTGCAAATCCATTACTACTCCTATTAGAACTCTAGTGATTATTAACCTTGGGTATATAAGTTTATTCCCTCCCTTGAATGATGAATCTTATTTGCCGATCAGTTTTCTTTTGGAAGGATTTGATGCAAATACCATCTCTGTATGGAATTGTTAACTAAGCATGATGATGCTGATAACTGATATTCCTTACGCCTCACTTTTGACAATTATACGATGTTCGTATTACCGATTATTCGCAACCTACCTGACACTTGTGCTAAATAGCTAATAAAACTCCAACACCTTGAACTGTTCGCTTATCTATCCTCAACACTATACTGAACCATGTACTTGACTCCGACATATGAACTATCCGTCTGGTTTAATAACCATATTCGTTCTGCGGATCCGTTTACTTTTGATGTATTCGATTTCGAGGCCTTTTGGTTGACTGGCTTTTTTTTTATAAGCCACCAAAGACTACCATATCTAATGTGAGACCTTTTGAAATCTGTTCTCATCCTACTTTTGTTATGACAACCTTTCCCTGACACCAAATAAAATCCATCCTTAGAAAGCTTTGGCATTGGAAGTCTTGCTGTACGATTTTCTGATGTTTCTAATGAACCTTTTTGATTCCCTACTGCTCGGGAGATGGAGTTGGCATTGAACTTATCCAGTTGACGAACCATGATACTGTTGAGGTTGAGAAATTGAAGAAGCTGACGTAATATGTTTTTGTCCACCTCAGTGTTCCCTTTAAATACCCTATTAATTTATGAAGAAGAGGGAGGAAATTTTGCGTCTGCATATCAACTATCGTAAACCTAACCGTAATTCTAACCATAATCACTTTTCATTTCCGAGTATCAATGATAAAATTATTCTATCCTTTAAATTTTGTAACAGACGACCCCATTTAATGTTTGAAGGACTGATGAAGCAACCACAAGAACTCCTAAGATAGGAGATGGCTAACTGAGAGCAACTTTCGTAAAGTATTTCAGTTTTATTCGTAAAGATTGGTGATGTGAATTAGATATGAAGTTTTCCCTGAAACGTTTCATGAAAACTGTTTCCGTACTCATTGTGACCATCATGAGTTTTAAATAATGCCAATTGTATTGGCTAATACGAATCATGTTTTCACGAGTATTTGGACAGTTGTCATAGTATGACAGCATGTTTTGCTCTGAGACGAACGAGGAACATGTAGACCATCTTCGTATTAAATGGAATGACCTTTGTTCTGGAAGAGTAGATTTGATTGGCGTTCAGAGATTGTAGCAGACACCACTACCAGGCATCCGGTGACGACAGTAGTCCGAGTTGGCGAATTCCGAATTGTGCTAGTAGACCTGTTCAAGACTCGCAGTCTTGCTTCTCTATTCATTTTAGTTGTACTAAGATGAATTGAGAGCAGAAGCAGACTTGAGAATGGAAATCGAGATCATGATTTCGAATGGAAGAAAATTCTGAAGTGAACGTTTGTGTTTGAAAGAATTAATTATGTGATGGATGAAGCAATGGATGACGTAATTTAGTTCCTCTTGACCTATTTAAATTTCGGTTACCTGATGATGAAATCCTTTGAATGATTTAGGTTCCCTATTAGTAATTCCGCTATGTGTTCATTCTGCGTATGTTGGTCGATAGTTTCGTTATGTGGAATTGGACGAATGAAGGATGATCCGATGCTTTTAACGATGTACCAGATTCTGATAGACATTCTGGGAATTCCGTTAACTCTTCCGATTGATTCGTTCTCCTCTTAGTTAGGGTATTTAATTTTGATGACCTCTGAGACCATAGAAAGACTAGGTGGATTAAGATAAGTAGTTCTGTTCATGACTTGAAATAAAGTATGACCATCGTGGGGGCATATTTATATGATGCCAGTATTATGACGTCTGGCCAACATGATTGTAACACCCCAACCCGACAAGGGTAAAGATATCACAATGATGGTTTCATATCAGATCAAACAAAGCATACATCTATAGCAATACAAGAATTCTCAAAGGTTACAAATGAAATACAGACACTATAAGGTTACAAATGAACTTCCATTAAATACTAATTCCGAAATAATAGTAACTTCTAATCACTTCTAAATCCAGAATAGCTATCAGTCTTCTAAGTCCAAAGGTACTCTCCACCCATTCCCAGCTCTTTACTAAAAACCTGCCGCAGGAAAAGAAATGCGGCTGAGCTACGAGAGCTCAGTGAACAGATATAACGATAACAAACAGTAATAGAGAATAATGCAGAATAACTGAAACCATGGTCAAACTGGTGTAATATGGATCACGGAATAAGTCAATGAATAAATATAAAGGGGAGAGAAAGGGATAGTAATCCACCACGAGCCCAGAAACAGAACATATCATATCGTAACCATAAATCTTCAAATCATATAGAGGGGAGACCTCTCAGATAATCAGATAATATGAGGGGTGTCCTCATTCTTCAAATGGAGTAGCTAGCTCCCAGAAATATGTGAAAGGCGTGTATTGCACACAAGCACCAGTCACCAGACAAATCATATCAAATCATGTTAAATCCACTAAACAGAACAGATCTAGGATGCATCCATACGCCCCCCCAGAACATATATAATCCATAATCAAAGTAATGCGCATATCATAATCAGAATGGGGACGTGGCGGAACATCACTCCACCGCCCTAGAGTCATGCCATTGGTGCATCAATGACACGGACATGGAACCCCCATGCCTAGTGAAATGGCTCGGGTATCAAACTAAGAGTCAGATATCATATCATAATCAGAGTGTCATATATCAAAGGTCAAATCAGATGGTCCATAACAGATGGTTAATAACAGATATATCAGATGTAATGCCAAAGGTCCAAATCAGAGTTTACCAGATCAAGGTTCATATTAAGTAATCAAGTCAAGGTTCAGATCAAAAGTTCATTTCAAAAGTTTCTATCAAAAGTCCATTTTAAACAATCCTTTATTCATGATTTTCATAAAACGATCCTTTAAAGTGGTTTTCATAAAAATAATCTTTTAAAATGGTTTTTCTCAAAACATTTTCAAGGCATAATTATAAAAGGTCTTGATAACATAGCTTCATATCAGAGGTCATATCAAATGGGATCAACAGAGAAGGTTCAAGCGAAAGGGAATCATAGCAATCAACTCAGAAAATTAACGGATCAGAATACGAAAGAGATCATGAGAAACCTTAAAAGAAAAGGTCAGAATATCTGTACCTTATAAGCAAATGAAAGGACCGCAAACGAAACACACAACTAGAAACATAAGGATCGGAATCAAACTCCTTCTTCAGCGAATCTACACGAATTATTAGTTTACTTATAAGTTTCATAGTTTTCTTAATCACAAATGTTTCATTTTAGTTTTCTTTCCATTTTGGGTAACTTTCCATAAATTATAAGTTTCCATATTTAGTAACTCAAGGTTCATAATGCCATTTATATAAGTTTAGGGTTCATAGCGTTAATATAGCAAGGTTCGGGGTCTAACATGTAAACGTATCATAGTCGAGGGTTAAAGGTGTCAAATTAATTAATATCTTTGGCTTATAGCGCACACATGCAAATCCCATTCTAAATCCTACGTACTACATGATATGAAAAGTTATAAAATCATGCCTTCATTCTCAATTTTCTTCTCGTTCAACAAGGTCATACCGAGACGCGACATCGACTCGAAACATGTACGGGTCACAATTACTTGGTTTTAACTCATTTAAGTTTACTTCGATCACATGGTGATGGCAAGACCCGATATTGAACTCGAATTACACAAACATATACGGATCACATTCATATAGAACCACAAAGGTTGAGTCAAACCGCGACACATATTGGCGAGACCAAACAAAGATGGTGCGAGGGGAAACTAGAAGAGGCAGCAAGCATAAAGAAACGACACTACTAAAATGACACAAACATGGTCACAAACACTCCATGAATACTTCATGCAAATCGTAGAACAAGGTGTTAGGGTTTTCTAGTTTTTCTTTAGTCTCATACACGTTCGTTTAACAAGTATTATAGGGGCGTTTTGGTTGAACTAGGGACGATAAGGAGGCTGTTAAGGCGAGACACAAAAAAACAGGTTGTTTGTTGAGACTAAGGGTCGACAAGGAGGAGAAGTAATCGGACTCAACTTTAAACACATCCAACATATCAGGACACCACACACATAAAGATTCGGGTTTTCAATTAATGCGTACCAAGTATATCTTAAGGTTCAAGTAAGGGTCAACATGACCATTTTTGGGTCGCATACATCACAACAGGTTGTCAAGAAAACAACCGGACCCAAGTTGACAATTCATGAGTTCTATATGTATGGCGTTTATGTCAGTTCATGCGACTAAGATAACTCATTACGTATTCTCATTTTAATGGACAAGGTCTAAGTTTAATTTTTCCCTCATGTCATACGTGTGCATCAAATCTTATAAGTTGTACAAAATAGAACACAAAGACGATATAAAAATAGGTACCTTGTTGGTTTATACGAATGAAACAAGAAGCACAAGAGCTAAACCCACAACTTTTCGAACCGAACCCTTATTCGAATGAACCCACCCTCGATCAAAACCTTCTCGCTGCCTTCTTTCGTGCCGTAATAATACTAAGGACAACTGATCGGCCTGGAGAGATGCCGTTTTGTTTAAGACTAGTGTTTGAGGGTAAATGCCATTTTGTTTTGATCTAGCTGTTTCGAATGGAGACAATGGGAGAGAAAAAAAAACGTACCAATGAAATACATGGTGGAGCGTGGGTAAAACTTGGTAAGGTTTTAATGTGTAATCAATTTAGTTAAATGAGTCGGTTATGGAGATATGATAGGCCGAGAATTGTGGGATTTAAAGACCATAAACTTCTTTCCAAATTTCAAAATTTATTTTAGACTTTTCCACTTATAAGTTGTGCACAACTTTTATTTATTTTGGACCTAGTATGTAACATGTTCAATGTTTGATATAAGACTTAATTCCTTCCATTCATATGTTGATTTTATGTTGCTTAGATTATGGCCTTATATTTTGAAAATTCTCGTATTATATTCCAATCGGTTCAATTTAACCACGGATTATGGAATAACATTTTAGGTATTTATAATTCATAGATTATGTTTTCTAAAGAACAAAAAAATTTCAAATGATAGGGGTAATTTAGGTATTTCAACTTAATGAAAAAAATGAGGGTTTTACAATGATAATACTTACGTCATATAACGTGCACTTGTTGTGGGCATCGGATATTTCGAGAAGTGCCTTAGAGCTTTAGAAATTCTGATAACTGTTTGAGGTTATCTGCGTTAGTGAGACTTTAAGTTCATTCTACCTTTGCGCGTAAGCAGCTTTCACCGTTATGCAAATGTATACGTTTGGATTCTCGTCACACACTCTGTTGACCTCTGAACTTCCGATAATAATCTTAGGTCCTGTTATAGAACTTCTGCCAATTGATGTTATCTACAATCTATTCCTATACGTTCTAATCTGATTTGTCAAATCAAATCCTGTGGACGGCATATCCGTCAAAATCCCATGTATTTCCTGCGTCTCTTCCGAGAAGATCCGATTATCATCCGTTACGTTCGATATATTATTCTCTTGATCTGGATTCGGTACGATTTGTCCCTTGAGGAAACCGAAGTCTTTCATATTTCCTGTTCACAGTCAGTTGTGTTTCCGTTTCGTTTCACCTCAATTTTCGAGGACGAAAATTTTTCTTTTAGAGGGGAAGAAGTTGTAATACCTGAAATTCAGATAACATGTAAAAAGACCAAATTGCCCCTACAATCTGAAATTTTGACTAATAAGTATTTAAAGTACCGATTAAATCCCAAACCTTCGGGAGTGAGCAAGATATGAAGTAAATTAATTTCTACTACTACATTTTAACATTTTGTGCAGTACAAAAATCATTGTGGAAAACTATAAGGGGGGGTTGAATAGTTTTTACCGTTTCTTTGTTTAATTTGTTAGTTCAAAGGAAACAATCACAAATTAAGTTATCACACAATATAAACTAAAGATAAAGAGATGAAAGATCAAACCACATAACACAAGTGTTTATAGTGGTTCGGTTTGCAAGAGATCTTTATCCTTGCCCTACTCCACTTCCTCGAGTTGCTTACTCGAGAGATATCTTTCACTAAGAAACAAACTCCCTTCAAGGTGGAGAAAACCTTTACACGTCGCTTACTTCCTTTTCCGGTACTAAGCTAAACACCGGGTTCTTTCACAAGGTAGAACCAACCTGACGTCGCCTAATTACTTTACCGACACTAAGCTAGATGTCGAGTTCTTTACACGGGTACAACCACTCCCTACTCTCTTTGTGCTTTGAGGACTAAAGCACTAACCACACTTACTGATCTAACTGATACAAATGATAAGAAACACTTAAAGTGTTTACACAGAACCTATACTACAACTTCCAAACAGTCTGCTTGTTTGAAGCTTGTTAACTTGATCTTCTTTGCTACAAAAGAAACATCAATGATATATATAACTACTGTGGTTAGTAACTAAAGTGAATGTATGTGTTTTTCTTTTCTAAGTGGATGATTAGATCAAATGCCAAGCCTGCTATTTATAGGCAAACAAGGCAAGGCTCCTACGGATCCGGCGGATCCCTCAGAAGGGATCCGTCTTTGTATGGACTTGGATCCGCGGTATGACAGCTAATGTTGCACATGAGATCTCCTCAAATCTTTCCATATCCTTGTGTTGTCAAATCAATATCTTCCAATGTCAACTATATAACTTGAGTATCTAATCAAGATATCACACAATCTTACCAAGATTGTATTTGTGATGTATACCATGATGTCACTTTGTAACTTTTAA
Source organism: Artemisia tridentata subsp. tridentata (assembly GCA_021014915.2). Classification (NCBI taxonomy): domain Eukaryota; kingdom Viridiplantae; phylum Streptophyta; class Magnoliopsida; order Asterales; family Asteraceae; genus Artemisia; species Artemisia tridentata. The sequence goes on along the minus strand of CP139502.1, from coordinate 32,644,738 downwards.
ATTAAAGTTTCCATTAAAGGAAATACACATGTATATGTAATATAATGTTAGTGATCATGTTAAATGAAAGATGTGTTTTGAAAAAGACTTTAACTAGTATTTATAATTTGCTTAAGGAATATACTTTGTGTTTGTCATGAACAAAACATAAGCAAAGATCGTAAAATATAAATAACGTTTTTAGTACGATATTTGTATTAACAATCTCCCCCTTTTTGTTGATGACAAAACATAAATTATATTTTTAAGCAAACAAGTAAATATAGTTTAAGTCCTTTTAAAAATATAGATTAAGTTTTGAGTTATTCAAATTTTGATTACTATTATGAAATAACTTAGTATGAATGCAAACTTAATCCTTTTTCCTTTCTCCCCCTTTTTGTCGAAACAAAAAGAAGAGGTGCGTGGCGGAATGCGATTTTGAGAACTTTAATAGCTCCCCCTTGTTTTATACTCCCCCTAAATGGAGTAACAAGTAAATGATGCATAAACCTACAAGACAAATGGTTAGAATATGAAAGATTTATGAAATGCTCCCCCTCGATGTATACTCCTCACTTCTCGAGTACCAACGTATACTATGAAGGGTATGATATGCTGTAAATGAAGTGTTAGTAATGAATGACTTCAATGAAGAATTAGAATGCTTGTGAAGTATTCTCCCAAACAAGCCTTTTAATATGTTTTGACTTTTAAAAGTCAAAGTAAATGTCTGATCATTATTTGTACCTAAGGCAATCATAATCAAGGTATAATATATGCTATATAAGAATGTTAGTTCACAATGATAATGATAATATGCAATATGTTGATCACTCATAAGCATAAAACATCACATTCATAGATATTGAAAATTTTGTGACAAAAGTCACAATGATGAAATGATGTTACAAGTATAAAAAAAAAAGACATCCTAGAAAGAAATAAAAAGTCCTAAAACAAAAAGGTCCTATAGGACGTTTAAATGCTCAAGAATGTGTTGAGAATGATGGTTCTGTTGGTACTGACAATGACTTGCTTGATATAAATCAAGAATGAAGATGATGAGATCCTATGATGGCGTTCTAGACACTGAAGATGTTCTAGATAATGAATTTGTGAGATGAAAATTCTAGACTTGTTGGTTACGAGAAGGTTGTTTGGTTTCTAAATGGTTAAAAACTGACCAGGTACCCACGGATTGGGCGGATCCAAAATTTTGGTTCCGTCCTTATTATCTTTGGGTTCCGTGTGATAGAAATTGATTTGGTCAATTTTTGTCGTTTTGATCTAATGAAGGTTCAAGCTAAGGTTTATTTACTTACAATTATTGATTTGGTTTTATTAATCCTAATCAAGGTTTAAGGAGACTTAAAACATCTCTTAAGAGGTTTGTTAAACACATGATTGTGTTTTCATGAGGTTTTGGTGCAGAACTATAATGTTGAGCTAATAAGGTGTTATGATGATAGTATTGACTAATCTTAAAGGGTGTTTCATCTTGTATGCCTAAATCACTTTTTGTGTCAAAACAAGATGTCATATTTTAGATCATAATTATACATTGAAAATTTGTTTGTGATGAAAGTCTCAAACATACGATTACACATGAAGGTTCCTAGAGACGATAAAATCTTAAAATTAATTATTGCGATGATACTACAAACTTCTATTTTGCTTGTTTTGATGATGACATGATAGAGGCAAGCCATTTAGTTTCTAAATTACTAACGTCGTAGAGGTTAGAGACAATATTGTTGTCATCTTGAGTGTTTGTTTTATTGATCCACATTGATTCATCCAAGTGTTGAAGAGTGGTAATTATGTCATGTGATGGGTCTATTATTAAGCTTGAAGATGGGGATGAGATTCTTTCTTTAGGTGGTGATGATTGTGGTGAGGAGTCAATTGTTGTGGAAACACTTGGTGAAGTGACAATTGGTGTGGCAATTGTTGTGTTGATAATTGATGTGATATGGTATTGAGGTTCATGAATCTTCGGATGGAGAGAATGGACAATCATGGGTTCTAAGTTTTCAAGACTTATTTGTGAAGAAGTGGTTGATGTAAGTGGAAGATCTTCTAATTCTTCAAGATGTGGTTGTGGAGATGTTGGTGGTGTCCTAAAGAGTTCCATAGGTTTAAGTTTTGGTGAGGATGGTGATAATGCAGACTTCTTAGTTTGTGGTGGAGCGGGAGCGAGTGGTGGTGTGGTTGCTACAGGAGTAATGGTAGGAGGTGATGTTGTTGTATTGGATGAGTTTGTAGCGGGTGAATTTGAAGAAGAGTATATGTTGACTATGGGAGTCGTAATAGTAGTTGTTGTGGTGTTTGAGGATCTAATGGGAAAGGTTACATTACGAAGTGGGTTTGCATACCAATAAGGTCTGACACTAATTCTAGCCGTTCGTCTGTATGGTCTAGACATGTGAACTTTCTGGAGATGATATGTGAGTTTTGTGGAGGTTTAGTGTGCTATGATCATCTCTAACATTCTAATTTATACTTCCTAATTGTATGAAAATTGGTGTTTGGATTAAATGAGTGTGAATATCTATGACTTGAAACAAGATAAAGTTGTTTGTCCTATTGACAAAGTCAAACCATAGAAATGGAGTTGACATAAGAGTGTGTAGAGAAATAACTCAAAAGGGAGTAAGTTCAGTCTGTGTGTGATGGGATAGAACAGATAAATCAAATTTTGCAAGAAAATATTCTTTGAATTTCATAATTGTTTCTAATGGTTTGGAACAGAGATTTGTGCAGGTCTTATCAAGGAAGTCAATCCATTGAGCTTGGATTGAGTGATGTGTTGTGGATTTGCAGTAAATACAAGGAGATATTGGAAAATCTTATGATTTGATATTTCCACGGATTTGACGGATCCTTAAAAAGGGTTCCTTATTTGTATTGGTTTGGTAACTCATACCTAAAGTTCAAAAATTTCAATTATGGTGGGAAATTTTGTTCCTAAGTTTCTAAGAATTCCTATATGATTCTAAGATGAATTATGATCAGTGAATGAATCCTAAATGATACTAAACACTAAGATTTAAGAATCGAGATGAGTCGAAAAAGTTTTAGACTTACTGAGAAAGCTACGGATCCAAGTAGTATCAAGTGCGGAACCAAAGTGAGGGGTCCGCCAAATCCGCAGGTTGGAGGATGGCGGAACCAACGATAAGCCTTGGCGGATCCAATTTTAAGGATCCGTCGGATCCGTACCCTAATTTTCTAAAACTAAACAGAAGACTTGTTATATTATGCGTTATTCGACGAAAACCTGAAAATTCATCTAGACCTTACTTAATATCTAATATGTATAGCAAAACAACTAAGTGTGATAATATTAACGCACGATTGATCATAGGTTAATTCGTTCTTAGAAACTTATCGTAGTAGGAGTTAAGCCAAACATAGGTTTAGACATGGTAAATTGATAACCCCGAGTGTTATCAATCTGCAATGATCAGTTAGTTCTTATACACAAAATAAAACACAATCAAGTATAAAAATAGACCTTATCATTAAACTTCATCATAAACGATGTTCTAAGCCAAACAGTGGCATAAGTTTGGAAAATTGATAACCATGAGCATTATCATCAGTTAAAGTTGAGCAAGAACATATAAGCATAAAGTACTAAAGACATGTCTTAACAAACATAGAAATATGATCATATAGGATCTAAAGAACAACTGTTCCAAACGTTCATTTATTCTCGCTTTTCTTTTAATACTTTGAGTATTTTCTTTTGATCCTTTCGGAGTTTCATCATCCATCGTCCTGCACACTTTAGAACTCCCTTTGTTTGTCGGCTTTCTGCAGATTCATTATTGAGAGATGGAAGTTGACTCAAGTAATCTAATAGCGGAAGCTTTGAGTTAGGTAATCCATCTTCGTCACTAGCTGATGAAGATGACGATGAGAGACAAGCTCGTTTCCCTTTTCCTACTTTCACTCTATGGTCACTAAAAGGGACAAAGGTGTGTTTGATTTCGGGGTAATCTGGGACAAAACCAACAGAATTTGGAAGGATAGGAATGGAAGCTTTGAACAAACGAGTGAGTAGCATTCCATATGGCAATGTGGTTTTCCCTAGGACACGTATATCAACCATCCTTTTGGCGATATAGTAAGCAAGATTGAATTTTTGATGAGTTGAAATACAATAGAGCATATAGCATAGTCCAGCATTCACGTGATCTTTGTTACCAATAGTACTAATGACATTAGATCTTAGAATTTCTTCGAGTCTTTTGAACTCAGGTTTGAGTTCATTGAGTTCCATGGAAAATGGATCTCGATTGACATCTTTGCCCCGAAGTTTCTTAATTGGATTGGTTCTAGATTTAAAAAGATGATCTCGGATAATTTCTTTAGAAGTTAGGGGAGTGTCGTAAGGATGTTCCCTTCCTAGATGTGAATTTAGAATGGTTAAGGACCATTTGTCAGAATAGAAGCATGTTCCTTCACTTGGGATGTGTAATACTTCCCCAAAATGGTCTAAAGGAAAATTGTAGGAATTTTGGTTTACATTGAAGTTGATGCTAAATGATCCATTGTCATCAGAAATAAGTTTTACCGAGGCATAAAATTCGAGAATGAATCGAGGAATGATAGGTTCATCTATGTCGAGAAGTGAATCAAATTGAATGGTGGCCATTTGTTCACGAATGTTTGTTTCTTCTAAAAATGAAGAGTCTATGGTTCTACCCTCATGAACATACCGACTTTCTAAAGCTTTGAAAAGTTGGACTTGCGCTTCTGTGAGTCCTTTTGTTTGATGATGTTTGGGTAGGTACTTCTTTGTTTTCTTGTGATCGTAATTAGTGGCAGGAGGCATGATTTTCCTAGTCATAAACAATTTAATAGTTTTAGTTACACTAATCTAAAATTCATGAAATGTGGACAAATATGGAGGTGTGGTTATCTTGGATCTATGATGTTTGAAAATATGTTTTGTGACAAAACACTTTATACCCCAAACATTCCTGTTTGACGTTTTCTTTGATTTTGTATTAGCAATGTTTCATTTTATCTAATTATGAAAAGACTTCTTATGGGGTTTTTGAAAGAAAATTTATTCTAATTGTTTAGAGGAGGTTTCTTTGGTTTTATTTTGTTAAAGAGTTTAACAAAATGGAATTCCTATTAATTTTTGACAAAAGAATTATCTGTAGTGTCTAATTAAGAATAGTAATCTGAAATGTATTATTGAAATAGCATGAACCCTAATTTTGAATTGAAATGAATTAGTGAACTTACAGATCAAGCACGAATTGATATGAGATGAAAGATCTAATTTTTGAGTTAGGGATGATGAGAGTCGATTATGAGTTGATATTAAGGGTTTAATTAAGTGTGTAGTGCAGTAAGGAGTGTTTGGTAATTCATAGTCGGATTTGACAATTCACGGATTCGGCGGATCCTTAAAAAGGGTTCCGCCCTTGTTGTCAATTGGATCCGCAGGATCAGAACAAGGTTGTGGTATTTTTGTTTTTGGTTAAATTAAGATTTGGACGAATGTTTTGATTACTTCTAAATATTAGTATGTTTTATAAGGAACGGAGATTTCTTTCTTGAGATGTTTGTAAGAGGATTTACCACTGTAATCCTTTTTGAGAGACTTTCTCAGCATATTGTATTCACAGTTTAAATTGGGAATAAAGATAAAACAGTCGAGCTAAGTAATTGTTGAGATGAATGCTTGCAAGGTTGACGAAACAGGAGAGGATTGGCAATAGAGACTTAAGGACATAAACTACGGGTATTTTCTCCACACTTCTCCTTAACCACTTAAGTATCAAGGAACATTAGTTTCTTAGTGACTTGTGGTACAATGTCTCACATTGTTACACAACATGTTTAGAGATCTACCTAATTGTTATGATTTCATTATTTATGATCTAAGAATGATAGTTATACACACGGTTTGGTGTTCTACTAATGTATTACTACTTTTAAGGTTTATCCATTGAATTAACTATTATGATCCTTAATGCGAAATGGTTTTTATCCTAAATTTTCATGATTGAATGAAAACATTTTTTTATTCCTAGTTGTTTGGTACTTGAAGTTTTACTTATCATGCATGATTTTTGGTCATAGCATATCTTGATAAGGAGATGAGGTTCTACTAAGTTCGTTTGTGTTTCCATAACTTTAAAATATTTAGCTAAAGCTAGTGTGTACGATAATAGGAAAGTATGTTTTTCCTATATGTTCAAATTTTAATTAGATAGCTTTGATTAATGCTCTTATTTCTATAGTTATCAATCTTACTTAGATTCTTAGAGAAAAACTAAACTATTTAAATCTCAATGTTTTCTAATTAGACCTATGTATTATCATTATGAGTTATGGAGAGATAAACCTTTATAATATGGTGAGATTATCCTAAAATTAATTTTCTTCCAAGTACTTTTTAAGGTTACGAATAATTGAGCTAGAACTTACTTAGGAACATTCATGGATGTGATAATTACAAGTGTGTTGGTTAGATCTTATTTTGGTTAGAGTTCTTGCAAGTTCTAAGATCTTATCCATGTATGGGTATTACCTAAGTGTTTGAGATATAACATAAGAATATGAGACAACATTTGTCTTGAGGTGTTTATATCCGGTTTTAGCAAAGGTTTTAAAAACCTTTTTCTAGTAATCATCCTATCTTATACACATAGAATCTCTATTATTACATATGTAGTAATAATTAATCATACCACAAAGAAAGAGTTATGAAATCATGAATTATCTAATCATTATAAGTAGGGTTATGAGAGTTCATACCTTTTTGATGATTAATACCAAAAGTGCTATTGATCGCGATGAGCACTTAGTGTTTAGAGAAGATACCTTTTTATCAATGTATCTTGGGATTAAGTAAGATCATAAAGACCAAATCCTTTTAAGCATACCTAAAGAAAACTTGAGTGTTTGGTCCCCAAATATCTCATGGGTCCTTTTTGGGTTAAACAACATATTATCATGGTTCACTAATATCTCCGAGATAGTCAAATGGTATTTGTCTACTAAGCTCATTTCCTATGTATGAACATGATTTTACTGTTGTTTTAACTATATCTTTGTCTTTGATCGTTTTTGAATTAGTCTTTCTTGTATCTTGAATTTTCAATGTTTCTACAGTACTCACGGATCCCTTGTTTATACAACACGGATCCAAAGTTTTGGATCCGTGGGATCCGCGGGTTACCAACTCAGTTGGTGTGATTTGATTTTCATTAATCATTTGACTTTCAAAATCACTTAAATGACCATTTTCCATAAAATCAGGCTTGAAGCTACCATGAAATGATTTAAGAATTCTCATAGTGTCATCTGCACAGTTTATGTGTTTATTGAATCTTTGAAACTTGAGATTTCGTTTTATGTATTTGCTTAGTGTGAGTTTATGTGACTCTAATTCAAGTTTTATTTTATGACATGATGCACAACATTCAGTTTCCATATTTTCTTCCAAGCTTTTAACTTTTTCTTTCAACTTATGTATTTTATTCATCAAGTATTCCTCTTTAGTTTTTAAGATCTTGTTTTTACTTATGATGTTTATAATGAGCTTACTTAATCTATTGTGTTCTATATCTAATGTGTCGTAGTCATTAAATATATATGAAGAATCAGAGGATACCTTTTTCTGTTTTGTTAGCCGTACTATCCACTTTGTTGTCTTTAAGCATATCTTCACTGTTGAAACTAGATCTGGCTAAAGTGCTAGAAGCTATCAACTCCTTTTTGTCTTTAGGTATCTCCGAATCTTTTTCCATTATTGCTAGATGAGCTTTGAGGTATCCTATGAGCTCGTCCAATGTCATCCTTGAATGATCCTTAGAATCTTCAACTTTCCATTTTGGGTCAAGATCATTCCTGTCAAAATACTTACTAGAAATGGATTCATCAAAAGTTTTAGGTGAAATATTGTGTCTAGTTAGATCTGAGTCTTTTGACATTTCAAAAATGATTTTTCCGAACTATAAAAACTGTTTTTGAGGGCTGATGATTTTTGCAAGGATTTCCCTTCTTTAAAGTTTTCAAAATCGATTTGATCGTTTCAAGTTTTAAAATACAGTTTATTTTAAAAATCTTGAGTAACGTAGCTCTGATGCCAATTGTGGAAAACTAGAAGGGGGGGTTGAATAGTTTTTACCGTTTCTTTGTTTAATTTGTTAGTTCAAAGGAAACAATCACAAATTAAGTTATCACACAATATAAACTAAAGATAAAGAGATGAAAGATCAAACCACATAACACAAGTGTTTATAGTGGTTCGGTTTGCAAGAGATCTTTATCCTTGCCCTACTCCACTTCCTCGAGTTGCTTACTCGAGAGATATCTTTCACTAAGAAACAAACTCCCTTCAAGGTGGAGAAAACCTTTACACGTCGCTTACTTCCTTTTCCGGTACTAAGCTAAACACCGGGTTCTTTCACAAGGTAGAACCAACCTGACGTCGCCTAATTACTTTACCGACACTAAGCTAGATGTCGAGTTCTTTACACGGGTACAACCACTCCCTACTCTCTTTGTGCTTTGAGGACTAAAGCACTAACCACACTTACTGATCTAACTGATACACATGATAAGAAACACTTAAAGTGTTTACACAGAACCTATACTACAACTTCACAACAGTCTGTTTGTTTGAAGCTTGTCAACTTGATCTTCTTTGCTACAAAAGAAACATCAATGATATATATAACTACTGTGGTTAGTAACTAAAGTAAATGTATGTGTTTTTCTTTTCTAAGTGGATGACTAGATCAAATGCCAAGCCTGCTATTTATAGGCAAACAAGGAAAGGCTCCTACGGATCCGGCGGATCCCTCAGAAGGGATCCGTCTTTGTATGGACTTGGATCCGCGGTATGACAGCTAATGTTGCACATGAGATCTCCTCAAATCTTTCCATATCCTTGTGTTGTCAAATCAATATCTTCCAATGTCAACTATATAACTTGAGTATCTAATCAAGATATCACACAATCTTACCAAGATTGTATTTGTGATGTATACCATGATATCACTTTGTAACTTTTAAATTAAAGTTTCCATTAAAGGAAATACACATGTATATGTAATATAATGTTAGTGATCATGTTAAATGAAAGATGTGTTTTGAAAAAGACTTTAACTAGTATTTATAATTTGCTTAAGGAATATACTTTGTGTTTGTCATGAACAAAACATAAGCAAAGATCGTAAAATATAAATAACGTTTTTAGTACGATATTTGTATTAACAATCATGAACACACACACACAATTTATATGGACCGATTTATATTTACTATGTAATATTATAATTATTATTAATTATGTATATAATCAAATAAATGAAAGATAAGCACTAATAATTTGGGGAAATCTTCACAAATAAATATTTGATCCCACCCATCAATATTGGACCGAAAATTCTGCCTCCCTTCCCCTAAAATATACGGTTCCCACTTATCTTCTTTTCATAAATCCGAAACGCTAACTCTCTCTCTAAAAGCCGGTTCTTCTCTCTTGTTTTGCTGCCATTCGATCCACAAGAAGACCACAAAAAGGTGTAAACCTTGCTCATAATTAGTCAAGGTAAATTGTTCTTGTCCTACATGATCCATAAGAATTAAAAATAAGTATTAATCAAACCCCTTTTTGTTATTTTTGGTGCTGCCGTGCGATTCCACAAGAAGGAAGGGAGAAAGAAGTTTGTGGTGAATTGATCTTGCGTTCTTGATCCTTCGTGTGTTCTACGAGGGTATTGTATCATCCTCCTTTGTTAAATCTTTGTCATACTCTTGTGTTTTGTCAAGTTTTGATGTCTCATAATCTTACCAAAAAAAAAAAAAAAAAAAAAAAAAAAAAAAAAAACTGTCACATGAAATAACAATCAAAGAAACCCTAAAAATTCTAAATTGAGGATCGATCCAGAATATGAATGATGAATTAATGGTTTGATATATGTTAATGATTTTCCTATTACATGTTAGACACTCATCTATAAGTGTTTTGTGTCAAGAATCAAAGGTTTGATGGGCATAACTTTAAGTATATGCAAGTCTGCTACTGATCTGAAATTTTGTTGAACTTCTATCGACTATATAAAATATTGTTAACGTGTTTGTAGGTGGGTTTTGAGTCTAGGATTTAATTTAATGAAATAGATTTCTGTAGGAATTTATCTTGTAATTTTTAGAGGCCTGGAAGGCATCCTTTTGATTTTTGGAAAATTAAGTGTCTAACTGGATTTGTAAGTCTGGAAAAACAGTCCGGGTTTTTGATTTATCATTTGAAAACCATAACGAATTAGAATGTGTCCTTTGAACTGAGTAATATATCACATGATAGCTAATTACTGGAATTTTTGTAGAATTTTATAAATTTTCTAAACTGGGAAAACAGATGCATAATTGTCGGGTGTTTTATTTGATCCGGTTCTGGAACAGGTTGGGAAAATGGATTTTTCATTCATACCTATACTAATTATTAAAATCTGGAAAAATTATATAAAATACTAGGGACATTGAGGTAGCTCTGTGAATTTTGGTGAATTTTATTTCGAAGATTTAATATGGTCCATAATTTATTTAAAATAGGTCCAGTTAATACTTAAAACTGTTAAGACATTTAAAAAGGGTGTTATTTGTTATTTTCCAAAACTAGAGGGGTATAAAGTGTTAATTGTGAAACTTAAGGGATTAAAGTGTCATTCTGAATAACATGGGTATATAATTTAGTAACTTAAAGTACTTTCATATTAAACCTTTGAATTATATGAATTTACTATGTATACTTGTCATAATTAACCCTAGAATTTTGTAACTTGATAAAATGTACCTAAACTCCATAATAACCCTTAAATAAGAACTTAACCTAATCTGGGATATTAACATCTTACTAAATCTGGAAGGTCACTTAAAATAGAAAGTTATTAAAATGAAAAGGTAAACTAAAAGTAATAATCTGAATTAGAATCCTTCGTAATTCCGTCTTCTACTTCTTTAGGTGTGAAGAAGGAGAAGCCCTGATTTCTGCTTCGTGTTTGCTTTCTTGTCTTTTTGCTGTGATAATAAGGTACAGATATTCTGCCCTTTTTCAGTAAGGGTTTTTCATTCCCTTTTCCTTCAGTTTTTCATTCTCCTTATTAGGATTCCCTATACCATTGCTATGTTCCCTTCTGTTTGTGAACCTTTCATGTGATCTCTTGTTTTGTGAGCTTTCTATTACCTCTCTTTCATGTCCTGACCTGTTTAACTGCTGAGTTGATGTCCTTGTTATAATTCTCTTTGCTTTGAACCTTTTTCATGATTCCCTTTTGTTATGACCTCTGATATAAAAATCTGTTAATTATGTGAAAACCTTTTAATTATGACCTGAAAATGCTTTGAGAAAATTAGTTATTTTAAAAGAATGATTATGAATGGTGATATGATACTATTTTATATGACAGTTGTTAACTTTTGTGAAAGTTAGTTTTAAAGAATGTTTTTATGAAAAACCGTTTTGAAAGATTATCTTATGAAAACTATTCTGAAAGATCATTTTATTGAAAATCCGTTATTAAAGGAATGCTTTAAATGAACTTTTGACAAGAATCTCTAAAATGAACTTTTGCCAAGAACTTTAATTATGAACCTGTGAAATTTTTCAGGACCATTTGATATAGTCCTTATAATCTGAACTTAACTTTGATATAAAACTTAGTTTGATAAGATTTGATTTGAACCTTGACTTTTATTTCTGAACTATTTGACATGAACCTTTTGCCATGTACCCTTAAGATATGACTTTTGATTATTTTGATAGTACGCCTGACCTTTGACCTACAGTTTGATATTACGAGCCAATCACTAGGCATGAGGGTTTCATGTCCATGTCATTGACGCACCTTTGACATGACTCTAGGGAAGGAGAGTGATGACCTTTTCCGTCCCTTATTTATTATCTGCTATGGCCATTATGATTATGATTATTGATTTGTCTGCGGGGGCGTATGGGTGCATCCTAGATTTGACCTGTTATCTGTATATGTTATTTGTTTGTTGTTATATTTATCTGGTGACTGATGGTGTGTGCGATACACGTCTTTCACATTGTCTGAGAGCTGATCACTCTACACAGGTTTGTTTTATTATATTGGTATGCTATGATATTATTTGTTATCTGGGCTCGTGATAGATTCCTGTTTTCCTTTATTCTATAACCTTATTGTTTCCTCTTCTTTATTTCTTTTCTTTTGTCCTTGTTCCGTTCTTTATTCCTTTCGCTTGATTTGTATCGGTATGATCTGTATTCTTGATTTTATTTGTACTACTCTCTATTACTGCTTTTGTTATCGTTATATCTGTTCACTGAGCTCTCGTAGCTCAGCCGCATTTCTTTTCCTGCGGCAGGTGTTAATAGGAAGCTGGGAATGAGTGGAGAGTATACCTTTGGAATTAGAAGATTGGATAGCTATTCTGGATTAGAGTTGACTAGAAGATAATATTTTAGAATTAGTGTTTTTGGAAGTTCTCATTTGTAACCTTGTAGATTCAGTATTTCAATTGTAATCCTTTGAGATTTTGTATTACTGAAGATGTATGCTTTGTTTTGATCTGATGTGAATCCATTATTGTGATATCTTTACCCTTGTCGGGTTGGGGTGTTACAATTTATGGTATCAGAGAAACAGGCTGCGACTCGTAATACATTTACCCTTGACCTGTGAAGTCTAGACCACTAAGTTTCCACTGTAGGCGCTCGTAGGACAACCTTGAGAATTTGCTTTAGGATTTCCCTATAGGAACTTAATTTTTGACCAGTGAGGAATGGGTAGACTATAAGTCATACGTTTAAGTAGCAATGCTTCCGCATTACTCTGATTCGTGCCTTTGCCTTTAGCTAAGCCTTATAAGAACTTTTGTTTCAGAAGCTGAAAGCTTGCAACCTAAGTTTAGTAACCAAGTAAGTTTGAAATTCCTCGAGAACTACATGGATACCTTGCACCATTTAAGTTTCACTTCCTGATTTTGATCTCCATTTCCGATTCGTTTTATAAATAGTTTGATATTCTTCCGACCATCCAGATGGTCATGCAACCATAATGTGTTTGACACATTCTACGAATTCATTAACATGTCGGATATGAAGTGTATCATCTGATACTACTCAGTTCTGTGTGATCCATTACCACTCCTATGAGAACTCTGACAATTATCACTTTTGGTTATATCCTGCTGATATCTGATATCACTTTTGGAAATCGAAAGCTTATGCTTTGCACCACCTAGGTTTTGAAACCTATTTAAATCTTAGAGAAATTGAAAAATTCATAAAAATTGCCTGACACCATTAATCCTCATCTTCAGATTTTGACTCTGACCTCTAATCCTTTCATCAATCATTTTGACGCCTCTTCGGGCATTCTGAGAATCCTTATGGCGACGATATACTTAGTACATGCTGTTCAATGAATCTTTTGACACTATTTGATTTCGTCTTAACCATCCCTGTACCCATGAGAAGTTTTGTGGTGTTTAACCACGAGTGTAACAATTTTTTCCTTCTCATCCAGAACGATAAGATTCTTCCTTGTTGATCCGTCTTTCTTTGATAGTAACCTTGATTTTATTCTTATAAGGATTGATGGACTGATCATTTAATACTGACGACTATCCTCCTATGTCTCACCTTTGGCTTTCGAAACAATTTTTGGAACCCTTGCCATGATTACCGATTGTTAAACTTTTGCTGCCACTACCTGATTTTAACCTTCACTTCCAATCTGTTTGATAAACAGTTTGATGTTTTCTCCGATCATTTCGAAGGTCATTTAACCCTAATGTGTTTGACCCATTCTCTAAATTCTATAACCATGCTGGATATAAATGTATCACCTGATACTATCCTATCTTGCAAATCCATTACTACTCCTATTAGAACTCTAGTGATTATTAACCTTGGGTATATAAGTTTATTCCCTCCCTTGAATGATGAATCTTATTTGCCGATCAGTTTTCTTTTGGAAGGATTTGATGCAAATACCATCTCTGTATGGAATTGTTAACTAAGCATGATGATGCTGATAACTGATATTCCTTACGCCTCACTTTTGACAATTATACGATGTTCGTATTACCGATTATTCGCAACCTACCTGACACTTGTGCTAAATAGCTAATAAAACTCCAACACCTTGAACTGTTCGCTTATCTATCCTCAACACTATACTGAACCATGTACTTGACTCCGACATATGAACTATCCGTCTGGTTTAATAACCATATTCGTTCTGCGGATCCGTTTACTTTTGATGTATTCGATTTCGAGGCCTTTTGGTTGACTGGCATTTTTTTTTATAAGCCACCAAAGACTACCATATCTAATGTGAGACCTTTTGAAATCTGTTCTCATCCTACTTTTGTTATGACAACCTTTCCCAGACACCAAATAAGATCCATCCTTAGAAAGCTTTGGCATTGGAAGTCTTGCTGTACGATTTTCTGATGTTTCTAATGAACCTTTTTGATTCCCTACTGCTCGGGAGATGGAGTTGGCATTGAACTTATCCAGTTGACGAACCATGATACTGTTGAGGTTGAGAAATTGAAGAAGCTGACGTAATATGTTTTTGTCCACCTCAGTGTTCCCTTTAAATACCCTATTAATTTATGAAGAAGAGGGAGGAAATTTTGCGTCTGCATATCAACTATCGTAAACCTAACCGTAATTCTAACCATAATCACTTTTCATTTCCGAGTATCAATGATAAAATTATTCTATCCTTTAAATTTTGTAACAGACGACCCCATTTAATGTTTGAAGGACTGATGAAGCAACCACAAGAACTCCTAAGATAGGAGATGGCTAACTGAGAGCAACTTTCGTAAAGTATTTCAGTTTTATTCTTAAAGATTGGTGATGTGAATTAGATATGAAGTTTTCCCTGAAACGTTTCATGAAAACTGTTTCCGTACTCATTGTGACCATCATGAGTTTTAAATAATGCCAATTGTATTGGCTAATACGAATCATGTTTTCACGAGTATTTGGACAGTTGTCATAGTATGACAGCATGTTTTGCTCTGAGACGAACGAGGAACATGTAGACCATCTTCGTATTAAATGGAATGACCTTTGTTCTGGAAGAGTAGATTTGATTGGCGTTCAGAGATTGTAGCAGACACCACTACCAGGCATCCGGTGACGACAGCAGTCCGAGTTGGCGAATTCCGAACTGTGCTAGTAGACCTGTTCAAGACTCGCAGTCTTGCTTCTCTATTCATTTTAGTTGTACTAAGATGAATTGAGAGCAGAAGCAGACTTGAGAATGGAAATCGAGATCATGATTTCGAATGGAAGAAAATTTTGAAGTGAACGTTTGTGTTTGAAAGAATTAATTATGTGATGGATGAAGCAATGGATGACGTAATTTAGTTCCTCTTGACCTATTTAAATTTCGGTTACCTGATGATGAAATCCTTTGAATGATTTAGGTTCCCTATTAGTAATTCCGCTCTGTGTTCATTCTGCGTATGTTGGTCGATGGTTTTGTTATGTGGAATTGGACGAATGAAGGATGATCCGATGCTTTTAACGATGTACCAGATTCTGATAGACATTCTGGTAATTCCGTTAACTCTTTCGATTGATTCGTTCTCCTCTTAGGTAGGGTACTTAATTTTGATGACCTCTGAGACCATAGAAAGACTAGGTGGATTAAGATAAGTAGTTCTGTTCATGACTTGAAATAAAGTATGACCATCGTGGGGGCATATTTATATGATGCCAGTATTATGACGTCTGGCCAACGTGATAATACTTACGTCATATAACGTGCACTTGTTGTGGGCATCAGATATTTCGAGAAGTGCCTTAGAGCTTTAGAAATTCTGATAACTGTTTGAGGTTATCTGCGTTAGTGAGGCTTTAAGTTCATTCTACCTTTGCGCGTAAGCAGCTTTCACCGTTATGCAAATGTATACGTTTGGATTCTCGTCACACACTCTGCTGACCTCTGAACTTCTGATAATAATCTTAGGTCCTGTTATAGAACTTCTGCCAATTGATGTTATCGATAATCTATTCCTGTACGTTCTAATCTGATTTGTCAAATCAAATCCTGTGGACGGCATATCCGTCAAAATCCCATGTATTTCCTGCGTCTCTTCCGAGAAGATCCGATTATCATCCGTTACGTTCGATATATTATTCTCTTGATCTGGATTCGGTACGATTTGTCCCTTGCGGAAACCAAAGTCTTTCATATTTCCTGTTCACAGTCAGTTCTGTTTCCGTTTCGTTTCACCTTAATTTTCGAGGACGAAAATTTTTATTTTAGAGGGGAAGAAGATGTAATACCTGAAATTCAGATAACATGTAAAAAGACCAAATTGCCCCTACAATCTGAAATTTTGACTAATAAGTATCTAAAGTACCGATTAAATCCCAAACCTTCAGGAGTGAGCAAGATATGAAGTAAATTAATTTCTACTACTACATTTTAACATTTTATGCAGTACAAAAATCATGAACTCACACACACAATTTATATGGACCGATTTATATTTACTATGTAATATTATAATTAATATTAATTATATATATAATCAAATAACTGAAAGATAAGCACTAATAATTTGGGGAAATCTTCAAAAATAAATATTTGATCCCACCCATCAATATTGGACCGAAAATTTTGCCTCCCTTCTCCTAAAATATACGGTTCTCACTTATCTTCTTTTCATAAATCCGAAACCCTAACTCTCTCTCTAAAAGCCGGTTCTTCTCTCTTGTTTTGCTGCCATTCGATCCACAAGAAGACCACAAAAAGGTGTAAACCTTGCTCATAATTAGTCAAGGTAAATTGTTCTTGTCCTACATGATCCATAAGAATTAAAAATAAGTATTAATCAAACCCCTTTTTGTTATTTTTGGTGCTGCCGTGCGATTCCACAAGAAGGAAGGGAGAAAGAAGTTTGTGGTGAATTGATCTTGCGTTCTTGATCCTTCGTGTGTTCTACGAGGGTATTGTATCATCCTCCTTTGTTAAATCTTTGTCATACTCTTGTGTTTTGTCAAGTTTTGATGTCTCATAATCTTACAAAAAAAAAAAAAAAAAAAAAAAAAAAAAAAAAAAAAAAAAAAAAAAAAAAACTGTCACATGAAATAACAATCAAAGAAACCCTAAAAATTCTAAATTGAGGATCGATCCAGAATATGAATGATGAATTAATGGTTTTGATTATGTTAAGATCCGTTATTATTTGCCCTAAACATGTTAGACACTCATCTATAAGTGTTTTGTGTCAAGAATCAAAGGTTTGATGGGCATAACTTTAAGTATATGCAAGTCTGCTACTGATCTGAAATTTTGTTGAACTTCTATCGACTATATAAAATATTGTTAACGTGTTTGTAGGTGGGTTTTGAGTCTAGGATTTAATTTAATGAAATAGCTTTCTGTAGGAATTTATCTTGTAATTTTTAGAGGCCTGGAAGGCATCCTTTTGATTTTTGGAAAATTAAGTGTCTAACTGGATTTGTAAGTCTGGAAAAACAGTCCGGGTTTTTGATTTATCATTTGAAAACCATAACGAATTAGAATGTGTCCTTTGAACTGAGTAATATATCACATGATAGCTAATTACTGGAATTTTTTTAGAATTTTATAAATTTTCTAAACTGGGAAAACAGATGCATAATTGTCGGGTGTTTTATTTGATCCGGTTCTGGAACAGGTTGGGAAAATGGATTTTTCATTCATACCTATACTAGTTATTAAAATCTGGAAAAATTAGATAAAATACTAGGGACATTGAGGTAGCTCTGTGAATTTTGGTGAATTTTATTTCGAAGATTTAATATGGTCCATAATTTATTTAAAACAGGTCCAGTTAATACTTAAAACTGTTAAGACATTTAAAAATTGTGTTATTTGTTATTTTCCAAAACTAGAGGGGTATAAAGTGTTAATTGTGAAACTTAAGGGATTAAAGTGTCATTCTGAATAACATGGGTATATAATTTAGTAACTTAAAGTACTTTCATATTAAACCTTTGAATTATATGAATTTACTATGTATACTTGTCATAATTAACCATAGACTTTTGTAACTTGATAAAATGTACCTAAACTCCATAATAACCCTTAAATAAGAACTTAACCTAATCTGGGATATTAACATCTTACTAAATCTGGAAGGTCACTTAAAATAGAAAGTTATTAAAATGAAAAGGTAAACTAAAAGTAATAATCTGAATTAGAATCCTTCGTAATTCCGTCTTCTACTTCTTTAGGTGTGAAGAAGGAGAAGCCCTGATTTTTGCTTCGTGTTTGCTTTCTTGTCTTTTTGCTGTGATAATAAGGTACAGATATTCTGCCCTTTTTCAGTAAGGGTTTTTCATTCCCTTTTCCTTCAGTTTTTCATTCTCCTTATTAGGATTCCCTATACCATTGCTATGTTCCCTTCTGTTTGTGAACCTTTCATGTGATCTCTTGTTTTGTGAGCTTTCTATTACCTCTCTTTCATGTCCTGACCTGTTTAACTGCTGAGTTGATGTCCTTGTTATAATTCTCTTTGCTTTGAACCTTTTTCATGATTCCCTTTTGTTACGACCTCTGATATAAAAATCTGTTAATTATGTGAAAACCTTTTAATTATGACCTGAAAATGTTTTGAGAAAATTAGTTATTTTAAAAGAATGATTATGAATGGTGATATGATACTATTTTATATGACAGTTGTTAACTTTTGTGAAAATTAGTTTTAAAGAATGTTTTTATGAAAAACCGTTTTGAAAGATTATCTTATGAAAACTATTCTGAAAGATCATTTTATTGAAAATCCGTTATTAAAGGAATGCTTTAAATGAACTTTTGACAAGAATCTCTAAAATAAACTTTTGCCAAGAACTTTAATTATGAACCTGTGAAATTTTTCGGGACCATTTGATATAGTCCTTATAATCTGAACTTAACTTTGATATAAAACTTAGTTTGATAAGATTTGATTTGAACCTTGACTTTTATTTCTGAACTATTTGACATGAACCTTTTGCCATGTACCCTTAAGATATGACTTTTGATTATTTTGATAGTACGCCTGACCTTTGACCTACAGTTTGATATTACGAGCCAATCACTAGGCATGAGGGTTTCATGTCCATGTCATTGACGCACCTTTGACATGACTCTAGGGCAGGAGAGTGATGACCTGTTCCGTCCCTTATTTATTATCTGCTATGGCCATTATGATTATGATTATTGATTTGTCTGCGGGGGCGTATAGGTGCATCCTAGATTTGACCTGTTATCTGTATATGTTATTTGTTTGTTGTTATATTTATCTGGTGACTGATGGTGTGTGCGATACACGTCTTTCACATTGTCTGAGAGCTGATCACTCTACACAGGTTTGTTTTATTATATTGGTATGCTATGATATTATTTGTTATCTGGGCTCGTGATAGATTCTTGTTTTCCTTTATTCTATAACCTTATTGTTTCCTCTTCTTTATTTCTTTTCTTTTGTCCTTGTTCCGTTCCTTATTCCTTTCGCTTGATTTGTATCGGTATGATCTGTATTCTTGATTTTATTTGTAATACTCTCTATTACTGCTTTTGTTATCGTTATATCTGTTCACTGAGCTCTCGTAGCTCAGTCGCATTTCTTTTCCTGCGGCAGGTGTTAGTAGGAAGCTGGGAATGAGTGGAGAGTATACCTTTGGAATTAGAAGATTGGATAGCTATTCTGGATTAGAGTTGACTAGAAGATAATATTTTAGAATTAGTGTTTTTGGAAGTTCTCATTTGTAACCTTGTAGATTCAGTATTTCAATTGTAATCCTTTGAGATTTTGTATTACTGAAGATGTATGCTTTGTTTTGATCTGATGTGAATCCATTATTGTGATATCTTTACCCTTGTCGGGTTGGGGTGTTACACAATCATGCTGGTAGCTTAAATGCGTGTTCGCCAGTTGGATTATCTGGTGTGAAGGTATACTTATGAAACAAATGTACTTATGAATTTTAACAATTGTTAAATCATATACATTGAACCATCATTGCGTAACATTTTCATTTTTAACAATCTTATACATGCTTTTAGGATGCTTTCTCTGTTACAGGAAAGAGCAAGACTCCGACAACCGTAGAAAAGGACACTGCTACCAGCCCTTACGACAAAATGAAAGTGGAGACTATTGACAAGCCTGATAAGTGCGTAGACATCAAGGCTAATTTAACAAGAAACTGAAGTTTGATGATGTGAGAGATATAAAGATTGAAAAGCCATAATTTTCAATAGTTAAATGAATGGATTGGAACTTTAGACGTTCTTGGTCTATGAAAACTTTGAAACTTTATTTTTGGTGCAAAATAAATGTGGTAGACTTTTTCCCGATGATTCATTTTTTTTTGTTTTTGTTTAAATATTTTCTAGATTTTTCATTGCGTAACATTTTCATTTTTAACGAATGGGTTAATGAGTTGCTATGGCTATTTTTTTGGGTTGGTTAATAGTTGCTATGGCTATTTTCTTGGGTTGGTTAATAGCCTGAATCTCACGTGATTCATTACGAATCCTATGATCACATGGAATTCACAATGAATCACATGGGATTCACATGTGATTCATGTTGAATCCCATGTGATTCATGCTGAATGCCATTGGATTCACAATGAAACCCTTTGAGATTCATACTGAATCCCATGTGATTTCATACAGAATCCTTTGTGATTTATCTACAAGATAAATCATACAGAATCCCGTGTGATTTCATACAGAATCCCTTGAGATTCATACAGAATCTCATGTGATTTTGTACTTACAGTTTATATAAAGCAAAATGAAAATCCCATGGGATTTATAGAGAATCTCATGTGATTCTCTCTGATCCCTTGTGATTCATATAGAATCCCATGGGATCCATACAGAATCCCATGAGATTATTTGATGAATCACTTGTAATTCATAAAGATTACCCATGTGATTCATACAGAATCCCAAGGGATCAGGGAGAAACACATTGGATTATGTATAATAACATACAACTTTTTAATAAAGAGATTCAAAGAGCTCATTTCAACAATCATATAAAAAATATTTACTCTTAAAAAGCTGTGACATAAAAGTATAAAACTCAAAAACAGTGATTTACTCATTTTTACAAATCACTTGTGATTTTTTAAAAATAACAAACACAAGTGATTTTTTTACGAATCATGTGGGATTTTTCTGGACGAAAATTTTGAAAAAAAAGTTCGTTGAAAGTTTATAAAAATGCATATCTATAGAAAGATGATTTTAATTCTCGTCGCGATGGTGTATTTTTCGCGATGTTGTATTTTTCTGTGGGTGCAGTGCTACGTAACATGTAGTTGCAGCTCCCTGAATTCACAAAAAACGGACATGATTAGTCTTGCATTATCAGTAACCAAAGAATCTCATGGGATTCATACAAATGAATCCCATGAAAAAATCAATAAACTTATTTTTCTTTACTAAGCCTTCCAACATTACATATTCTTTCATAAAGTTCGGCAACAACATCATACTCCATGACAATGGCATGATGCGTGGAGTGCGGACACCTAAAATCTACCACAAAAGTGAATAATGGATGTTGTTTCATCCAGGCTTCCAAGTGACAACAAACTTTTTTTTGAACAACACGTAACAATAACTAAAAAACTTAAACAATTACCTAAAAAAGATTATGTTGGAGTGTAATATGAGCTTCAATTATAGGCTGGAACACTCCATCAATAAATAAATAATCAAAGATTGCAAAAGATAGTGATTCACGACCAGATTACATTGATTGGGTCAACTTCACAGTGAAATCCCAAAGTTTCTTAGCTAATTCAGGGTCTTGAGCGTATCCACTTGCTTTCGACAAGTTGCTGTCAGCAAAATATTGGCCACTGATGCCCTTTAACTGTGGGTGCAGTGCTACGTAACATGTAGTTGCAGCTCCCTGAATTCACAAAAGATGGACATGATTAGTCTTGCATTATCAGTAACCAAAGAATCCCATGAGATTCATAATAATGAACCCCATGAGATTCATACAGAATCCCTTGAAAAAATCAATAAACTTATTTTTCTTTACTAAGTCTTCCAACATTACATATTCTTTCATAAAGTTCGGCAACCACAGCATACTCCATGACAATGGCATGATGCGTGGAGTGCGGACACCTAAAATTTACCACAAAAGTGAATAATGGATGTTGTTTCATCCAGGCTTCCAAGTGACAATAAACTTTTTTTTGAACAACATGTAACAATAACTAAAAAACTTAAACAATGACCTAAAAAAGATTATGTTGGAGTGTAATATGAGCTTCAATTATAGGCTGGAACACTCCATCGACAAATAAATAATCAAAGAGTTGTAACTATCGAACTAACTATATTTGCTTTTTTTTGCTTGGGCATTTTATCGAACACTTCATGTGCATTAAATCAAACTGATATTTTCAGCAAATAACCACACATTAGAACACATACCTCAAAGCAGAGATCACACTAAACACATTGTAACAAAGATCACAAAACTACCGCCTATTTGCAGTTAACATACAGCACACATATATTAAGCCTACATAAAATTATCACTAACAAAATGTTTATAAACTCAATCAGCAATCTAGATGAGTAGAAAATGATTTCAATCGGATCAATTACCAAAAGATGAGGAATATCATGTCGATCGTCGTGTTAACAACTGCTGGCGGCGGTACGACGACGGTATAGGTGGCGATTGGCGGAGGTACGACGACGATGTAGGTTGTGGTGGAGGTGGTGATTTTCCGGCGGTTGTGGTGTAGGCTGTGTGTTTTTAGGGTGAATAAATGAGAGTATTGACTATATTTTTTCCTTTTACAGGTTAGAGATGGAATTACAGATTTGCCCTTATTTGTAATTTGTATATCTGATCTCTACCGTTGGATGAGAGAATGATGGATGGTTGGGATGTTATGGTTTGTTCTTTAGAAACAAGTGGTTTGTCATGGATCTCACCTAAAGTTTAGGGAAGAATAAGTTATTGAAGACTAGCAGGGTACCAGCGCAATACGGCGGCGGGTACCCTGTGACCAAATATTACTACACTCGGCCTTATTGGTGATGTTTTAGATGTGTGTGAGATTGATATGAAATGGTTTGCGTGTATTTATATAGTGAATGCAGTTATATGTTTTTAATAATCATTATTGATAATAATGATTTTTAGCGGTTACACCTTTTTAATAATGGTTGTAAATGATTTGAAAATTATATTTAATTTAATAGAAACGTCTGCATTAGAATTTTAATAATGGGATGTATTGAATTTTAAACCTTCCTTTTTATAGTAAGTGTGTATGCTTATTTTTTTAAGACTTCTTTTTTAGGAATGGCCTAAATGTATTATAATGTAGTTAAGATGTGTGAGGGAGTAAATGTTAATAATAAGTTGAGAATGACGGTTTTGGCATTGAAGTGAACGAGTTAAAGAAATGTTAAGATTTTTAAAAGGTTATTGCATTGGGAATGCTCTTGTCCTGGTTAGTTCTTAGCACAATATAGATAAACATATGCTCACAACATCATATCATGTAAGGAAAAGGGAACTTATAATGTTTGGTTGGTCGGTTTACACATTAGAAAATGGGTATGGTATTAATACTGTTGTTTGGTTAATGAGTATGGAATGGATATATAAGAATTTGGAATCAACCCTCGTACATCGGTATCACTTAAATCTAGGCGGGGAGTGGGTTTAGGAAGTTGTTCCTGACATTGCTCCACTATTTTAAAAATTGGCCGTTTAATCTTCTTTTGGTCGTTTCTTTTCAAAATTAAGATTTAGTATACTCACAATATTAAAATAAGGGCCCTTTTGGTTTGTAGATGGGTTTATTATTAGGATTTGAATTTAGATTTAAATTTGGCTTAAGATTTGAATTTGAATTTAATGTATGAGAGAGAAATAATATTAAAAATATATTATATATTTAAATATAAATTAAAAATTATTTATATAGGAGAAAAATAAAGAGAAATTAAATGTGAGAATTTATTTTGTTATTTTATATTATAGAGACAAAGAAAGAGAAGGAAAGGACAAAAATTAGACCTACTAAAACCAAGTAACTCACTCTACTTTAGGGCCCGTTTGGTTGGATACTATGAGAATGAGACTATGACTTTGAAAGTCATTAATGATGTTTGTTTTGTGGGCCTAATAATGAAGTGTGTATATCATAGTCATATATTCATTACACACCAATTTGGTGTCTATGAAATCCATTCCCGTGGGTCACTCTTTTTTCCACTACAAAACTCAAATATCTATACACTTTTTCATACCATATTTTCTCATCCAAACATAAACAATCGTAATCATACATTTTTTCATATCCATTGTCATTCTACCTCATACTAAATCCGATACCAATTGTCATTCCTAGCAACAAATCAAACGGGCCCTTAGTGTATGCCCAACTATTCAGACTACAATCTAACCCAAATCCCACAAAGTCAAAACAAACAACTGATTTTAATTTTCTAACTCAAACCCTAATGTAACCCCACAAGCCAAACATGCCTAAATGTATGATCACCATTAATAGCTAAATGAATAAGTATTAGTTGTACTTACCCTTTTTTTTCAAACAATTTCTAGTTACATTGTAGTTAATTATTTCTTAAAGTTGTTGGTCATAGTTGACTATTTTTTTTTTTATATATAAAGGAAAATTTGAAATGCCAAAAACCGCAGGTTTCAAAACCAAAATGTAGGTTTTTGGGCGATGATATGTTATATACTTATATATGTCTTTTTCACGTTTTACTATCGCAAGCAATGTTTCGATAACCGGGTCTTTAATCAACCCGATCGAGTCACTGTGTCAACCCGGTTTCCTACCCAAAAAGTTTTCTATTTCCAATGACAAAAAAATATGTTTATAAATCATGACTAATCCATATATTAAGCCTAGAAAAACATTTACCAAAAAGGATAACATGTAAAAATAAATTTACGTCGCAACTATATATAATTAACTTGTGTAACTGGGTTTTGACTCGGGTCACCTCAAAAGGATAACAGGTCTAACTGCGTTTCAACTTTACTATCTAAAAAATCGTTTTAAAAGATGGAAAAAGAGGTTCACTATGAAAACCAAAATTTATAAGTGAAGCCTAGCCCAAGTGGTTGTACCAGGCCCAGTAACCTAAAAGCCCATGAGATGGAAATAGGTTAAGCACAATATAAACTCACATTAGGGTTTTCTCTCATCAGAAGATCATTTGATAGAGTTGCGGCTGTGAGTCTCAGACCAAATTCGCCGTAAAAAATTTCACTGCAATCATGGTAACCCGTTTAATCTCTTATCATTTCATACATTGTTTTAATCTTGTTAATACAATAGTGTTTTGTTTTGATCATCTGTTTATATGGTATGTTTAATTTGTTATTTTTTATTTTATCTAAGTTGAAATGTTATAAATCTAACTGTGATATGTAAAAAAACATAAATACGAGGTTGTTGTTATGTTTAGTTTGTTATGTAGTGTAGATATGAGAACTGACTAAGGGGGTGTTTGTTTCGTCTTATGTAGCCGGCTTATGGCTTATTTGGTTTTGGGTTTATGTTTCATAAGCTTACTTTTTGTGGCTTATTTTGAAACTTTTAGTATAAGTTTATTGTGTTACAATAAACTTATATAAGGTGAAAAGTTTCAAAATAAGTCACAAAAAGTGAGCTTATGAAACATAAGCCCAAAACCAAATAATCCATAAGCTGGCTACATAAGACGAAACAAACACCCCTAAGTGTAGAAATGTGTATGATAATCTGTTTAATTTGTTACAAAATAAGTGGAAAATGTTATAAGAATTGAGCTGAGTATAAGTCCATGAGGTGTTTTTGATAAAAAGCTTGTTGGTCAAGCTAGTTTTAGCCAATAAGCAAGTAAACACCTGGAACTAGATTTGCGGAAACATGTCACTTATAAACAGCTCACTGCAGATTACATTTTGATTACACTATCTGTTGTATGCTTATTTGTTAACATCTAAATGTGAGCTTGTCGATTTATTTTATTTTGTTGTTAGTGTATTTGATGTAATTGATCATGCTAGGTTATATTGTTTACGGATGTTAGTTAAGTTGGTGTAGAATTGTTTGCGACAGTCTTTGTTGTTTGTTACATATAAGTAAAAGCGTTATAAACAATGAGCTGATGATGAACTGTGTTGGTGTTTGAGTTAAGGTTATTTTGAAGTTTAATTGCTTATTGGGTCATGAAAAAGCTATTATTAACAGTATGGTCTAAAAATGGTTACTTTATAAAGGGATTTGAAACAGCTCAGTGTCAGCTTTATAAAAGGTTTCGACTTGTACATAACACAAATTTTTTAGTCAAGTCTTTTTGTTAAGCTTCTGTTTGCTTAGTTTCTTTGTGAATGTTTAAGCTAGTAACTAGTATGCTTAACGATTTGTTTCTTACTTTTAAGCTTGTTAAATAGGTTGCTAGTTGTGATTATTGAAATAAGTAAAGTTTGACGAAGATAAAAAGTACTTTGTTTTCGATTGTATTGAAATAAGTAAAGTTTGACGAAGATAAAAAGTACTTTGTTTTCGATTGTATTTTGGTTGTGAAGTCGGTTTCCTGTTTACTTTTGCAACCTGTTAATCAAATAACATTGATTGCTAGCTTTCTTATAATTGCTTTCGCTAATCTAACATGAATTTGTTACCTTATATCAGGCTCGAGGTTTGAAGAAGCATATGAAGAGGCTCAATGCCCCAAGTGCCTGGAATCTTGACAAGCTTGGTGGTGCTTTTGTAAGTTGATCTTTGTTTCTGTATGTATACTTTAATTCACCATTTTTCTAGTTATAAGATCTCTAATGTCTTTATTTCTTGGCTTAAACAGGCTCCTAAGCCATCATCAGGACCACAAAAAACCAGGGAATGCTTGCCTTTGGTTCTTATCCTCCGTAACAGGTTGAAGTACGCTTTGACTTACCGTGAGGTTCAATCTATCTTGATGCAACGTCATGTCCTTGTTGACAACAAGGTCAGGACCGACAAGACTTACCCAACTGGGTTCATGGGTTAGTATCTTTGCCACTTTTATACAACTGTTATAGTGTTATCTTTTGTTTTGCCATGAAGTTGGTAACATTTTCTTATTATGTTGGTTTTTGTTTGTTCTAGATGTTGTTTCTATCCCCAAGACCAATGAGAGCTTCCGTCTTCTTTATGACACCAAAGGTAGATTCAGGTTGCACTCACTCAGAGACGAGGAGGCAAAGGTTTGTAATCTGCTTGTACTAATGTTCAGTCAACTAGTATACAAAAAAAATGTTTCAATCACGAAGTTGGGTCAAAGATTTATATCTTTGGCCTATTTTCACTTCTGCTGTTTAAATGATTTTGTAGAATGTATTAACATGTCAACTAATCAAACTTTTTTTTGCAGTTCAAGCTGTGCAAGGTTCGTTCGGTTCAGTTCGGCTCAAAGGGCATTCCTTACATCAACACCTATGATGGCCGTACCATCCGTTACCCAGACCCACTCATCAAGGCCAACGACACCATCAAGCTAGACCTTGTAGACAACAAGATTGTTGATTTCATCAAGTTTGACGTCGGAAATGTTGTCATGGTGACTGGAGGAAGAAACACAGGCCGTGTTGGTATCCTCAAGAACAGAGAAAAGCATAAGGGAAGCTTCGAGACTGTCCACATCCAAGATGCTGCTGGCCATGAGTTTGCTACCCGTTTGGGCAATGTGTTCACCATTGGAAAGGGTTCAAAACCGTGGTTGTCACTTCCCAAGGGTAAGGGTATTAAGTTATCCATCATTGAGGAGGCTAGGAAGAGGCGTGCTGCTGCAGAAGCTACTGCCTAGATCGTGTGTTATGGTAGCTTGCTTTCATGATTTTGTTCTGGTATAATTTTGAGTTTATGTGGTTCTGTTATGGTAAACTAGACTTTTTGACTGTTGGTTTATGGTAAACTTCTGTTAGATGCACTTTTTTCCCTAAAGATTGTCTGGTTAAATCTTGTTATAAAATGGTTTAATATTTGCGCAGTTATTTGGTTGTTATATGGTTGAATTTTCAGCAAAGGGTAGTGTACTACAAACATACTTTAAGCGAATGTTTGTTGAGTATTATAAGTTAGTAAGACTCTTGTGACGATGTTTGTTGATTTTCAGTTAACACGTCTGTTTTCTAGATTGAGCACTTGAGCATGATTTGAGCTTTTTATAATTTATGACTTTGAGATCTATAGTTTGTCACAAAGGTATCACCAATACTGCTGGGCAGTGGTCAGAGGTAAGATGAGGAAGGAACACAGCATGGGAACAGCTAAACTCCTCAATGAACTTGGCATTCCCCATAATTCTATCAATTTTCTTCAAGACACCATTACTAGGGTTCAATCTACTTTGAATCCATGTAAAATGAGTTTCAGTACTATTCAAATCTTCCACTTCAATGTCTTCAATACAATCTTGAAAATCAAGCGACAACAAAGAAGTCATCTTTGACGATTTCCCATTCCTTCCCTGCCGAGCCGCCTCTCTTCGCCATTCGATGCCTCTGCCTTCCCTTTCTATAAGTAAGCTCTTTATGCTCTCTCCGGTTGCTCCTTTTCGTAAGCTACCGCTTCTAAGAATGGTTGCTTATCCTTCACTTTTTTTAGAGCGTATCGCTATTCAAAAAAAAAGGTTTATGTAATCGGAAAAATGGTTACGGTCATTAACTCCTCGCGCCGCTGCCGCCGTTTCTAGGACCGACCGACGCAGAACAGACCGATTGATTAGTTCCCGTGATCGTAGATCCACTTTAGCTACCAAAATGAACCGAAATGGAATTGGCTATTGAACAGCCAAACATATTCTGGCCGGCCCTCGTAGTGTGGATGGAGCATAACCCTAGTTTTACAAGATCCACCTTCTGAGTGGTCATTGGTATTTTTCAAGGTTGCAAAAATCGTGAATCGGTAGTCGGGCGGTCGACCACCTTGTAGCTTGTAATCGGTCTAGGCGGGATTAATCGGTGATTAATCGGATTGGCATTACTGACAAATTTTAGTTATTTCTGGCAAGTTTTGTGTATTTCCGGTGAGTTTTAGGTATTTACGGCAATGTATTTTCTAAAAAACAACTTGTAATAGACTTAAACAGTTACTATAAGTTATCAAAATAAGTTTACAGTGAGTTTTGGGTACTTCTGGCATTATTTATAGGTTTCCGGCAAGTTTGACCACCTTTGACCGCCGTTGATCGTCGTTGACCACGGTTGACCTATTTGTTTGACCCAGTTACATAAATCGGCAAGGTCGGTGGCCTTGTAGCACCTAAGCGGCGATTAATCGGCCTTTTAGACCTTTTTTTGCAACACTGGTATTTTTAGAATCCACAAATCTCTTATCACCAGCCAACCTCCTCCACAACAACTTTCTTTCATTCCCAGTGTTTGCAGCATAAGTAAAAGTGCAATAAAATTTCACCTTAGTTTGAATCACCTCTACTAAACACAGAACACTCTAATCACATGAATTAAGGACCATAAGATTGACAACATTACTGTCCCACCCAATAGCAATTCTACAGCCTTTCCTACATCTTTTAAGATTAGTACACCAAGACCAGCTCCCAAAAACAAAATTGCAGATTTTGTCCACTTTCTTAAGGCTCATATGAGTCTCTAATACTGCACAAACACTAAGCCTTTCATCTGCAATAAATTTCCTAACTTCTTTTTGAGTCTTCTTGTTACACATTCCCCTAACATTCCAAGATGCTATTCTCATATCAGTATTTAGGTCATTCATTGTAAACTAGCTGAAATGCTATCCTCCTTATACAGGATATCCCCCTTTACCTCCTATCTCATTCATTCCCATTCTCTTAGCTAACTCAGAACCATCTTCTAAAACATCCTCTACATTCTCTTCTATCTCATTTCACATTTCCTCCCATTTTTTTATCAAACTTATTTTTCATGTCTTGGGTCCACTTACTAGAAACCTTAGGTGGTGGCTTTCTTTTGTAATTTAAGTACTTGTTAACAATATCCACATCTTTCAAAGTATGATTATACTGAATATCTTCCTCATTATACTCATTTAACATTGCATATTTGTTAGCACTACTTCTTATATCCTCAAGTGTTTCTTTTGTGACATTCCAAGTTTTTCTAGGTCTCTGATTTTCCTTAAGATTTATCCTGATTCTGTTTCTCACCCAACTTTTCCTTACTTGTCTTATCTAGACTCTCCTTTTCCCCATTTATTCACATCATTAACCTTCACTTTCTCTTTGCCATTTTGTGTTTCCTTTGGCCTGAACTCAACTCTACTTTTATTTCTAAAATTATTTCTCCAAAACACCCCATAAGTATTCCTAGTAATTCCCTGGTTGTTGAGGGATGATGGTGGTTGTTGGATGGTGATGGTTGTAGAGAGCAGCGAGTGGTTGTTGTTGGGATGGGGTGATGATGGCATATTACAGGTGGTGATGGTTGGGAGTGTGTTTGTGTGTGTTGGTGAATTGTTTATAAAGAAAAAGGGTTAGGATATGCGAAATGTGCACGTCACATGACCAACTTAACGGTCAAATTAACAGAAAAATTGGTCAAGGGACCAAACCCGATATGTGTCGCAACCACATGGACCAAACCCGTTAAAAAAAGTTTAAGGGACTATTTCCGTTAAACCCGACAGACCATAGGGACCATTTATGAAATTAACTCTAAAAGTAATATCAGACTGATGTGTAACAAAGCAGAGCAACCTCCCCAAAAAAGAGCGCCTCTATTGGTAATTTGCGCACAAGTACCTTTGTATTTATTCTTATCTGCATTCTTCTTGATAGCTTACCATATCCGATGATTGTTTGGACCAACGAATACTGCTCAACATCAATCTTTGATCTTTTCCGAACATGTTCAAAATGCCATTATGATCTTTGTCTTGCTGACGGGAAATACGGAATAACGAGACTCTTAAAAAAGTAGGAGAATTTGGGAGGTGTAAAGACCCAGAGCGTTGGCATGTGGGAGAGAACATTTCAACCTGCGCAGAATGGGTAACTGTAAACAATAGGATATTTTGTTGTAAAGTGTGACATTTTTGAAATGGAGCTCAGGCATATCTTCGATAAAGATTGGGTCAAAACGTTGGAAGAAAAAGCGGATTGTATGTTGAAAACAGTTAACCAACCGCATTTTGAGTCACAGCAGTTGGATATTAATTTTGATACACCCCCCATAGCAGCTAGTACGGAAGGATAAGATGATAATTTTCTATATCACCCTGTATCAAAAGAGAAGGATGACCTTATGCGTTTTTGTCAACACTGGACGAAAGGTCAGCCAGTAATATTCAGAGATGTTTTAAAGAAGACTAGCGGTTTAAGCTGGGAGCCGATGGTGATGTTTTAAAATGGTTAAGATAAACACATATACTTCTGACAAACCAGAATTTTGGTTCAGCAAAGGGTAGTGTACTGCAACCATACTTATCTAATGTTTGTAGAGTATTATAAGTTAGGAATACTCCCTCCGTCCCATTTTAGTTGTCGTGGGACCCAAAACACGGTCTTTTTGCTTCAACTTTGACCGTAAATATTTTTGTTTGTATTATATAATACTTGATGAAAGTTATATCATTGAAAAGTTCGTTAAACGAACTTTTCAATGATATAACTTTCATCAAGTATTATATAATACAAACAAAAATATTTACGGTCAAAGTTGAAGCAAAAAGACCGTGTTTTGGGTCCCACGACAACTAAAATGGGACGGAGGGAGTATAAGTTAGGAAGACTCTTGCGACAATGTCGGAGTTTGTTGATTTTCAGTTAACACGTCTGGTTTCTAGATTGAGCACTTGAGCATGATTTGAAGTTTTGAACTTGTTAAAATTTATCACAAAGGTATGTGTTAGACCATTAGTATGAGTATCTTGAAATTCTCAGTCAAACTTCAAACCCATTGGGTCTCAGGTTTTCAAGATTTGCTTAGGCAACTAGTCATATATTTAAACGACCTGAAAACAATTAGCACCAACCAGATTATTGAGGGTCACAAACATACATGAAAAACAAAGATTATCAGTCGAAAACCCGAATCAGTGTATAAGAGCATTCCTTGAACACAATTAGTACTAACCATACTATGAAGCGACAAAATAATGTGAAATACTTTCGTCTTTTTGTTAGTTTATGCATATTTGATTGAAAAAGAATGTTGTAACACTTTGGCAGGTAAACCTAAAATAACAAAAGTTGGTAAGTGCACATGATGCATTACTTGCTCTTTTGCCGCTATCCTCATTTACCACAATCAAGTTATAGAAATTTAAGCCAAATAAAAGAGAACATGAGATTAATGTGTAATCTAAGACAAACACTATGATGGTGTCACCCACCACGCTTATAGACCATAACAAAGACCCAAGACCACGCGCCAATTGCACTTGTTCGGTAATGCAGACCACCGAACAGTTTCCAATGTTATTGTGTTCGTGAGGTATGTTATGGGATATATTCGTATAAAGTAGGTTATTTTTATATTTTTGGTTTCGTAATGACCATAACACTTGTTTGGTGATGAGTTTGATAATGTGTTGAATGATGATGTGACACTGACGTGAATGTGGTGGATTTAACGACCATAGCACCCACAACCTAATTAATCTGTTGTATATATTAGGGATTGTTTGGATAAAGCTCATTTGAAGTAAAAGCTTTTCATGATAAACATTGATATCAAAAACTAACCCATCAAAAACTTACAACTTCAATGCAAAAAGCTTTTGTAAAAGCTTTTCATGATAAACATTGATATCAAAAGTAGAAGGAAAAGTACAGTTTTCGAATAAAATACAAGTATCTAAGCTTAAAAGCTTTTGGTTCAACCACTTGAGGTTTGCCAAGCTATTCTTTCTAAGTGGTTTGAAAAGTTATTACTTATTAGGTGCAATGCTAAAAAGCTTTCCAAAAGACTTGTAAAAATAGTAAAAAGCTTTTGTTCAAGCAATGCATTGCAGATGCTTTAATACGAATATCACTTACGTTTTATAATCATTAGTAATGTTTTCAAACTCATGTTGACCTGGCCAGTTTAACCGGTTAGGTAACCGGAAGCCGGTTTGGAAAAAAAAATTGGTTAAACTGGTTGAATTGTAAGCTGAGAGCTCGATTAGATTGATTAGAAAACCCGTTTTAAAACATTGATCCTCAGTGACATGACATAGTGCCATGACAATAGCACTGATTGCTAATACCTTGGATGCCAAAACATTATATCTTTACCATGACATAAACTTATGTTAGATTTCATTTTCATAAGACAAAGACGTGTCATTTATGCAATGAATTCAAGTCTTTACAAACACAATATACCAAAAGAAAAACCAACAAACCGTTTGACTTGAAGCCCCTATACAACCTTCTACAGTACTAGTAATATTTATCTATTTAGAATCTTGAATTACATGAACAATTGGACAAAAAATTGCCAACACTCCTTCCTACTCAAATTGTCTATACCTTAAAATTAATAAGTTCATAGCATATGCTCTCACCTTAAAGCATCAATATTGTTCTCCTTTGGTATATAATAAAAAAATATGCCCTTATAAGGGAAGTGTAATAAACTTAGGCTATGTAATTAATCCTTCAACTTTAGGTTTATGGTTTTAGTATTTCTTTTAGCATAGACCATGTTTCTCTAAGAGATTTGCACCCAAACATGCGTTTTTCCATTCGATTTAAACGCCTAATAAGTACAAGTCCTGAAAATGTTAACGCTAATCGTGTTGTTTTGCAACACTATTCTAAGATTGTTACTATATATAGCACATTGATCGAATTATTGCCAAGATCCAATAAAATGAGAATACTATAATTGAACTTGATTCATGTTTAAGTGTGTCATCAAAATTTTGGTTTCCTCTAATACACTGTTGCTAGGTTCTATATTTGAATTCCTTTCAAATAATTAGCATAATGACAATTAATATAATTTGAATGATTAGGCTTCTTGTCTCTTAGAGTGTTACTTTCTTCCTTGTCCTTTATAATTTGTGTTGTAGCGTGTGTATATATATATATAGTAAGAGAGTGAGTGAGGTGTTGAAGTTGACTTAGAGTTGTGGACAATGGGGAAGTGGAAAGGTTGTAATTGCTTAAAATACAGAAGAAACTCTTTTCTTTCATCAACAAAAGGCTTTCTTTTCAAGTTAAGATCATGTCTCACAAAACAAGCAAAAGGTAACATCATGTCCAATTATCAGTGTCTGTCTTGTCGTCTATGCATTTGGATCGTTTTGTTTATCATGAAAATCCATACACTTGTCACATTTTTGGTTCGACGATCCTATCATTGGCTAAACTATACGAAATTTGAAAAATTCGAGCCTTTGATCACTATATGTTTTCAAGTTTGTCTCTTTTGTTAGTTAATGGTCTAAAAGAGCTTCAAAAGAGTCGAACTTATGATCACTAGACATCGATCACTAAATACTTTTATGGTTGAATGCAGGGAATAAGAATGGGCTTGTGAGTCTTTACAAAGACTTGGAGGCTTGTGGAGGATATGAAGATATACAAGTGATGTGGGAGATGATTCATTCTTCTTCTCCTAATTCTAATGCCCAAAACATCAAACGGAACGATAATGCCACTTATTGGAGATATTGCTCCGCTAAAGCTTAATCGGTTGCATCACCTTAGTTTCTTCAAAAGTACGAGTATGATATTTAAGTTTATACGAGATTATAAAGAAAAACTTCCACCTCCATGAACATGTAATTAGTGATATATTTTGGTACATAGGAGCTTATGTTCATTGGAAGAGTTGTTTGTTTCTGAAGTATAGTAAACCATGAAAACTTAATATTGATATATTGAATAAGATCAAAGTATAACTTTTGCACCTAGTTCAGTTCAAGTTTCTTATTTGTTGATGTTCGTAACGTGGACTTACTCTTACGAAGAAGCATGAAATTTGATCATGTAAGATAATAGTATCATTTTGGTATTGTACAAGAAATGGAGGAAAGCGTTGATCGAGTTATCTTAGTAACTCGAAGATGGTGTTTTCAGTTTCGATCCTTTCTATTAACAATACCGAAAACAACACATACTGATATTAAGTTCCAATTAAGATTTTTCAAGTACCCAATTGTACATCCCAAAACACATCTGTGAAGGGACGAACCAGGTGACAACTTGACCAGGTGTATTTACGAAAATTTTTACAAAACGAGGGACACAATTTTTTTAGATCAGGTGCATTTAGGAAAAATCGAGGTTTTTCACAAAAATTAACAATATGCCGTAAAATTCCGTGGGTGTCCCGGGACTCACCCGGTTCCGTCCCTGCATCTATGTATTGCTCAGAACTATCATATCTTAAATTCCTAATTACTAAGAAAGAAACTTAAATGAATAGGTATAAACTTGAGCAGCCCAACCAAACTTAAGTACTAAGCCCATACAAAATTCAGCCCATTAATTAACGCTTCACCAACAATAAAGTCAACTAATTTAGGATATCTTCATATATTTCGCCAATAAATAAACAATTTCCTGATTGATGCTTCGCAAATGAAAGTCACCGTCCAAAAAAAAAAAAAAAGAAAAAAAAAAGAAAAATAATTCGAATAAATATAAAGTGCTAGCAACGTATACGTACATTGTTTAAGGTACACATATTAATAAATCATCAACTTGTAACAAAAATAACATTGTTTCATTAAAAGCAAAATAAGTAGCAACATGTGGCAATATAATATTATAAAGTGCAAGTAACATGCATTTGAGTTGTATAATAGAGTTAAAATGTACTCCCTCCGTCTCAAAATTATAGTCACTCTTTGACTTTTTCGGTATTTCTTTTTCAAATTTGACTTTAAATATTTTTGTTTGTGTTATACAATACTTTATGAAAATTATATCAGTGAAAAATACATTTAAAAATCAATCATTTATATATTTTGCGTCAAGTATTATATGATATAAATAAAAATATTTAAGGTCAAAGTTGAAAAATAAAAAACGAAAAAATCAAATAAGGACTATAATTTTGGGACAAAGGGAGTAATAAAGAGACCATTACTACTTTCAAATTTGGTTTTCTCTCGTGTAACTCCCCCCAAAACCAAGCTATTATTATATTATAAAGGTTCATTAAAGTCTTTTACCACATATACAATGGTCAAACTATTATCTTCTTGAAATTCTCAAAATAAAAAATAAAAATAAAATTCTAAATTAAACCACTATTTTCTATTAACGTCAACAACTTTTTGAATTCATGTTCAAACTATTATCTCGCTAAAACTTTTCTCACATATACAATGGTCAAACTATTATAAAGGTTCATTAAAGTCTTTTACCACATATACAATGGTCAAACTATTATATCGCTAAAACTTTTCTCAGAACTATTTAAATGCATGTGAACTTTTTTTTTTTAAACGGTGAATTTCTTAATAATTTGAATAAGACTTCGCACCTGCCTCACCGGCGAGCTCTCATCCACCACTGGCCAGATTATGTTGTTTTAACGGGGCCCACGCTAGCCATGGGGATTCAACGACGTCCCCCCGGAAACCGTACCACCTCCACACAAGATTAACTTGCTGAAGTAATGGCCGGATGAAAACCGGGCTTCGGCTCGGTTCGAACCCTATGCCACATCGGGATCGAACTTCATTGCTTGGTACCAATAGAGCATTGTGGCCTACTGTGAAGACTTCCCGGTTCGATCACCCAAACCGGTACTACTTTCACACTTACTCACTTAACTGAGTAAGTGCTAGCCACTAGACCACAAGCCTGTTGGTAAATGCATGTGAACTTAACCTAAACACCTAACCACAAGCTTTCAGTTGACAATTTATCGTTTTAAAATCTTGTCGTTATGACGAGTACTCGCTAATAATTTTAAGGAAGGAATGATTCTAAAATGACTAAATGAGCACGCTACTTTGTCTATAATCAAATTACATACTTTTCCAAAAACATTTTTAGTTGGAGATATCTTTAAAGCGTTTTAGGGTTTGAAGAGAACTTCGTAAAAAGATGATCATCATAATTCTTAAAATGGATGAACATCCTCTTGAACAGACCGACCATTAATCTGAAGTGTAAACATCGTGTTTCATATATTTTTTTTGAAACCTAACACATAAATCGATTAAAGTTATTGGTTATGAACATTTTATAAAATTTTAATTCATAGTAATTTGAAACTTCACCACAACATGTGTCTTCTCTAGAACAAAAATAGTTATCTTTTGTAATATTCAAGAATATATCTTTACTTCTATCTTGTTCTTAAAAAGCATAAAAACTTTGGACATCAAAATGGAATCTATTTGAAAGAAAGCAATGTCCAATTATCAAGTTTAATTTGTAAGTTCGACTAATTTAATAAGAAAAATATTT
This sequence comes from Artemisia tridentata subsp. tridentata, assembly GCA_021014915.2. NCBI lineage: Eukaryota > Viridiplantae > Streptophyta > Magnoliopsida > Asterales > Asteraceae > Artemisia > Artemisia tridentata. Next base: position 32,607,302 of record CP139502.1, on the reverse strand, counting down.
AAGCAAGTTGGGGGATGGTTCGGGAACAGATAAGACTCGTCTGGAACTAGTCGTTTTTTTAGCCCCACTTTCCCACCGATAATATAAAATGTTATGCAACTTGCTCAACTTGCATCCATTTTTTAATACAAAGTTGGTGTGATTACGTTTTTAAATTAAAGAAGACGTTATATGGTCCACTTGTTTACAACATTTTCACATTGGTCCCTTTATCTACTTGCAAAAAGCCATAGAGGATTCAATCATTCTCTATTATTGGTATTATTGGTATATTTGTGATTGATATGTTTTTGAGATTTAAGTTTACGAGAAATATCGGTTTGGTTATTTTGAGATTTCAGCTTAAGCAAGTACAGAATTTTGTGACTCGAAATTATTATTAACCGGTACAAGTATTTAATGTAAATTGAAACAATAAAATAATGATTTATGGACTCAATTTTTCAATTTTAGAATAAACGACATTAAGCAAAGATTTACTTCGTGATAAGATAAGTAGATAACTCAAAAGTAAAACTTAACAGGTGAACATGTTTAGTCGTCGAACTTACTTATTTTGTACATGTCTGCAGGGGCGGACCTTACATTGGCCCACCTGTGGCACGTGTAACATACAAGTTTGATGTCATCTATGATTAAGTTCTTCAAAGGCCTTTTTGGAGTACGTGAACACAATACCATTCCTAAAATGCCAAAGCACCCATATTGTCGATTGCATTACAACGTCAAACATGCTAGCCAACGTGGGAGGCCAGTCTTTGTGGTGTGGTGAGCATGGAGATGACAATTGCATGACCTAAAAGTTGTAACTTTTATCACCTTGAAAAAATTAAAAAGATGTCTAATGACTAGAGTTGATTTTTTGTTTTCGTTTACATCCCCCGAAAGTTCCATTCAATAACTTCGACGTCAGATTACTTTAACCAAACATGCTCATATAGATCGATCCTAAAACTAACGTTTTAGGATCGATCATGATGTCAATCAAAAAACTTCAAGGGCTAAGAGGAACCATGTTATAAGTTTGGGGTTTATAGTACTATTTTTATGTACATGACTTCTATACATAAACAAAGAGCCAATTGAAGAATAGTTAAAGCAACAAGCCGATTTGATAAGGTCAAATATGTAATTCCACAACTAGTCGATGAAAAAAAAGCCATATTTTATGGCCCTTAGGGTTCGACCAACTAGTCATATTTTACTTCCTTCACATGAAACATTACCCCTACACATTTATAAGACCCATACATACATCCATCTAACCCACAAAAATTCACACACAATTTGATCTATTCATTTCTATAGATCAAAAGAAAAATGCTTTCTAACCCACAAAAATCTCCATCTCTTTTGCTAGACAGAATCAACACAACCGCATCAAACTGCGGTTCTCGAGGATGTTGTAACAACACACCAGTGTCCGAGACCACTCAGGTCCCGGACTCTGTGGCGTTGTACCACACCTATCCTATAGGCCCAAACCAATGTTGTTGCGCCGTGATCCAAACTATCAACGCCCCGATATCTACCGTATGGTCCGTGGTTCGTCGTTTTGACAACCCACAAGCCTATAAACATTTTGTTAAAAGCTGCAACGTCCTCGTAGGAAACGGGGACGTTGGAACTTTAAGAGAGATACATGTCATCTCAGGTCTTCCAGCCGCTCGTTCTACAGAGCGGCTGGAGATGCTGGATGATGAACGACATATTATCAGCTTTAGTGTCGTAGGTGGTGATCATCGTCTAGCAAACTATCGTTCGGTTACAACTTTACATCCTACCCCGACAGGAAATGGAACCGTGGTTGTCGAATCCTACGTTGTAGACATTCCACCAGGGAATACTAAGGAAGAAACATGTGTGTTTGTTGATACCATCGTCAAATGTAACCTACAATCGCTAGCTCAAATCGCGGAAAACAAGCTCCACCAAAAATATCAAGACTAGAGCCGTAAACGAACTGAACGTTGAATGAACAGAAGTTTGAGCATAAGTACAAAGTGTCAATTTTCAACCGAAGACATGAAGAACCAATCAATCAAAAACCTTTTTGTATATTTTGTTGGTGTAAAATGTATATTTTCATCATCTGTAAGTCCATGTGATCGATGTGACTTCTTTTTGAAGGTGTTATTTGATTGATTTGGTTATGAAGAACATGATATGTTTCGATCGGTTTGGAAATTATGAAAACATGTACACGATCTTGTTGTTGTTTACGATCTTTGTAATCATTTTTTTTTTCTTTTTCTTTACTATTGAAATAATGAAAGTAATACAATTTTTACATTATTTGCATCCATTTATTTATTTTTATTGACATAATCAATGATATTGTTAGTCATTCAAAGTTTTCGGTTTGTGTTCTAATTGTTAATTAGAACTTCAAAGTGGTATTAGTGGTAAGCCATTAATAACATATTATTATTTTTTAATGTTATCTTATTTTTTGGTGGTTTATTAGAAAATGATATTGGAGCTCAAGTAAACACATTCTACAATAATCTTCTTATGATATACCAAAAACGAAGTTAAGAAAATGTGGATTTTAAGATGTAGTGAAATTTTGCGCATGAAGCAAATTGTTGGGCTGTAAATTAACTGAACGAAGCTTTGTTCATGTTCGTTCGTTTAATTTTAATAAACAAATAATTTTTCTTGTTCATGTTCTTTTATTAAGCAAATGAGTTGTTAATGTTCGTTCAATAAGACACTAAACGAACCATAAACGAACATAAACGATCGGACATAAATGAACGTAGAATAACAAACGTAAACTTTATTAAATTATGCATAATATTTTGTTTATAAGTATTGTTTTATTTAAACAAACCAGTTTTAACAGTATACAATTAAAAGATATGATATACGAATATAAACAAATAAATAAACAATGAACGTTAATAAACGCATAATTGGACGTTCAAAAAGATAAATGACCGAACACGACTTTTGTTCATGTTCGTTCATTTAACAAAACGATCGTAAAATATTGTTTATTTTCGTTCATTTAATAAATAAACGAATATAAACAAACTTTTTACCGAATAATTTATGAATTGTTTACTAAACGTTCAGTTTATTTACAGCTCTATCAAATTGTATTACATCTTCATTTAACATGAAAAGGAAAAGAAAAAAAAATAAAAAATAATAATAAATAAATCAACAGGGATAGGATATATAATTATATTATGTAACTTTACATAAAAGCATGGTACTTTGTAGATTATAATAATAAGAGATAAGCGAATCAAACAGCTGCCTTTGCAAGTTGAGTTATGTGATAATACCAACAACCATTTCTTTCTTTAATGGCAACTTGCAAGTACTTATTTTTTTCCTTTTGCTTTGCTTTCACTTTCATACTGCGTTCATCACATGAAATAATAAAAGAAACATGCAACTTGCACCCAACTTGCATTAATAAGACAATTTTAGGAATCTTAATTTATGAACTACATTTGGATGCATAGGGATCAAACACTTTGATCCATATATCCGAAATTTTAGAGCAAGTAAGATATTTATACGTGTACTCAGTTACGAAAACGGTACAAAAATAACCAGATGCATTTAAAATAAACTAAACAAGACTGAGTTTTTTTTTTGACAAAAGTAGCACTTCGCTACAAAAATCAATGAGTGTCCTGAGACCCTCCAGAGCCCACACTGGTTCCTTCGCATAGTGTACTATAGTGTGATAAGAACTTGAGTTTGTAGTTCTAGAATGCAAATATTTGGTCAACTTTGGGCGGTGTTGCGGATTTTAGGTCGTAATCTTGACTTGTAGTTGTAGTTGTTTCTTCATTGTGTGAAAAACGTGATATTATGGAGTAATGGAGAGAAAAGTATATGTTATTCATTGGGCATGTATTAATTTGTTAAATTTGTACCAACTAATCAAGGTCGTTTTGAGTTTGAGAAGTTTTGTGCAAAAATTTTATAACTAATAGAATTTGAATCATGTAAAAATGATGATGTGATAACTTGTTGCTTAATTTTTTGTTGGTCGAACATGCACAAACAAAAATATATTTTGAAATAGGAACCTGTGTAACATGTCAAAGAGGAAATAGCAAAATAGAGTGAACATTCTTTGCAGTTTGCACTAGTTTTTCAAGTTAAGATAATACTCTTCTAACTTTTTAAACCGGGGTACACTACAAGAAAATAGACTTATAACGATAGATGTTTTAATGACATAAAAAAGTATCATTAAATATAATTTTTTAGTGATATTTTATTATTTTTTAAAATGTGTGGGTAAAATTTCAACACCTTTTATAAACAAAATGTGTATTAAGAGAAAAAAAATGTGTCATCACACTATGGACTTTTACCCATTTGAGGTTCACCCTACTTTTAAAATGTAAGAGAAGCACATGAAAGTTCTAATGACAATTTTTCTTAGACTTTTATTGATACTTTTTTATTTTTAGTGATACTTTTATGAATTTTGATATTTTTTATGTGTCATTAAATGACAATTTTTTTTTTTTAGTGATAGTATTATTTGTGATTTTTAACAATAAGACATGTACGCATGCCACGTAGTTATAAGTAGATACTGGTGCATCATTTTAATTTTTAAAGGTTACACACTTACACTCGGTATTACAGTATTGACTAATGTATAATGTTTTTTTATTTATGAAAATCAATATACATGAAGGATTTAATCATACCTTTTAATTTATATATAACACTAGACCTTTTTGAAAATATTATGTTTTTTCACATCATTTATCTTATACGAGTAGTTAACAAATACCAATAAAACATTATTTGAAGAAAAAAGAATGATATCATGTTAGTGAAGTGTAAACTTAACATAAAGTAAATAAAAAATCTAAAAAAATGGCACTTTTAAAAGAGGTAAAATTAGCGTTGCTATATTGTTCATTTTTTTATTTTTTATTTTTTTCTCTCTTTTGTTTCGAATATGTAACTTGTCTTTAACAAATAGCATCAAGAAAATGGTTATTACAATTACATTTGTTAAGTGATGCCATACAATAGATAATATTTTTGACCATACCATACATTGGTAATTATTTTCTCTAAAGACAATGAGTTAGTCAAAAACTCCTCAATTACGGTACAAAATAATTTTACATTTTAAGACGAGTACTTTTTTTCATGGTTGTCAGGATCCCGATCCTGATCTTAAGATCTTACGATTTTACGATACTGCAAAGCAAAAACGATCCAGATCTTACATAGGATCTTTGAAAACTTAAGATCTTATAGGATCACGATCTTTACCATAGGATCTTAAGATCTAATCCGATCCGATCTTACTTTTCTCGAACCACAAACTAAAAAACTACAAATTTATGGATTGTGTTTTGTAGAATGTAAAAAATAACATGTTAGGGTGTGTTTGTTTCATTAAGATGTTTTATGTCTGAATTTGAGTATCACATTTTAACAGTAAGAGGTGGCTAGAAAGTCTAAATCTGAACGAAATAATGTTGTTTGTTTTTTTTTATAATTGTCTGAATGATTTTAAGTGCTCGTTTCTGCAATTTATTTAAGTAACTTATGTAGATATGAAACAAGACTTTTTATTATAAATATAACATAGTTAATAAACCATCAAATATATTATATTAACACGAGTCTTGAATCTCTTATTGCGTAAGAGGCAGTAAGACAAGTCTCCCACCTCTTACTGAGTAAGATGTTATATGTTTAACTGGGTCTGACTCAAAAGAAAAAAAAACAAGCAAATCGTCTGACCACCTCTTACTTGTAAGAGTAAGAAAGCTAGTAAGATTTTTTTTTTTTTTTTTTTTAAACAAACACACCCTAAATCTTCTTATACATCTCATATTCATAACTTAGGACAACATTTCTATGAAATATTTATATAATTTTGTGTTTATGATAGGATCTTAAGATCCTGATTCGATCTTATGAACACGATCTTGCAAAGACGAAATCAATTCTAAGTAAGATCCCAATCTTAAAAACCTTGTTTTTTTCTGTATCTGTACATTTCCAGTAATTAATTTATGCAATATTTAGTACCAACGAGAAGAGATCGAGCCAATTAAATGTGACGTACTGTCACACTCCATTACTTTATCTTGTGATCGACGTGCTGGATAATTAATACTCCTAGGTATACTTAAATGTTTCTGGGCTGTTTATACGAGTATTTATTTATTACTCGTAGTTTTTTAATAGTAAAACTCACGTACTGTCATTTCAAAATAAAATAATAAACTCACGTATTTGTTAACTTAGGGTGCGTTTGGTTCGTAGACGGGATTAAAATTGGATTTGGATTTGGTTTATAATTTGGATTTGGATTTGGTTTTGAGGTAAGAGAAAAGAATATATTTAATTAAAGAAAAAGTTACACGTTTGGTCCCTGTGGTTTGCTCAGATTTCATGTTTAGTCCCTAAGTCGTTTTAATTACATCAGAGATACCTATTTTTGAAACCTTTAACTCATTTAGTCCCTATTTTGGATGTGCCGTCAGTTTGACCGTTAAGTGTTTAAATAATATTTGCCCGTTAGTCCCTCCGTTAATATTTTTTGCCCCGTTAGTCCTATTTTTTAAATGGATTAAAAAAGACATTATAGGCTCGAACTCGGGTCTTGTTGCCCAAAAACCAATGCCCCAACCACTGGACTAAGCGTCCAGTAATCCAGTGGTGTAATTATATCAAAATAAATTCTATTTAACGTTTTCGTCCGTTTTTTACGTTTTTGTCCATTTTTTAACGTTTTCGTCCATTTTTTTACGTTTTCGTCCGTTTTTTTTACGTTATCGTCATTTTTACGTTTTCGTTCTTTTTATACATTTTCATCTGTTTTTAAACGTTTTCATCTGTTTTTTTACGTTTTCGTTCTTTTTTATACGTTTTTGTCTATTTTTATCCGTTTTTATGTGTTTTCTTCCCTTTTTTTTTATGATTTAGTCCGTTTTTAAACGATTTCGTCCTTTTTTTTTACGTTTTCATCCATTATTATCTGTTTTCGTCCGTTTTTATGCATTTCATCCCTTTTTTTACGCTTTCGTCCGTTTTTTTTTTATTTTTTCGCCCGATTTTTACGATTTCGTTCGTTTTTATAGGTTCTTTGTTCATTTTTTAACGTTTTCGTCTTTTTAAGTTTTGTCGTTTTTACATTCGTTTTTATAAATCGTTTTATCTATTTCTTTTTGCGTTTTCGTTCATTTTTGTATGTTTTGTCGATTTTTATACCTTTTCATTTGTTTTAATACATAAAAAAATAAACGAAAACATATAATCTAAGCATATAAGAACGAAAACGTAAAAAATAGACGAAAACGTATAAAAATGAACGAAAATTTATAAAAATGTACAAAAACGTAAAAAAAAAAAAAAAAAAAAAAAAAAAAAACCAGACGAAAACGTTTAAAAACAGATGAAAACGTATAAAATGGACGAAAACGTAAAAAAAAGACAAAACATATAAAACGGACGAAAACGTAAAAACCGGACAAAATTGTAAAAAACGGACGAAAACGTATAAAAACGTACGAAAACGGATGAAAATGGACGAAAACGTAAACGTAAAGAAAACATACGAAAACGTTTAAAAACAGACAAAAACCTATAAAAACGGACGAAAACGTAAAAAATGGACTAAAACGTATAAAACAGACGAAAACGTAGAAAAACGGACGAAAACGTAAAAAATGGACGAAAACGTATAAAAACGGGAAAAAACCCGGATGAAAACGTATAAAAACAGACGAAAACGGATAAAAATGAGTTTGAGCAAAAAAAAATGTTAAATAGAATTTATTTTGATATAATTACACCACTGGACGCTTAGTCCAGTGGTTGGGGCGTTGGTTTTTGGGCAACAAGGCACGAGTTCGAGCCTATGCTGCCCTTTTTAATTCATTTTAGACAATGAGGACTAACAGTGCAAAAAATATTAATGGAGGGACTAACGAGAAAATATTAATTAAACACTTAACGGTCAAACTAACAGCCCATCCAAAATAGGGACAAAATGAGTGCAACTTTTCAAAAATAGGTATCTCTGGTGTAATTAAAACGACTTATGGACTAAACATGAAATCTGAGCAAACCACAGGGACCAAACATGTAATTTTTTCATTAAGAAAAATTAAAATTAAAACTATTATTTAAAAATTAAAAGTGTGTATGTGTGTGAGAGAAATAGAGAGATTAAAAGTGTCAATGTCTGTAAGAGAGTGTAATCCACTCAAACCCCACCTCCTTTGCCTCTTATGAGTTTTGTCGGCTCGTTGTCACTATTTCAAATCTAAACCGCCTGCCAAACAATTGATTTTTATAACAGAAATCTAAACCCTCCCAAATCACCCAACCAAACACACCCTTAGTGATTCGAATCCTTTATGCCCAAGGGTGGAGCCGGAATAAATTCCAAAAGTGGGCATTTTTTTTTGTCAAACCGAAAATAGATAAAAAAATGAATAATAGAATAAAAGAAGTTGCTTCTATTGTGACAGTGCCAAATTGTTGATCCAAGGTAGCACAAAAATATGTGGTTTTCTTTTTTACACAACGAACAATCAATACTAGTATCAAAAACCACGTAACTTTATATAAAGTTTCAAAAAGTTTGAATATGTCTTCTCTTTCTTTACGTATATGCACCGAGCCACCGACTATGGCTGTAAACGAACTTAACATTTAGTGAACATTTCATGAACTGTTCGGTAAAAAGTTCGTTTACGTTCGTTTATTTATTAAATGAACGAACATGAATAATATTTTACGTTCGTTTAGTTAAATGAATGAACATGAACAAAAGCCGTGTCCATTCATTTATGTTCGTGAACTTCCGGTTATACGTTCGTTATGTTAATTTATTTATTTATGTTCGTATTTATATCTTTTAATTATATAATTTTAAAATTGGTTTGTTTAAACAAAACAACACTTATAAAACAATATATTATTCATAATTTAATAAAATTTATATTTGTTTGTTTATGTTCATTTATGTTCGATCGTTTATTTTCATTTAATGTCTTAATGAACGAACATAAACAACTCATTTTCTTAATAAACGAACATGAGCAAGAAAATTCGTTCGTTTAAGTATTCGTGTTCGTTTGTTTGTCCGATTAAAATTAAATGAACGAATATAAACAAGGCTATGTTCACGTTCGTCCGGTTCGTTTACAGCCCTACCACCGAGTACTTCAAACATTTTATGATAATTCTTAATTCTTAAAGCTGAAGAGAAAATTATGAGGTAAGATGCCATTTACTCCATCCGTCCCACATTAAGTGTCCAGTTTGACTTTTTTAAGTCTTACTTGTTTTGACCTTAGATATTTTTATTTGTGTTATATAATACTTGATGAAAATTATGCCAATGAAAATACATTTAAAACTCAATCAATTCATATATTTTGCATCAAGTATTATATAACACAATTAAAAGTATTTAAGGTCAAAGTTAAACAAATAAGACTTAAAAAAGTCAAACTGGACACTCAATGTGGGACGAAAATATATAATTGCATTATCTTTTACTCTTTTTTTTTTATAATAATACTACAACTAAAATAATAGTCTTTCCTGGAATATAGGCTTTGTTTAATATTTCTCACATATTTAGAGCATGAGTATCACAAGATATTCATGGTGCTATATGGGTCTAGTGTCATGTGTACAATTGTTGTCATCTCAATATTTTCATTTATAATACCAGAACGGCAGAACCTATAACTTAGTAGAAAACGGCACGTTCCATTCTAATGCCATAGAACACCCCGACCTACACAAAAACCAATAAAACACAAATACAACACAAAAAAAGTAAACCACCCACGGAGTGGGCTGGTGGGTACAGCGCAAGAGCCCATGGCACCACCCAGAGTGTCGTTGTCATGCCATAGGTTGGTGTTGAAGGTTGGCGCCATGGGTAACGCCCCGTTCCATTCTGATGCCATAGAACACCCCAACCCACACATAAACCAATAAAACAAAAATACAACACAAAAAAAGTAAACCACCCACGGAGTGGGCTGGTGGGTACAGCGCAAGAGCCCATGGCACCACCCAGAGTGTCGTTGTCATGCCATAGGTTGGTGTTGAAGGTTGGCGCCATGGGTACCTTCTGGTCTTAATATAAAGATACATGTTAAAATAAAAAAATTATAAAGATAAGGGGCTGAATTAGGAATTTTATTTTTAAGAAAACGTAGAGCTAAAAGACAACACAACTAAAAAAACGCTTACTAACATTAGTTGGTGCATATATGTGCTTTACTGGTTTCATGCTCAAAACATGTTACGTATTAATTTTTTGTTTGAAACGTGGTTTGGTTATGCACATCTAAAGGGTAAAAAATGTGCATATTGTTGCTGATCAAAGGATATTTAGATTGGTTTTGTGGTTAGTGATATGTCTGCATGTCTTAATCTTAATCTTAACTAAATATAATAGGTGCATGGTCAATATTGAATGTGAAAAATTGAAAATTGGTCAAACATTGAAATGTCTTTTAGACAAAGTAGGCAATACGTTTGAAACTCGAAATTTTGGCTGGAAACATATTTTTTGGAAAGTTTGGAATTTTGGAAAGTTTGGAAACTCAAATTGACTGGACATATTTTATGTTATTCTAAAGTTTGGAAAGTTTGGAATCATGCGCTGGACATTCTATCATCATAGGCTGGACACTGAATTATACACTTAATTTTGGAAAGTATTGTGTGACAATGCCAATTTCGATTTGTAACATATATTGATAGACAATGCGAATCTCGATTTCAATAGCAAATCATTCAAGGCGGACACAGGTGGAACCAAAAACCCTAATACTAAAAACTAACCATCATATAAAAAAATAAAAAAAAATAAAATAAATAAATAAAATAAATAAAAAAAAAACAAACTCACACATTCATTTATTCCATTTATCTCTCTAATACTCACTTCTCTTTATAAACTAAAAATGGTTGTCGCCACCACAGCCACCAGAGCCACCATTGCCACCATCTTCGGCATCACCGATGGTTTGATTGATGTTTCCGGTTGATGGTTTTGAGCTACCTAGGAGGTTTTGGTGTGTGGCTATCATGGTTTAAGAAGAAAGGGGTTTTAGTTATGGTTGGTGGCCTCTATTAAGTTTGGTTTCGGTTTTTGTTAAAAAAATGGTTTGAAAACTTCAACCATCCGATAGGTGGCCTCTACTAATTGTAGATCACATTTTATTTGTAGATCTATACATTTTTTTAGATCTATAATTCTTTTGTATATCTATATAGTTTTTTTTAGATCTATTGATTTTGATTGTAGATCTATAAGTTTTTTTAGATCTAACGTTTTTGGTATTTATTGTTAGTGCCGCTGCTGTAGCCCCCGCTCTCTCGCCGGATAAAGTTGCCACTGTCGCCGGATCTGCTAGGCGCGGGCCACCATTAACCTCATCACCGCCACCATCTGCCGAAATTGACACCGTCTTTCGATGGTTTAGGTGGTTTCAGGTAGTCCGTGCTGGGTTTTTGGTTGTTGTTGGTTGTTTCGTTTGTCCATAGCCACCATTAATGAAACAACCAACACCGAGCCTCCTAACATTTTGAGAAACCCACCGCCGAGACACGACTGGTAACTTGGCGGGACAGTAAACGGAGTTGTATTTGAGATTGCAACTCGCAGCCAACGACAAAATTTGAACCAAAATTTTAAAAGTTGAAAATTTAGAACTGTTTGAAAAAAATTCATTTTCGAATTTTAAATTTTTGAAAAATTAAACTTTTGAGATTTCAAATTTTGGTTTTTGAATTTGAAAAGTTAAAATCTCGAAATTTTAAAAAGTTGAAATTTTAAAATATTAAACTTACAGAATGTGTTGATGAAAATTAAATAGTTTGTATATTATAATAATCTTATAAAAAAATCCATTACATGGAAAAAAATATTTTGTGAATAAGAAAGGCACATAAACGACTATTGTATTTAAATTATCTTTAAACCGCTAGCAAATAAAGAAAGCTCACACAAAAGTGCTTATTATTATAGCATTCAATATTAACTATTGAAACTTTAATCTAATACAACAACCTAGAACCATGCCATAAAAAATAGTTTTTTCGAAAGGATTTCCTTATCCTATGAATTCAGTTTACTGAAAGAAAATCACTTGCACTGAAATTTTGTCACATCATTGTTGTTAGGCACGGGCACTCGGCTAAATGATTATGTGCAACCATGCAAAAAAGGGCACACACCACATGGCTCGAGAAAGAGTTTTAATTTTCAACCGAAAAACATAACCAGAAAACAGAGCGTGTCAAAGAGGCTATTTATCAGTAAATATTGGTCGCTGCCACCATAAAATAATACCACACTTTACATTAATGCCACTATTCAACCATGCCATCAGAGAAATAGTTCTTAAAAAAGGATTCTCAAGCGCTACTAATACAATATTTTGGAAGAAATTCATTTGCCTCCGTAATTTTGCCGAAAACTAGATACCGCTGCCGCTAGGCGCTGGTACTCGCCTAGTATGTTTTATGCGTGTATACAAGTTTATGATGTTAATGAAAAGATTTTATTATTTCTTTTCTTTTTTTTTCCTGATCCTATTCAAATAAAGATGATTATTGCTAATTTTCATACTTTTCTTATACCGTATCAGGTATGATTTGCTGAAATCAGAAAAATGTTTACATAAATGAGTGTGCACATATGCTTGGCTTTCGAAAATGTTGAAAATGAGTGTGCACATATGTCCGACTTCTGAAAATGCTGACAACAACGAGTGTGCATATATGTCCGCATTCTAAAATATGTTATTAACAATGAGTGTGCATATATGTTAGATTATGTTAACTATTATTAGTGCACACGTGTATATATCAATTAGATTCATGTATAAAAATGGACAAAAACGTATAAAAACGGATAAAAACGTATGAAAACATATAAAAACAGACAAAAACGTACGAAGATTTAAGAAAACATATAAAAACGTAAGAAAAATGTATAAAAACGGACGAAAACATATAAAGACAGACTAAAACGTATGAGAATGTAAGAAAACGTATGAAACGGATAAAAACGTAAGAAAAACGTATGAAACGGATAAAAACGTATAAAAACGGACGAAAACGTATAAAAATGGACGAAAACGTATAAAAACTGACAAAAACATAAGAGAACGTAAGAAAACCGGCAAACACGTATAAAAACGAGTGAAAACTTATAAAAACGGATGAAAACGTACAAAAACAAATAAAAACAAATAAAAACGGATGAAAACATATAAAAACAGACGAAAACGTATAAAACGGAAGAAAAACTTTAAATTATAAACGACCGTTATATAAAGGATAGACGATGCAAATGGTCGTTAGCCAAATGGGTTAACGTGTAAATGATAATAGAATCTACTTAACACCAGTTAAGAAAAAGACCACGAGTGTTATTCTTTTGCAAAGATAGGGCCTGCCCATGCAAGTTTAAACTTTGAGGGACGGTAGATGCAATTTTTGCCAAACCACAGGGACCATTGATTTAATTTACTCATTTATATTTTTATAGACATTTGTATTTTAATTGTATTTCAATTGCTATCTAATTTTGTGTACAACCTTTATGTTATTGGTTTCTTACAAATTTACAGGTCACATGTATAACCTTTATCTACAATTATTATATTATGTAAAACACATTACAGGTTTAAGCAATTGTACATTAAAAACACATGTAATTTTACATTATTCGAAAAAAACACATACGCACCTTACCTTTAAAAACATGCATGATGAAAAAACAAATTATTTAAAAAAATAAAAATAAAAAAATTAAATTACTAAAATTCAGGATCTAGAAAACCGTTTTCATTAAAAAAAATCAAAAAGAAAGAAAATATATATTTTTACTATTATACCATTTTGAATTAAATAATAAAAATAAATATCCAAAAAAATCTGATTGGTTGATGTTGGTTCTAGTGAGAAGTAAATTAAAATAAAAAGTGGTGAGAAGTGATTATAACCACACAATTGAGATGCAATGACTTGAATTAGATGCATCTATATTCATTTAGAGGCACCCTCTTGAGTTTCAAAAGTTATTTTGAAATGAAAATGGAGCAAATTGATGCTTATGAGTCGGTCACAGGTAAAGAAACAAAACCAAAAAAAAAAAAATGAAATGCATCTAATACACGCATGTGCATCTAATTAAAAGGTAGAAAACACATTATAATGCATCTAAGATAATAGAGATACATCTATTTAGATCGGTGCATCACAAATATGCGTTTATAGTTACTTTTCATTCTTCTCATTTTAAGATTACTTCTCATTCGAACCTAACTCTTAGGCTATGCACAGTGGACCGCAAAAAAATCGGTCGAGTGAGGAGGGTGACCGATATTGAAATCGGTCGAGTCCTATGTGGGAGACTATAGTCCATAGTTATCTTCAAATACTTAAGTACCCTCTGAATTGCTTGCCAGTGCTGAGCACTAGGATTACTAGTATACCTGCTCAGTTTACCCGCTGCAAAAGCAATATCAGGTCTTATACAAGTCATGGAATACATCAGGCAACCAATCATCCTAGAATACTCAAGTTGAGATACAGCTTTGCCAGTATTAGGCATCAGCTTCTCAGTTGTATCTACAGGAGTACTCACTGGAGTACAATCAGAGTGGTTGAATTTCCTCAGTAACTTCTTAATATAATGAGACTGAGTGATAGAAATTCCCTTGCTCTCATGTTTGATCCTTATACCAAGAATAACATCAGCCCCCCCCATGTCCTTCATGGAGAACCTTGATGACAAAAATTCATTTGTCAAGTCAACCTTGTTTTCGTCAGTGCCAAAGATCAGCATGTCATCAACATATAGGCAAATGATTACTCTTTTACCAGATTCATTAAATTTGCTATATACACATTTGTCAGACTGGTTAAGTAAATAACCACTAGACAAAACCACTTCATCAAATTTTTGATGCCATTGCTTAGGTGCCTATTTCAGTCCATAGAGAGACTTAATCAGTTTGCACACCTTGTTTTCATTGCCAGACATAATGAAGCCCTGAGGTTGGTCCATGTAAACCTCCTCATCCAATTCACCATTCGAGAAAGCTGTCTTCACATCCATTTGATGAATAATCATATTGTGAATAGATGCCAAATCAATCAGCAATCTTATGGTACTTTGTAACACACCAACCCGACAAGGGTAAAGATATCACAACAATGGTGGCATATCAGAAGTCACAGAACATTCAATAAATAAAAACATCATAAGTCTTAACATTAAATCCAAAATAAGTCAACATGACTTAAATCAAAATGCAAGACAAAATAACTGAAGTACAAAATCCATTATTCAAATGCCTAAACAATGGCATATCAAAATAAATAGAAGTTCAAATGGTAAAGCTAAATAACTAAGGTCAACTCCGAAATAGATCGCTCTCATCCCAAAGCTAAACCCAGCTCCTAGCTTAAGTACCTGCCGCAGGAAAAGAAATGCGGCTGAGCTTCAAAAGCTCAGTGAACAGATATATAGATAACGGAAACAAATAACAGGTAGCAAATACAAAAGCAAATCAGGAATACAAAATCATACCGATACGAAGTCAAAATGAAAGGAATGAGAAATGGATCATGAATAAAAGAAAAGCACAAAAGTGAATAAGATTTAAGAAAAACAGGAACACAGGAATCTATCACGAGCCCAGATGACTGACAATACCATAGCATTACTAATATAATAAAACAAACCTGTGTAGAGTGATCAGCTCTCAGACAAAGTGAAAGACGTGTATCGCACACACAATCAGTCACCAGATATAATAACCATAAACATACAACATATACAGATAACAGGTCAAATCTAGGATGCACCCATACGCCCCCGCAGACAAATCAATAATCATAATCATAATGGCCATAGTAAAATACTAAATAAGGGACGGAACAGGTCATCACTCTCCTGCCCTAGAGTCATGTCAGAGGTGCGTCAATGACATGGACATGAAACCCTCATGCCTAGTGATTGGCTCGTAATATCAAACTGTAGGTCAAAAGTCAAATGTACTAGCATAATCAAAAGTTATATCTTAAGGGTACATGGCAAAAGATTCAAATCAAAGATCACATCGAAAGTTCACAAACAAAAGGGAACATAGCAGTGGTATAGGGAATCCTAATAAGGAAATGAATTCTGAAAGAAAAAGGGAATGAAAAGCCCTTACTGAAAGGACGGAATATCTGTACCTTATTAGCACAGCAGAAAGAAAGCAAACACGAAGCAGAAATTAGGGCTTCTCCTTCTTCACACCTAAAGAAGTAGAAGACGAATTACAAAATATTCAAACTCAGATTATTACTTCAAGTTTACTTTTCCATTTTAAGTAACTTTCTATTTTTAGTAACTTTCCAGATTTAGTAACTTCCTATAATTAATAGATTTCCATATTTAGTAAGATATAAATATTCCAAATTAGGTTAAGTCTTTATTTCCAGATTATTATGGAATTAAGGTACCTTTTATCAAGTTACAAAAGTTTAGGGTTAATTATAACAATTTTACATAGTTTAGGGTTTTAATTGTAAATTCATTAGATTCAAAGGTTTAAAATGAAAATACCTTAAGTTACTGATTTAAATACTCATATTATTCAGAATGACATTTTAATCCCTTTAGTTTCCCAGTTTACAGTTTATACCCTTTAGATATATAATTTACAAAACAAACCCTACATATACATAATTCATGTTTTAATCCCTATGATACTTATATTTACCAAAAAAGTACTTTATTTTACAAATTTACAGAACATCACCTCAAAATTATATGAAGTACGAATTAGACCCTTAGAATTTAGTAATTACACAATTGGTCCCTTAACTTTACAAAACTTACAATTTAAATCATAATTTATTTATAATTACATACCAATCCCATAAATACTCAAAATTAAACATTATACTCTTTATGACATTATTTACACAAAATAACTTCAAGTTTCCAGAACTTACACTTTTAGTCCCTCTACTTTAATTAATTACAAATCGACCCTTATAAATATAATTAATTCATTTTCTTGCAACATTTACACTTAGGACCCTCAAGTTATATTTTTCCTACATTCCTACTGACTCATATGACATTAAAAAAATATCCCAGAAGTTTCAAAGTTGGCAAAACGAACCCTTATATTTTTAAATACCAATCGTATAGCCTTTTTATTTGCAAAACCAAACCCTACTTTCATCTAATCATTAAACCATCATGACACCATCATTGAAGCATTTATTTACATCAGATCTAATAATATAAACCCTAACCCTAATGCATTCTAGGGTTTCTTCTTAATTTTCTTTATTTTCCTTTAAATCCGATTATAACCAACAATTTGCATCAATTATTCCGAGCTTCTATAAATCATGTGGTTATTTTTATAGGCTTATATTATCAGTATAGAACATGTAAAAATTATGGTTACACTCCAGAAAAATCGTATGACACTATTTGGAATTTATGTGTGTTTTATCTCTTGTAATTTCGTACGCATGATTTAGCTTGCATGATTCATGTTTAACATTTTTACTGAGTTATATTCGACATAAAGATCATTAGAAAAATGCTAGATCAATTATACAACGTAAGAATTAGTCGTGGGATTTTTATACCTATCGAACAAAGCAAACCGAACAAACAATTGCACCACGATCAAACGAAGGCTTCCACAACCAAACTCTTATTTTTCGTAGCTCCTTTACACCTTGATGAACTCCAAAAAAATTATTGCTCAAGTCCAGAAGATCGAATGGAGGCTTGGTCGAATTTAGTGTGTGTCGATATTAGGGTTTTCGAAAATTAGGGTTTTGCAAAATAATGCGTTTGTGTTAAGCTTATCAAAACCGACTAGGAGGGGGATATAGATCCAGATTTTAGGCCCAAAGATTATCCCAATATCACACTTTTATTTTGTGTATAATTCCTTAAATTAGTTTTGGTACTTATCTAATTAAAATGATTTTACAAAATATATATATTAAGTTTATTTAATTAATTTCGGATCATGTATATATGTATATGTGATTTTGTGATTTTTGGACATTTAATATAATGTAATGTTGTCCCAAAAATTTATTTACTTGATATGTAGATCGTTTTCAGAAGTTTGGAATTGTTTCAGAATTTTATAAGTTATTTATTTAGGTTTTATAGTTTCAGGGGTAATTTGGTCTTTTTATAGGTTATCTGAATTTCAGGCATTACAACTTCTTCCCCACTAACAAAAAAATTTCGTCCTCGAAATTTGCAGGAAGTAGAAAGAAAAGAGAGTAGAAAAACAAAACAAAGACATACCCGACTAGAACGAAAATTGCGGATAACTAGCTCGTATCGATTCCTCGGTCTCCCAGGTAGCCTCACGCTCCGGGTGATTCCTCCAAAGAATCTTTACAAATGGAATAACTTTATTTCTCATGACTCGTTCCTGACGGTCCAGAACCGCTTCCGGTTCTTCGAACAAGGACATATCAGGCCGGATCTGATCAAGTGGATAAGATACAACATGCAGTGGATGATAATTGTATCCCCTCAGGAGAGATACATGGAAAACATTATGAACATGAGATAGCTGAGGAGGTAAGGCCAAACGATAAGAGACCTCCCCAATACGCTCCAGAATTTCAAATGGTCCAATAAATCGAGGACTCAACTTGCCCTTGATTCCAAAACGCCTGACACCACGGAAAGGAGATACTTTCAGGAATACCCGATCACCTACCTTAAATTCTAGATCCCGACGGTGCTTATCAGCATAACTTTTCTGGCGCGCACGCGACTCTTTCAGTTTCTCTCTAGCAATAGCTACCTTTTCATTTGTGATCTCAATCATCTCAGGTCCTTCAATCAGACGTTCACCTACTTCATTCCAACAAACAGGAGCCCTACATTTCCTACCATACAACATCTCGAAGGGAGCCATTCGGATACTCGCATGCCAACTGTTATTATACGCAAACTCTACCAAACATAAGTACTCATCCCAACTACCTGTCCATTCCAACGCACAAGCCCTTAACATGTCTTCCAAAGTCTGAATGGTCCTCTCAGACTGACCATCAGTTTGGGGATGAAATGCAGTACTGAACTTAAGGCGAGCGCCCCAAGCTTTATGAAGTCCCTTCCAAAAACGCGAAGTGAAACGAGGATCACGATCTGAAACAATAGACGAAGGCATACCATGCAATCGAACAATCTCTTGCTGAAAAACTTCCGCCAACTTACTGACACTATAGGTCATACGGATAGGTAAGAAATGAGCAGATTTAGTTAGCCGATCAACGACCACCCAAATCGCATCATGTCTTTTACGAGTAACAGGCAGACCACAAACGAAGTCCATGGAAATCTCATCCCATTTCCATGTAGGAATCTCCAAAGGTTGTAATAGACCACTAGCTCGCTGATGCTCAATCTTAACTTGCTGGCAGGTCATGCATCTAGCAACAAATAACGCCACGTCTTGCTTCATACCATTCCACCATAAATGTTGCTTAAGATCCCGATACATCTTGGTAGAACCAGGATGGATAGCGAAAGGAGAACTGTGAGCCTCAGTCAACACAGCCTCACGCAAGTCGGAATCATTAGGCACGCATAAACGATCCTCATACCAGACAACTCCATCATCATCAACTCTAAATTCAGTTTGCTTACCCTCTTCAATATTCTGAACAATAGCCCAGAGTTCACCATCATCTTTCTGAGCCTCTTTAATACGCAACATCAGATTTGACTCAATCTTTAAACTAGCCCAGTAACCAACATCACGCCGAACACACAACTCAACATCCAAACGCTCCAAGTCCTTGAGGACACGCGGATCAATCTCCAAACTTGCAATCAATCCAGATTTCCGACTAAGTGCATCAGCAACCACATTAGCCTTACCTGGATGATACTGGATGTTCGTGTCATAATCCTTCAGAAGCTCTAGCCATCGCCTCTGTCTCATATTAAGCTCCTTCTGAGTAAAGATGTATTTGAGGCTCTTGTGATCAGTGAAGATATCACATGATTCGCTATACAAGTAATGTCTCCAGATCTTCAATGCAAAAACTACAGCTGCCAATTCTAGATCATGAGTTGGATAATTTTCCTCATAGGGTTTCAATTGCCTCGAAGCGTAGGCAATCACCTTGCCGTTTTGCATAAGCACACAGCCCAAACCCTTCTTAGAAGCATCACTATAGATTTGGAAACCTCCAGAACCCGATGGTAAAGTTAGAATAGGTGCAGACACCAATCGCCTTTTCAACTCTTCGAAAACTCTGCTCACATTCATCCGTCCAGACAAACTTTTCACCCTTTCCGCATCAGTTGAGTCAATGGCAAAGCCAACTTAGAAAATCCTTCCACAAAAACGCCTGTAGTAGCCGGCTAATCCTAGAAAACTCCTGACTTCAGTCACAGTGGTAGGTCTCGGCCACTTGGTGATAGCCTCAACTTTAGATGGATCCATGGTGATACCATCTGCAGACACAATGTGACCAAGGAAAGCTACTTGGTTCAGCCAGAACTCACACTTAGAAAATTTCGCGAATAATTTCTGCTACCTCAGGATACCCAACACAATACGCAAATGTTGCTCGTGCTCCTCGGACGATTTAGAATATACCAGGATATCATCGATGAAAACAATGACTGAATTTATCAAGAAATTCATGGAAAACCCGATTCATTAAATCCATAAACACAGCAGGAGCATTTGTTAAGCCAAAAGGCATAACCAGAAACTCATAGTGTCCATAACGGGTGCGGAAAGCAGTTTTAGATACATCCTGCTCTTTAACTCGCAATTGGTGATAACCAGATCGCAAGTCGATTTTGGAGAAGACTTTAGCTCCTTGCAACTGATCAAACAAGTCATCAATGCGAGGAAGCGGATAACGGTTTCGAATGGTAATGCGATTAAGCTCACGATAATCAATACACAGACGCATAGACCCATCCTTCTTCTTCACAAAAGTACAGGAGCACCCCATGGCGAAACACTAGGTCGAATGAATCCACAGTCCAGCAACTCTTCCAGTTGCTCCTTTAACTCTTTCAGTTCAACAGGTGCCATCCGGTACGGAGCCTTAGAGATAGGTTCGGCACCGGGAATTAGATCAATAGAAAATTCCACTTCTCTAGCCGGAGGAAGACCAGGAAGTACTTCAGGAAAAACGTCAGCAAAATCCCGAACAATGGGAACACTAGAAATATCCGGACTCTCAACAGACGAATCCTTAACCGAGGCTAGATAACCTTGGCAACCATGAGACATCAAGGTTCGAGCTTTCAAGGCAGAAATGATTTTAACAGTTCTAAGAGGACGAGATTCATGGTAAATGAATTCAGGATTATTCAGGTCACCAAAAATCACATTTCTGGCGTGGCAGTCAATGGTTGCTCGATGGAAAGCCAACCAATCCATACCCAGGATGACATCAAAGTTTAATCATGTCCAGAGGAAGTAAATTCGCCGGACGAACCCGATCATCGAAGCGTAACGGACAATTCAAATATTCATGGTTGATAAGAATGTGGTTTTTCATGGGGGTAGATATAGCAATTGGGTTATTTAGTGATGTTGAAGGTATGTTCAGTTTCTTAGCCAATTTCATAGATATGATAGATGTGTTGCTCCAGTGTCAAATAACGCGAAGACAGTAAAATCACCAATATACAAAAAGCCGGTAATGGTACCTGTAGCCTTAGCCGCCTGATCCCGCGTAGTAGAAAACACACGCCCAGTATTCGGAGGTGGAGGAGGAGGAGGAAGAAGATAGTTCCTGGCAGATGCAGGATTCTACTTTGGGCAGTCCTTCACCCGATGATCAGCAGACCCACATCGGAAACATGCACCAGACGCTCTACGACACTCTCCTGGATGACTTTCCCACAAGTAGTACAGATAGGAGGTGGAGGTAAGTTCCCAGATGAACCCTTCTGAGCACTCGATCCAGAACCACGAGACTGCTGCTGAAAACCCTTAGAAGGCTGATCCTTCCACTGCTTCTGACCATTATTGCGCCCCTGGCGCTCATCACCCTGCCTAGAATCGAACTAGAATCCTGACCCCTAGAATCTGGTCTCCGCTGATCATAGCTCCTACCGGGCTGACCCTGAAATCACGACCACGATCTGACTGACCCCGCTGTTCAAAGCCCTTACCAGAAAACCCCTTGTTGTCCCGATTCTGACTCTGCTGCTGAATCCTGTCGCCATCACGGTTCCGCTTGTAACCCACCTTCTCATGAAAAATCTCGATGTTGCGAGCTGCGTCGCAACATGCTGACGGATCAGCGAACTCCTGATTAAGAAGACGATCTAAAACCCAACTCTTCAGTGCCCACTTATAATGCTTAGCCTGATGCTCAGCATCCCCAGCCACCGGACCCACAAAGCTAACCAATCTCTGGAATCGCTCCAGAAATTCCCCTGCATTCTCATAATCTAGCTGGGCAATAGTGTTGTACTCCCGAATAAATCTCTGCTGTTCAGACACAGAGAAGTACCTATTATAGAACTTAGTACGAAAGTTAGCCCAAGTACAACCAAGAACATAAGTATCGCCTCCCTTAGCTTCCTTGTGCGCCTTCCACCAGTTAAGCGCATCACCCTCAAGCTTAAACGCAGCCAGACGAGTCTTAAACTCGTCTTCACAACCCAGTACCTCAAACAGCTTCTCCATGTGTGTTATCCAGTCCTCTGCAGCATGAGGAGTAGAAGCAGTACTGAAAGACAACGGTTTGAGTTTATTGAAACTCTCAAGCCAACCATTAATGGTAGTGGGTCGGCCCCCAACACCAGTACCACCAGAACCACCAGCACCACTAGAGGGACCAGCATCACCAGAACCACCAGAGGGACCAGCTCCATTTCGGAAATCATTGATCATCCGAGTGATCACCTCGTTAGCATTAAGCCCAGGTAGCAAATTGGCTATAGCATTAGCCACCAACTCCTCCAGGTTAGGGATTTGCTCCTCCCCATCGGAATAGTCACCACGACGAGTAACAACCATCTACAGGATTTTCAAACGATTAGAAAGATCGAACAGGAAATGATAGAGCAAAAGAAAAACATGGCAGAACAGGACAGGAAAAGAGAGTACGCGAAAGGAAACCTAATGTCTACCCAATCCTCACAGGTCGATAGCCTAAGCTCTAAGGTTTTCATGAAAGCCTGTGCTCTGATACCATAAATTGTAACACCCCAACCCGACAAGGGTAAAGATATCACAACAATGGTGGCATATCAGAAGTCACAGAACATTCAATAAATAAAAACATCATAAGTCTTAACATTAAATCCAAAATAAGTCAACATGACTTAAATCAAAATGCAAGACAAAATAACTGAAGTACAAAATCCATTATTCAAATGCCTAAACAATGGCATATCAAAATAAATAGAAGTTCAAATGGTAAAGCTAAATAACTAAGGTCAACTCTGAAATAGATCGCTCTCATCCCAAAGCTAAACCCAGCTCCTAGCTTAAGTACCTGCCGCAGGAAAAGAAATGCGGCTGAGCTTCAAAAGCTCAGTGAACAGATATATAGATAACGGAAACAAATAACAGGTAGCAAATACAAAAGCAAATCAGGAATACAAAATCATACCGATACAAGTCAAAATGAAAGGAATGAGAAATGGATCATGAATAAAAGAAAATCACAAAAGTGAATAAGATTTAAGAAAAACAGGAACACAGGAATCTATCACGAGCCCAGATGACTGACAATACCATAACATTACTAATATAATAAAACAAACCTGTGTAGAGTGATCAGCTCTCAGACAAAGTGAAAGACGTGTATCGCACACACAATCAGTCACCAGATATAATAATCATAAACATACAACATATACAGATAACAGGTCAAATCTAGGATGCACCCATACGCCCCCCAGACTAATCAATAATAATAATCATAATGGCCATAGTAAAAAACTAAATAAGGGACGGAACAGGTCATCACTCTCCTGCCCTAGAGTCATGTCAGAGGTGCGTCAATGACATGGACATGAAACCCTCATGCCTAGTGATTGGCTCGTAATATCAAACTGTAGGTCAAAAGTCAAATGTACTAGCATAATCAAAAGTTATATCTTAAGGGTACATGGCAAAAGATTCAAATCAAAGATCACATCGAAAGTTCACAAACAAAATGGAACATAGCAGTGGTATAGGGAATCCTAATAAGGAAATGAATTCTGAAAGAAAAAGGGAATGAAAAGCCCTTACTGAAAGGACGGAATATCTGTACCTTATTAGCACAGCAGAAAGAAAGCAAACACGAAGCAGAAATTAGGGCTTCTCCTTCTTCACACCTAAAGAAGTAGAAGACGAATTACAAAATATTCAAACTCAGATTATTACTTCAAGTTTACTTTTCCATTTTAAGTAACTTTCTATTTTTAGTAACTTTCCAGATTTATTAACTTCCTATAATTAATAGATTTCCATATTTAGTAAGATATAAATATTCCAGATTAGGTTAAGTCTTTATTTCCAGATTATTATGAAATTAAGGTACCTTTTATCAAGTTACAAAAGTTTAGGGTTAATTATAACAATTTTACATAGTTTAGGGTTTTAATTGTAAATTCATTAGATTCAAAGGTTTAAAATGAAAATACCTTAAGTTACTGATTTAAATACTCATATTATTCAGAATGACATTTTAATCCCTTTAGTTTCCCAGTTTACAGTTTATACCCTTTAGATATATAATTTACAAAACAAACCCTACATATACAAATTCATGTTTTAATCCCTATGATACTTATATTTACCAAACAAGTACTTTATTTTACAAATTTACAGAACATCACCACAGAATTATATGAAGTACGAATTAGACCCTTAGAATTTAGTAATTACACAATTGGTCCCTTAACTTTACAAAACTTACAATTTAAATCATAATTTATTTATAATTACATACCAATCCCATAAATACTCAAAATTAAACATTATACTCTTTATGACATTATTTACACAAAATAACTTCAAGTTTCCAGAACTTACACTTTTAGTCCCTCTACTTTAATTAATTACAAATCGACCCTTATAAATATAATTAATTCATTTTCTTGCAACATTTACACTTAGGACCCTCAAGTTATATTTTTCCTACATTCCTAATGACTCATATGACATTAAAAAAATATCCCAGAAGTTTCAAAGTTGGCAAAACGAACCCTTATATTTTTAAATACCAATCGTATAGCCTTTTTATTTGCAAAACCAAACCCTACTTTCATCTAATCATTAAACCATCATGACACCATCATTGAAGCATTTATTTACATCAGATCTAATAATATAAACCCTAACCCTAATGCATTCTAGGGTTTCTTCTTAATTTTCTTTATTTTCCTTTAAATCCGATTATAACCAACAATTTGCATCAATTATTCTGAGCTTCTATAAATCATGTGGTTATTTTTATAGGCTTATATTATCAGTATAGAACATGTAAAAATTATGGTTACACTCCAGAAAAATCGTATGACACTATTTGGAATTTATGTGTGTTTTATCTCTTGTAATTTCGTACGCATGATTTAGCTTGCATGATTCATGTTTAACATTTTTACTGAGTTATATTCGACATAAAGATCATTAGAAAAATGCTAGATCAATTATACAACGTAAGAATTAGTCGTGGGATTTTTATACCTATCGAACAAAGCAAACCGAACAAACAATTGCACCACGATCAAACGAAGGCTTCCACAACCAAACTCTTATTTTTCGTAGCTCCTTTACACCTTGATGAACTCCAAAAAAATGCTTGCTCAAGTCCAGAAGATCGAATGGAGGCTTGGTCGAATTTAGTGTGTGTCGATATTAGGGTTTTCGGAAATTAGGGTTTTCTAAAATAATGCGTTTGTGTTAAGCTTATCAAAACCGACTAGGAGGGGGATATAGATCCAGATTTTCGGCCCAAAGGTTATCCCAATATCACACTTTTATTTTATGTATAATTCCTTAAATTAGTTTTGGTACTTATCTAATTAAAATGATTTTACAAAATATATATATTAAGTTTATTTAATTAATTTCGGATCATGTATATATGTATATGTGATTTTGTGATTTTTGGACATTTAATATAATGTAATGTTGTCCCAGAAATTTATTTACTTGATATGTAGATCGTTTTCAGAAGTTTGGAATTGTTTCAGAATTTTATAAGTTATTTATTTAGGTTTTATAGTTTCAGGGGTAATTTGGTCTTTTTACAGGTTATCTGAAATTCAGGTATTACAGTACTGATACGTGCCACAGGGGCATAAGTATCAAAGTAGTCTATCTCTGACTTTTGTTTAAAGCCCTGAATGACTAGTCTGGCCTTGAACTTTTCAATAGTTCCATCTACCTTCATTTTCTTTTTGAAAATCCATTTGTAACCCAGAGGTTTGCAACCAGGTGGTAGATCAGCCAACACCCAAGTGTTGTTGCCCATGATGGAATCCATCTTATCATATATTGCTTCTTTCCGGAAAGCAACATTGTAACACCCAGTAAATTTCCTAAACTTATTTTTCAAGCCAAAACATTTATTTTTTATTTTCTTTAGCTTTTAAATCTCTTTGAACTTGTTTGGGTTTCAAAATCGTGGATATCTTGCTAAACGTGAGTGTTATTCATTTATTAATCCGGAAAAACCTAAAATACGTGAAACAATTCGATTTATGAAATAAATTAACTCCGAAAAAGTTATACGTATTTATACTCGTTTTTATCAGAAAAATTATTTCGGACTCAATGGCGCGAGCCTCGTAAATTAAAACGGAAGTTTGACACACTAAACGGGGCCCACAAGGCTTATTTACAAAATATATCAGAAATTACACAATCCACCCCTTCCTAATTTTACACCGCCGCCCCTGGACTTCTAATTTCACATGTTTGGTCCCTCCTGGGGTATAAATAGGGACATTTTTAGGGTTCCCTCATTATTATAACTCCCCCACCGGAGTTCACTATTTCGGTCCGCTACTCGCCGTCCGACCAAAATTCCGGCCACCTCCGATCTTCCTCCGTCGCGTAGATCTCGACATCCTCACCAATTCTGGAGCGTTTGGGAACGCAAGGAGTGCGTTTGGTTTGGGTTCGAAGCTACACCGCCGCTGCCACCACCTTCACCACCACACGCTGCCACCACTTCCGCCCTTCTCTCTCTCGTTGGTAAGCCCACGCGCCATCTCTTTTATTATTTCCTTCAGTTTTATAAAACCCTAACTAACAAAAATTAATAAAACTTTTTTTTATTATAAAAACCTAACTAAAACTTAATGTTTTAAACTAAAAACGTGTGAATCTATTGTTTTATCACTCGATAACCGTGACTCGCCACTGAGTCGTATGACTCGTCCGAGTCAACTCACGAGTTGAGTTGACTCGGACCCGAGTTGTGTTTATTTATTGTTACTTTTATTATTTCGAGTGTCACTTGTTATTGTGGTGATTTATTTTTGAGATTTATAATGTTTTGATTGAGTTTTTGTCTTGGCCGAGTGGTGTTGTAGTCGAATAGGGTGAGCCGTGACTCAAGGGAGTCATGGCCTAGAGTTGGTTTGGTTTGGGTTTAGCCGAGGGTTTTGGTAACTGGTTTTATGGCCGAGTTTAGTTGTAGCCGTGACTTGTGGAAACAGTTTTGTGGTCGAAAATAAGTGAGCCATGGTTGATTTTGATTATTGTTGTTGTCGTCGTGACTCAAGGAAGTCACGACATGTTGGTTTTTGGGTTAGCCGAAGCATGGTTGTGGTTTTGTCGTCGAGTAAGTTGGGCCGTGACTCGTGGGAGTCACGGCCTAGTCATTTGTTAGGTTTTATAATTCCATAGATTTGATTAGATTTGATGATCACAAAACAAGAAGAATGAAGCATGAAGATTGCTGAGAAGATAAGGTAAAATAAACCTAGTAGATTCTGTTGCTAGACACAAATCATTCTACTACTAGTGTATTTTATTCTGCTGCTAGTTCATCCAAAGGTACTGCTCAAGTTATAACTAACAGTACTAACTTTTAAGTTAGTACTGCTGGTGCAAAGAAGATAACTAACAGTACTAACTCTAAAGTTAGTACTGCTAGTGCAAGAAGGTACTGTTCAAGGTTATAACTAACAGTACTAACTGAAAGTTAGTACTGCTGGTTCAACCTTTGTACTGCTTGGTGGATGACAGATGTATTTGACTTTAAGTACTGATAATATCTTTTGTATAAAGTAGTCAAATATAGTGGGTAGAATCTTATCTTTTAGTAAAGTAAGAATATGAAGATAGACAAAGATTATGTCTAGATTCATATACAAGTTGTAAGAACAAGTTACATGTAGGATACTTACACACGCAAGTAGCATGTGACACAAGTGGGTTAGCAATAATTATTTTATTGCTTGTAACCCTACTCCTCTAGTATATAAAGAGGATAGGGGATGTTATTACAACTTATGTGAGTTACAAAGCCATAAGGTAACTCCCTCAATGGGGTTACACGGGTTACACCGAGTTAATGTAACTACATCAAAGTGTGTGTGTGTGGGAAAACCATGGTGAGGGTTTGGGTAGAAACCGCCATGTTGTTAGGATGGTCGTAGCCTCAAGGTAATCAAGGTTCTCCTTGATCCCTGTTATTGTTGTAAGTGTAACCGTGCTATATTTGATCACATAGCATTGGGGCTAAATTTGTCGACAAAGAAACACCTTATTTATTGATAATAATAACGTTCGTTAATGTTATTCCGCTGTGCTTGTTGTTATTATCATTCGTGCTCATTATCGTTGTTTTAAACACTAGATCAAGGTTTAACAGCCTTGAGCCCAAAACGGTTCGAAAGAGCTCGCGAGAAGTTGTTTGGCGGGTTCTAACAAGTTTTGTCATCATTGTTTCGCTATACGACATATGGTAATAGTTTTGGTGTTGTTTGGTACGAGCCGTGGATCAAGGGAGCACGGACTCAAGTTGTTGTCGAGTCTTACATATAAAATGGTTTTGTCAAAATAATTGTTACTATGTTACAAAAA
This sequence comes from Artemisia tridentata subsp. tridentata, assembly GCA_021014915.2. NCBI lineage: Eukaryota > Viridiplantae > Streptophyta > Magnoliopsida > Asterales > Asteraceae > Artemisia > Artemisia tridentata. The sequence continues at coordinate 32,578,224 of CP139502.1, read as the reverse complement.
ACTCAAATCAGTGTGTTTGCAAAAGTGAAAGACTTGAGTTGGTTTACATGCGTGAGTGAGATGTTGTCTTCTAAGTTGGGCTTTGGCCCAACAATTCATTATGTTGCGTCTAGTTTGGTCCGTTGGACTTATAAGCCCAAAAGCTATAAGGACTAACATTAGTTAGTTTTAGGCCAAGGTCCAGTGGAGTTGTGTTGTATAAGTATAAGTTTAACCGTTTTGTCATGTATTATATTTGTGTGAGTTATATATTTATCAAACTCATGACTAACTTAATCTTTATCTTTGTTTTGTTTTCATGACCGATGATGACGTTGGATGCTATTGGAGTATATGAGAATTTTGACACCAATTCATTATATTGTAAAATGTTGTAATAGTTTAGTCATTTAAATATTGTTTGTAACCGTTATTGGATTTACGATATTGGTGTAGGATTATTGTATGATTTGATACAAGGGACGGAAGAATATGTTAGACTCGTTGAGCTTAATATATTTGGACTCGAAAGGACACAAATTATTCGATAAACCGAATCTAATACATTACGCGAATGATAACGGCATAAAAACTTGAATAAAACTTATAAAAACTTGATAATAAAACTTGATTACAATCATTTACGTTAACTCGGGAACGTAATATAAACGGACGTGTTATGCCAAAGTTTATACAATCTTACAACATTTATAAACTTATAATCATATCAAAGATCTTATAAATCTATCCAAAACGAACTTATCCAAATATATACAAAGTTACATTTTGGGATACGGGGTAAATATCCAACTCATTCATCGACTTATCTTTAGTCTTATATTCTTTCGATATCATTTATTCGTTCATTCTTGATTCTATTCGTTTTGGTTTGAGTTATTGTTTGATTGTACATTTTGCGACTTCTACACGAGAACGTTTTATTCCCCTTCTTCATCCTTTTCTAATTGCTTGATTTTGTTTCGTCGACTTTTACCGTTTTAACGCAATTTAATCTTGAAACGATATTTTCCAAAAACCACACGAGATACAAATGATTACTTCTTTTATCGCCATTAAAAACTAAACCCTTCTATATTAACACGAGTATTCAACGAACACTACTTCATAAATTACTTGAGGATTATTTCTGAAACATGTTACATACTAGCTTGTGCCGATCCAATACCGTTGTGCTCTACTTTTGATATCATTGTGCCCTGATGAGTGTGTAAATACTCATCATTTTATACCCATAAAAGATACTAAAATGACCAAAAACACCCAATATATATTGCAGATATCCTTGGTTTGTGTTTTATGTGTTTCAGGTACAAAAGGATTGAAAACGGAACGAAAACGAATATTTTTGTGTTAATACAAATAGCGTCCCAAAAACGTTATTTATATTATTTGATCTTTCATTAGTTTTGTTAATGACAAATATAAGGAATATCTTTTAGCAAATAATAAATACTAGCTTAGTCTCTTAAGTACACACTTTACACTTCACATATTAACTAAGAATTACAAGTTTAGTAACTTGTTTCCTTAAAAGGAAACTTTAATTCATAAACCATTCCATGACATCATTGTATGCATCACATACAATATCTTTGATATATCTTGGATAGATATGCAAGCAACATAGTTGACATTTGAAGATCTTGGATGATATGGTAAGATACAACTAAGATATGGTAAGAGACAACTATTACATAGCTGTCACATCCCACGGATCCAAGTCCTATAAAGGACGGATCCCTTTTGAGGGATCCGCCGGATCCGTGAGCTGAAGATCAGCTTGCCTATAAATAGGAAGCTAATCATTTGGCTCTCTCATCACTCATATAGCTTAACACATATATTCATTCAGTACATATCTTACTAACATCATTCATAGTTGCATTTCACTTTGATCTTTCATATTGTAGAAAAGAGATCAAGCATTCAAGGATCTACAGAACCGTAATCCTTTAGTTGCATTACTGTGTGATCTTGTAGTTTGTTTCACACATCATATCTATCATTTGTAATCAGTGAGTGTGGTTAGTACTTTAGTCCTTAAAGTACAAAGAGTGTAGGGAGTGGTTGTACCCTTGTAAAGAACTCGACATCTAGCTTAGTGTCGGTAAAGTAATTAGGCGACGTCAGGTTGGTTCTACCTTGTGAAAGAACCCGGTGTTTAGCTTAGTACCGGAAAAGGAAGTAAGCGACGTGTAAAGGTTTTCTCCGCCTAGGAAAGGAGTTTGTTTCTTAGTGAAAGATAAACTCTCGAGTAGGAAACTCGGGGAGTGGAGTAGGGCAAGGAATAGAGTTCTTGTAGCCGAACCACTATAAACAACTGTGTCGTGTGGTTTGATCTTTCCTCTCTTTATCTTTTGTTTACATTGTGTGATTATTTATTTGTGATTGTTTCCTTTGAATTAACATATAGTAACAAAGCAAATAAAACTTTAAAAACGGTAAAAACTATTCAACCCCCCTTCTAGTTTTCCACAATTGGCATCAAGAGCTACGTTACTTAAGATCTTTAAAATATATTGTATTTTAAAACTTAAAACGATCCATGGATTTTGAAAACTTTAAAGAAGGGCAATCTATGCAGAGACCACCTCTATTTGAACCAAATTGTTTTATTTATTGGAAAAATCGCTTTGAGACTTATGTAAAGTCAAAGGATATAGATCTATGGTATATTATAGTTGATGGTGATTACAAGCCTATTAGTAATAATATTTCGGGTGGTCGGGATGAAGGAGCTTCTCTTACTCGTCACAGTGATGAGCAAAAGAAACTAATTGCCAAAAATAACGAAGCCAAAATGATGCTTTATAATGCCTTACCTAAGAAAGAATATGAAAGAGTTTTTATGTGTAAAACGGCTAAGGATATTTGGCAATCTCTTATTATCACACATCAAGGGAACTCACAAGTAAAAGATAACAAAATTGATCTTCTTGTCCAACAATACGAACAATTTGTTATCTCTGAAGATGAGACCATTGATTGTGCGTTTGCTAAGTTCAATACTATTATTACATCACTTAAAGCACTTGACGAATCTTTTTCTAGCAAGAATTTTGTCAGGAAATTTCTAAGAGCACTCCATCCAAAATGGAGAGCAAAGGTGACAGCTATTGAAGAATCTAAGGATCTCTCAAGCATGACACTGGATGAGCTCATAGGAAACCTAAAAGTTCACGAAATGATTATGGAAAAAGACTCGGAAATTGTCAAAGGCAAAAAGGAGAAGATTAAGTCTATTGCCTTGAAAGCCAAAGTCGAGTCAAGTGATGATGAGTCTTGTTCAAACAGTGATGATGAAGAATATGCCATGGCCGTGAGGGATTTCAAGAAATTCTTCAGGAGACGAGGAAAGTTTGTAAAACCACCTCGTGATGATAAGAAATCCTCTCGGAAAGATCGTGACGATAAGAAAGGTAAGGATGATAGGAAATGTTATAGGTGTGGTGACTCCAGTCACTTAATAGGAGAATGTCCAAAGCCTCCAAAGACCAAGTCTCAAAGAGCCTTCGTTAGTGGAGCTTGGAGCGATAGTGAAGGAGATGATGATGATGAGCCTAAGAACAACGAAATTGCACTTATGGCTAATGACACAGAAGAGGTACATTCTGATTCATACTCCTTTATAGATGATGAAACTTTAGAAGTAGAATATAACAAACTGTGTGATGTCACTTTAAAAATCATAAACAAAAACAAGTTTTTGAAAACAAAGACAACACTTTTAGAAAATGAAATATATTGGCTTAAAGAAAAAGCAATACGAATTGAAAAAGGTAAAGTTAGTAAAGAAACATGTGTGTCTTGTCAAGAACTAAAACTTGAACTAGAAACCTTAAGAACCACACAGGAAGACTTAATCAAACAAAATTCAAAGTTTAAAAGGTTTGATAAAAACATAAGTTGTGCAGATGAAATAATGAAAATGCAAAAGCTACCTCATGATAAAACAGGTCTAGGCTTTATGAAACTAGGAACCTTAAGTGATTATAAGGAACAGACTGTGATTAAAACTGATTCAACAGAGTTAGACACTCACGGATCCGACGGATCCAAAAATTTGGATCCGCCAGGTATATCCAAAGGATCCGCGGGTACAGAAGTTGAACAGAAGGTTCACAAAGTCGACCGTTCCGAGTTTGTTAAAGTTACTAAGAAACCTAACAGTAGCATAACCAATAATAAACACAAACCAGCAGTATCTTTAGGAAGAGGTCAAGCTAGAAATGAATATAGAGTTAAAACGGATCAACAAAGACCTCAGATGAGTTTTCCCAAACACCCCTTTCCAAAGAGTATAGTTAATTCACAACACACTTATCAAAATAATTGGAACCAAAACATGTCTAGAAACTTTCATGGTCCTAATTATATGCCGTGGAACAATTGTCCACCTTTTCAGTACATAAACCATGATAATGTCATGTTTAACCCAAACGGACCCATGAGATATTGGGGACCAAATGCTTGAGTCTTTTATGAACTTAGGTATGCTTGAAAGTTGATCTTGAACCTGATGAGTGGATCAAAGATAGTGGGTGCTCAAGACACATGACGGGAAACAAAAATCTTTTCTCAACCTACCAAGTGTATGACGGAGGTAATGTCACATTCGGTAGCAAGCTTAAAAGTAAAATCATCGGAAAAGGTACAATCTCTCATGACTCTCTATCTATTGATGATGTTGCTCATGTAGATAATTTAGGATTTAATCTACTTAGTATAAGTCAATTATGCCGCAAAAAGTATAACGTCCTTTTCAGTGAAAATGGAAGTAAAATACTTAAAGATGGCATAACCGTAGGAAAAGGTGTTTTAAAGAATAATGTCTATGTTATGAAATTAGATAAAACACCTAAAGATAAGTTATGTCTTACCTCCTTGGACGAAAACTCAACTCTATGGCATCGACGCTTAGGTCATGCTAATATGAGGCTTATTCAATCCTTGTCTTCCAAAGAACTCGTTAGGAACCTACCCAAGTTGAAATATGACCAACACTTTTGTGATGCTTGCAAAATTGGGAAACAAGTACATAGTAGCCATAAGGCTAAAAACATGGTATCTACATCTAGATGCCTAGAATTATTACATATGGATTTGTTTGGCCCGTCGGCTATACAAAGTTATGGAGGAAATTTTTACACTTTAGTCATAGTAGATGATTACTCTAGATATACATGGACAAAGTTTTTGAAAACTAAAAATGAGGCATTTGATAAATTTGAAATTCTAAGCAAGAAAATTCAAAATCAAATAGGAAGTAATATAGTATCCATTAGAACTGACCATGGTCGAGAATTTGACAATGAAATTCAATTTGGAAATTTTTGTGATAATAATGGAATAACTCATAATTTCTCGGCTCCTCGTACACCTCAATCTAATGGTGTAGTAGAACGTAAAAATAGAACAATTCAAGAAATGAGTAGAACTATGTTAAATGAACAAAACATACCACAAAAGTTTTGGTGTCACGCTGTAGATACTTCTACATATATCCTAAATAGAGTTTTAATTAGACAATTTTTAAATAAAACTCCTTATGAAATTTATCGAGGCAAAAAGCCTACATTAGGATATTTTAGAGTTTTTGGAAGCAAGTGCTTCATTTTAAACACAAAGGACTATCTCACTAAGTTCGACCCAAAGTCGTATGAAGGTGTATTCCTTGGGTACTCGCAAAACAGTAAAGCATACATTGTATTAAACAAGGAAACATCAAGAGTCGAGGAATCGTTGAATGTAACATTCAACGAAAGTCCGCCTCCCTCTAAGACATCACCTTTGGTAGATGATGACTTAGTTGAAAGTCAAATGGTTAATAATATAGAAAACATTGAAAATGGCAATGAACCCATAAAAGGAGAAATTATTAATATTAAAGAAACTAAAAGTCATCCATTAGAAAACGTCATAGGAAAACTTAATGAAAGAACATTAAGATCCAAAGCTCAAAATGAAAGCAATTATTTTTGTTTTATTTCAACGGTTGAACCCAAAAACATAGACGAGGCAATAAAAGATGAATCTTGGGTAATTGCTATGCAAGAAGAACTAAATCAATTTATTAGAAATGATGTTTGGACATTGGTCCCTCCACCTAAAAACCAAACCATAATCGGCACTAAATGGGTCTTTAGAAATAAAATGGATGAAAATGGTATTGTATCTAGAAATAAAGCTAGGCTAGTAGCTCAAGGATACAATCAACAAGAAGGTATAGATTACGATGAAACTTTTGCACCCGTAGCTAGACTTGAGTCTATTAGAATATTACTTGCATATGCATGTGCACATGATTTTAAGTTATTTCAAATGGATGTCAAAAGTGCTTTCTTAAATGGGTTTATAAATGAAGAAGTATATGTTGCACAACCTCCCGGCTTTGCCGACTTTGAAAAACCAAATTATGTTTTCAAACTTAAGAAAGCTTTATACGGACTTAAGCAAGCACCAAAAGCTTGGTATGATCGACTTAAGACTTTTCTAGTTGACCATAAGTATACCATGGGCCTAGTAGATAATACTCTCTTCACCAAGAAAAAGGGATCACATATTATCATAGTCCAGATATATGTGGATGACATTATATTCGGTTCAACTTGTCAAGAGTTATGCGACGATTTCTCAAAAATCATGCATGACGAGTTTGAAATGAGTATGATGGGGGAACTAAACTTTTTCTTAGGTCTCCAAATTAAACAATTAGAAGATGGGATATTCTTCAACCAATCAAAGTATATCAAAGATATGCTTAAGAAGTTTGGTCTTGAAGACTCAAAACCCATGAGAACACCCATGTCCTCCGAAACCAAACTCACTAGGGATGAAGAAAATGAATCCATAGATAGCACTAAATATAGAGGAATGATTGGTAGTTTACTCTATCTTACGGCTAGTAGGCCTGACATTATGTTTAGTGTTTGTCTATGTGCACGTTTTCAAGAAGATCCAAAAACGTCCCATCTTGAAGCCGTTAAAAGAATATTTAAGTACATCAAAGGTACTACACACTTAGGATTATGGTATCCCAAAGGAACGGGTGTAGAAACCATAGTGTATACCGACTCAGATCATGCAGGTGACTATGTTGATAGGAAAAGTACTAGTGGTATTTGTACTTTTGTAGGATATTGTCTCACATCATGGTTCGCTAAGAAACAAACTGCCCTCGCAATCTCAACAACAGAAGCAGAGTATGTGTCTGCAGGAAAGGCGTGTCAACAAGCACTGTGGATGAAACAAGCTCTCGTCGACTATGGAATTGAACTCAACAACATTCCCATTCTTTGCGACAACAAAGGTGCTATCGATTTAAGCAAAAATCCAGTCCAACACGCTAGAACCAAACATATTGAAATACGCCATCACTTCCTTCGCGACAATGTACAGAAGGGAATCATCTCAATTGAGAAAGTTTCCTCAGAGGACAACATTGCCGATATCCTCACTAAACCACTTAAACGTGAACCTTTCAACTATCTTAGACTTGGATTAGGATTAATGGAACCTAGTGATTAGGAGAAACATTAGTATAAACATTAGTTTAGACACACACGACACTAAACCAAAACATGTGCTCTGAATCCGCGGATCCAATCGACAACAAAGACGGATCCTTTTTTTGGGATCCGCCGGATCCGCCGCATGCTAAGTCCAGTTTATTATTTAATAAACAAGAACAAGTACTATTCACTCCTCACTCCAAAACATATCACCTTACTATACTCGACACACACTTAATCTCCATCATATTTTAGACCATTTTCTTCCACAAATTTGTGCTTCTAACATCACTGTAAGTATTCTTATCATATTTATACTCCTGATCTGCGTCTAGGATTTCCATTTCATGCACAAAACCAAAACTTGGGGTATATGCATAATTCTTGAAAAATCATGAAGCATATTTATTGCATTATACTTAAAAACATGTTTTTCTTACTTAGGAATTGCATCTCATAGCACATTGTCTTAATTTAACAAAAACCCCATGAAAATTTTCACTAAAATCTTCTAACGACTAGGTAAAATGATTTTTTTTCTTACATTGTTCATACAAATGCAAAAACGTTATCTTTTAGACTTCACTTGCATAATGTCTCTTGAATGCTAAAGGGAATACATAACTAATATGTATTTTTGGGTACATTCAACCGTAGCTACATTGAAATAGGAGTGTTTGGGTTATCTCTCGTTTTGTAAACAAAACTTGCATAAACTAATTTTTCTTGCATCAAAAGGAGTCGAGATAACCGCACCTCCACATTGTCCCCATGTAGGCACACACTAGGAATTTTACACTTCCTTTGATCATTTTAACTAAAACTATGTAACTTTTTGTACTTAGGAAAATTATGCCTCCCGCAACCAACTACGATCACAAGAAAACCGTTAACTACTTACCCAAAGTCCACAAAACCAAGGGTCTAACCGATGCCCAAATCGAAATTTTCAAAGTCTTAGAGAAAAAGTATGTTCATGAGGGTAGAGCCGTAGATGCATCATTTTATGAAGGCACTCAACTTAGGGAACAATTAGCCGCAATTCAATTTGATTCTCTTCTAGACATAGATGAACCAATCATTCCTAGGTTCATACTTGAGTTCTATGCTAGTGTAGGTCTTAGCTCGAGTGATGAAGGTTACTTAAGTCTTCATTTTACTCTAAATGGAAATCTTGTCAACATCTCTCTTGATCAATTTGGTGAGGTCTTAGGAATTCCAAGTCAAGGTACATGTATTTACTCGGACAAATGGTCCTTAACAATCTTAGACTCCAATCTCGATAGGACGGCACCATATGCCACTCCTCTCCAATCAAAAGAAGTGATTAGGGAACATCTCTTCATTCCTAAGAACAACCCCACAAGAATGTATCGTGGTCGTGAAGTTGCTAGAGATCCATTTGCAATGGAACTTAATGAACTAAGACCCGAATTCAAGAAGATGGAGGATGTATTAAGGGCAAATGTGATGTGCACCATAGGAAACCGTGATCATATCAATGCTTGTTTATGTCACATGATGTACAACATCTCTACTCGTCAACCCTTCAATCTTGCTTATTATGTTGCCAAACGAATGTGTGACATTCCGGTTCAAAGCAAGATTGCAATGCCTTATGGTATGCTCTTAACCCGACTTTATAGAGCCTTTGCACCCGCTCGTCCAAACCATCTAGGCTTTGTTCCGGATTACAATGAAATTGAACACACCTTCGTTCCTTTGAGTGATTTTAGGGTTAGTGTTGATAAGGGCAAACGTCCTCGTGTTCCAACATCATCCTCATCATCTTCCATGAGTGAAGATGATGGTATGCCAAATTCTAGGATTCCTCCACCCGAATACTTGAGCCATCTTCCTCCAATTCTACATGAATCCGCTGAGTATCGAAACATCAAAGGAATGGTGAAGAATCTGGGTCGTTGGATGATGAAATTACACAAGGGGATGAAGAAGTTGAAGAAGAAGCTGAGTTAATGGAGTGTTTGGTTTTAAACAATGTTGGATGTTGTGATATTAAATTTCTATGTGTCTTGAATTTATCTGATAATACTTATTGTGTATGTGTAATAACTAACACTTGCAGGTAGATAACCATCACGGTTATCAATTTTCCGGGTTATTGCCTATGTTTGGCATAACACCTCAAACGGTAAGTTTCTAAGTATGGATTAAACTATGTGCAATCATGTGTTAATATTATCATATTTGGTTGTTTTGCTATACATATTAGATGTTAAGTAAGGTCTAGATGAATTTTCGGGTTTTCGTCGAAAAACGCGAAATATGACATATGTTCTGTTTACTTTCTTAGTTTTAGGCCTACGGATCCCGCGGATCCCAAAACAGGGTTCCGCCAAGGCTTATCGTTGGATCCGCCAACCGCCATCCTGCGGATTTGGCGGATTGCAAAATAGGGTTCCGCATTTGCAACCACTTGGATCCGCAGGTTTCCCAGTAAAATTATAAAACTTTTTCGACTTATCCCGATTCTTAAATCTTAGTGTTTAGTATCATTTAGGATTCATTCACTGATCATAATTCATCTTAGAATCATTTAGGAACTCTTAGAAACTTAGGAACAAAAATTTCCCACCAAAATTTAAATTTTTGAATTTTAGGTGTGAGTTACCAAACAGATACAAAGAAGGAACCCTTTTTAGGGATCCGTCAAATCCGTGGAAATATCAAATCATCAGATTTTCCACTATCCTCTTGTATTAACTGCATATCCAAAACATATTACTCAACCAAAGCTCAATGGCTTGACTTCCTTGATATGACATGCATAAATTTTTGTTCCAAATCATTAGTAACCAACATTCTCTATTGGATTCAATTCAAATCCAAACACACAGACTCACAAACCTTATGTCTATAAATTAGCACTTTAGGATCATCACTTCACACAACAACCATTTCCTCTCCTGTACATCTTAGCTATCATACTTCACCATGACCAAGTCACACAACTCTTCCACATCTAGAACTCCAAGAAGAACAGCCCGCATCAGTGTTAAACCTTGTTGTTTTATAAACTTAGCAAACTCTTCATCTGAGGAAAATTCTCCTCTCAATATATCATCACCCATTGCTAGTGAAAATTTCCTTACCCTTTCCACCCCAACACCATCACATGTTGTTATACAAACACCACCACCAACCCTTACTCCAATAGCCACTACTCCACCACCGGCTCCATCACAGACTGTTAGATCACCATCACCACCAAAATCACCTAAACTCCAACCCTTGGAATTATTTAGGACTCCTCCTACATCACCACATCTTGATGACTTAGAAGAACTTTCACTAAAATTACCCAATCTTCCACCCATGACCTTTGAAGGTCAACAACCCATGCTTTTTCACCCGGTTTACCCGGATATCCATGGCCCGTTATACCATGATGCACAATCATCCCAACCTCAACAACAACCTCTATCACCCACATCCACTCTAGTTGCCATTGACGAGGCAATGTGGATGAATGTGCCTCAAACCCAAGAAGAGATTAGTGAAGAGCTCAATCGTCTCTACACTCTCTCGGGTATGGTTGACCATCGCCTTCATGAAGCAATGGACATCCAAAACATTCTTATGAACTCCCTCCAAACACCACAACAACCATCCAACAACAACAACACCCAACCACCATCACCACCACCACCACACAACTTGGACCCTAGTCTTCCGCCCAGCTTCTCAAGTCATGATTGCGCACATTGTGAGAGAACGGCTCACTTGGCCCAAAGAACCAACATCTTGGTCCATGAGCTTCAAAACGAGATGAGGTTCATCTTGAACCATGTTCTTGAACGTTTAAACGCAATCTCTCATCCTTCTCAATAGGAGCTCTTTAGATTAGCTGTTTGGATTTTTTTTAGTTGTTTGTTTAGGACCTTTTTATTTTTTAGGATGTCTTCTTATTTGTAACATCATTTCACTATTGTGACTTTTGTCACAAACTTTTCAATCTATATGAATGTGATGTTTTATGCTTATGAGTGATCAACATATTGCATATTATCATTATCATTATGAACTAACATTCCTATATTGCATATATTATATCTTGCATATGATTGCTTTAGGTACAAATTATCATCAGACACTTAGTTTGACTTTTTAAAGTCAAACATATTGAAAGGCTTGTTTGGAAGAACACTTAACAAGCATTCTACTTCTTCATTGAAGTCATTTCATAACTAACACTTCATTTGCAGCATATCATACCCTTCAATAGTATACGTTGGTACTCGATAAGTGAGGAGTATACATCGAGGGGGAGCATCTCATAAGCATCTCATATACTAACCGTTTGTTTTGTAGATTCATGCATCATTTACTTGATTACTCCATTTAGGGGGAGTATAAAACAAGGGGGAGCTCTTAAAGTTCTCAAAATCGCATTCCGCTTCGCTACTCTTTTTGTTTCGACAAAAAGGGGGAGAAAGGACTAAGTTTGCATCAACTGTGAATCATCATAGTACATACATTTTTTACAAAACTTTTCTTTAATAAACAAACTTAATATATATTTTTAAGAACTCATGCTATATTTATTCTCTTGCTCAAAAATATACTTTATGTTTTGTCATCAACAAAAAGGGGGAGATTGTTAATACAAATAGCGTCCCAAAAACGTTATTTATATTATTTGATCTTTCATTAGTTTTGTTAATGACAAATATAAGGAATATCTTTTAGCAAATAATAAATACTAGCTTAGTCTCTTAAGTACACACTTTACACTTCACATATTAACTAAGAATTACAAGTTTAGTAACTTGTTTCCTTAAAAGGAAACTTTAATTCATAAACCATTCCATGACATCATTGTATGCATCACATACAATATCTTTGATATATCTTGGATAGATATGCAAGCAACATAGTTGACATTTGAAGATCTTGGATGATATGGTAAGATACAACTAAGATATGGTAAGAGACAACTATTACATAGCTGTCACATCCCACGGATCCAAGTCCTATAAAGGACGGATCCCTTTTGAGGGATCCGCCGAATCCGTGAGCTGAAGATCAGCTTGCCTATAAATAGGAAGCTGATCATTTGGCTCTCTCATCACTCATATAGCTTAACACATATATTCATTCAGTACATATCTTACTAACATCATTCATAGTTGCATTTCACTTTGATCTTTCATATTGTAGAAAAGAGATCAAGCATTCAAGGATCTACAGAACCGTAATCCTTTAGTTGCATTACTGTGTGATCTTGTAGTTTGTTTCACACATCATATCTATCATTTGTAATCAGTGAGTGTGGTTAGTACTTTAGTCCTTAAAGTACAAAGAGTGTAGGGAGTGGTTGTACCCTTGTAAAGAACTCGACATCTAGCTTAGTGTCGGTAAAGTAATTAGGCGACGTCAGGTTGGTTCTACCTTGTGAAAGAACCCGGTGTTTAGCTTAGTACCGAAAAAGGAAGTAAGCGACGTGTAAAGGTTTTCTCCGCCTAGGAAAGGAGTTTGTTTCTTAGTGAAAGATAAACTCTCGAGTAGGAAACTCGGGGAGTGGAGTAGGGCAAGGAATAGAGTTCTTGTAGCCGAACCACTATAAACAACTGTGTCGTGTGGTTTGATCTTTCCTCTCTTTATCTTTTGTTTACATTGTGTGATTATTTATTTGTGATTGTTTCCTTTGAATTAACATATAGTAACAAAGCAAATAAAACTTTAAAAACGGTAAAAACTATTCAACCCCCCTTCTAGTTTTCCACAAAACGAATATTTTTGGATCGACTCGACAACAATTTTGCATTTGATCAAGTGAAGACAAAAGTCAAAGTCAACCCCCAAAAATACCAAAATGACACAAATGGTCCTTGGAAATAATTTCTATTTTTAACAGCCTTGGTCCTTGGATTTTCAGATTTTACAACAATGGTCCCTCAAAGTTAAATTCAATTCCAAATCCAATCCTAACTAATACTACTTGGCTGGACTCAAATTAATAACCCAAACCCACAAACCATTTCCCAGCCCAACTCACCCAAGCCCAATCCCTTTTAAAATAAATCCCAACCCAGTTTCTTCCCTTAGTTAATACCAGTTTGACCACCAGTCAAACCCACCTTCTCTAAACCATGCCCGCCAAAACCATACCACCCCCTCCTCCTTATCCCTGACAATACCACCCCCCCTCCAAGCTTCCTCAACACTTCTCCGAACAAACCAAGAAGCATTAAATGCTTCTTCCCCATCACACTTTACCAGTCAAGTGTTTTTCCTACTAACCATTTTGGCGCCAAAATTAGTTTGAACGGCTGAGATCACTTCAAGTCTATCCAAGGGCTGGAAAAGGATCAGAAGAAGATAAGAAGAAAATCCCACCTCAGTTTTAGTATAAATAGGAGCTTTTGTAGCCTATCACACGTTACCAGTCAAGTGTTTTTCCTACTAACCATTTTGGCGCCAAAATTAGTTTGAACGGCTGAGATCACTTCAAGTCTATCCAAGGTCTGGAAAAGGATCAGAAGAAGATAAGAAGAAAATCCCACCTCAGTTTTAGTATAAATAGGAGCTTTTGTAGCCTATAATGGCAAGTAGTTAATTTTCCTTTAATCGTATTGTACTTTAATTGTTCAAGTTTTATAAATTTTAATTTCCAGTTATTAATTCAAGTTACTTTAAGTTTGTTTAATGTTTATCTTTGTGCAATTTCCAAAAGTTAATGAAAATTCAATGTTTTCAAGTTTCTGAGTGAACTGTTAATTCGAATCAAGTTAATTGCTGTTGGAAAAAGCTTTTTTTCTGTTTATATAAGCTTACATAAGCTCACTATAGCTTTTGATAAGTTTATAATAGTGTAACTCAGTCTTAATCTTAAAAATTCCAAAAAAGTCAAAAAAGTCAAAATAAGCTAATAATAAGCTGTTTTGGACAATATAAGCTGGAGCATGGTGAATTATGGAAGCCCATGGTTTAGAGCTTCTTGGGAAGCTATAGGTTGATGTGGTACTTGGTTATCAGTTCTTTGTTTGGATCAAAAGCAATTTGTAAGCAATTTCCAATTTTCATGTTGTACTGTACACTAGCTTATTTGAGTGCTTATTGTCTTTTTCTTTGCTCATCTGTTCTGCTTGAAGTATTTGTAGTCTAGTTTAGTGGGTAGTATAAGCTTATATCTCCTTTTCACTTTTTAAGATAAAATCAGCCATAATAGTCAAATAGGATATAACTTAATTTAGTGCTTATTTACATTTTGAAAGTTGCTTATTATAGTTAAAGTAAGTTAGTGAATCAGTAAAATCCAGAAATCATAGTTAATATTGGCCTGTGCCTTTGAAAATCAAAAGCAGTCCTTCAATAAGAACTGTTTGGCTTAACAGTCAAAATGGGTCAATTTGGTTAGTAACTGTTCATTTGCCCTTAGCCCAACTTTAATCTTGCTTAAATCAATTAGGAGAAGCTGTTTTTAAGACCTTTTAATCCAAGTTGATAGATTTTAAAGTTTTGAGTAGACTGTGGAAAATTTAGAACTTGGACTGCTCATATAAGCTTCTCACAAGCTTGAGCTTATTTGGTCTTCATTTCTGTTAAACTTGAGTTCTATTTAGTGGTTAAAGTGCAATTTCTTGAGTTGAAGCCATTTCAGTTGGTATTAAGGTGATTTGGCAATTTTTTGCATGTCTGCACAAAAGTACCATATATGCAGTCTGCATGATTTTTCTAGATCCCATTTAAGTGCTTAATTGTGTGAATCTGAGCTTAATTCCTTGTTTCTCAGTAGTTTGCTAGGTCTACTTTTAGTATCATCAGTCTTTGTGGTATTTAGTTGTGATCTAAGTGCTTAAATATAAGCTTGAACTTGCCTAGGTTGACTGCATATGCCCTGTGCATCAGTCATCTCATTTTCTTATTTGATCTTTGATCAGTGGTTATTTCTGAGCTCTTGTTGCTTATTCAGTTTTCAATTTAGCTCATTATCAGTTGCTTAGCTTATTTCAGTTTCCTTTTAGCTTATTTATTAGCTTATCAGCCATTTTGATCCAAGCTTGGGCTATTTCTCTTTTAAGCCAACTGATCAGCCAACTTGGCTTAATTCTGGGCTTATTTGAGGTTTTCAAAAATAGTGTTAGTTGTGAAAATTGCTTATCTTCTTGTGCTTAATCAGTTTCTATCATAAAAATAAAAAAATAAGATAAAAAGCAAAAAGAGAGCCAAGGGATTTGAACCCTGGTCTCTTGACTCACCAACACACAACACAACCAACTGCCCTTGGGACTTCTCTGGTTTAACTCTACACACTTTAATACTTAACCCACTTTTCTATTTTAAGCCATCCGAACCATTTTGCTTATTACCAGCTTATCCCAATAAGCTGGCACCTTGTTTGTATTTTTCCTAGGCTTGTTTTAACATTAAGTAATTTCACAAAAAGTTTCAGAATTTTTAGAACAGTTTTAATATTTTTTATGCATTTTTCTTTTTAAAACAGTCTTTAATTCATAATAAAAAATATAAAAGTCAGAAAAATATAAATCTTTTTTCTAAAATTTTCTTTTGTCATATATAACTTAGGAAAAATAAAATTACACTTGTAGGATTTATTTTTATAGATTTCACTTTTTAAGCCCGTTTTTGTAATTCCCGTTTCGCGTTTTTAATATAATTTGTTTTAATCTTAATTTTCTTTTGAGAATTTGTTTCTCATTTCTAAATTAGAATTAAAAAACACAAAAATTCCATATTACAATCATCAGTCACTCTAATTCCAAACCTTACACGATTGTCGATTCCAACCTCGCTGGGACACGACCCGGGTAACACTTGCCCGGTATCACACATATTGTATTCACGGGTTTTTGTAAGTTAACCTTTTTCCTAAAAGGTTGATTTGTCATTTCCCGCGTATCACGTGTATCCGTCTGATATTATATATATACTTTAGCACGGATCATGCCCTTACTACTTGATGCCAGTTGTTATATATTGCATTGCTGCATACTGAGGTGAGTTCATAGCCCCACTTTTTACTTGCTTAAAATGTTTTATAAGCTACTTGGGGTGAGATACATGCTGCTGTTTTTACAATGATCACAATTGTTTAAAAACTGTTCTTTGAACTAAAAACTATGCTTTCTGCTTTCTGAAACTTTATTTGGGCTGGAACAACACTTATACTTTCCCGGTACTGTAAGTGAAGCAGTAGCCATTTATTCTTTTCTGGTACTGTGAGTGAAGCAGTAGCCACTTTGCGAAACATCTGATAAGCACTAAGTACCACCCTTGCCAAAAGCAAGTCCCTCGATCATGAACCATTAATCGCTCTAGTTTATAGGCCTATAGGATTTGACCATCCCGCCATGTTGACTAAGGTCGGTCCGCATGTGATGTAGTATATTTGAGTTAACTAGGTATTTGGCAAGATACCTAGCTTTGGGGGCAACTATTATATTATGAAATCCGCGGTTACTGTCGACTTACGCCAGGGTTACTGGTGCCGGTTAACGCTTTGTGTGTTATGAGCTTAGTACAGTGGTAACAACTGAACTTTTGGGCGTATAACAACGTAGCCCACTTTCTATTAAACTTGAACTATTGTGATCAACTACTTTTCTTAAACCTATGAATTCACTCAAACTTTTTGTTGACTTTTAGCATGTTTTATCTCAGGTCTTTTCCGATGCATATCTTACTATTGGAGGAGCTTGGCGAAGGGCATGGCATGGTCATAGAAGACTCTTAAAACTATTTGGGACCGCTTAAAATCCTTTTATGGACCTATATTTTCCGCACTATTTTTTTAAATAATGTAATTTAATGTTTTCAATTATGAAATTTCTTCTAAAATGGTTTAAGTAAAACCGTTATTTGTACCTTGTGTTGTGATAACTATTCAATAACACCCCACAACCCGTATGCTTCCGCTGATCCGATTTTGGGGAGTTACAAACATCCTGGGACTTCATTGCTTCTTCAAACGTTTTGGGGTCATCCTCAACATTAAAGCAATAAGAGTGTTGGTCAGAGACCTCATCCCTTGTACCTTCAATTAAGTATAATTGAAACTCAGGTCCAACTGACTTTGGAGTCCTGATCCTTTTGCTCTTTCTGTGCTCAGGTTGTCGAACCACAACCTCATCAGGGACCTCTGATAGCACTTCATCAGGGACCTCTGATGTACCAATATCATTAGTTCCATTTGGAATCCTCTGACTTGGTCTAGGGACTGATGAGAATCTATTCTCATCAAAGAGAGCATCCCTTGATTTAATTATTGAGTTAATTGAAACATATTCATTAGGTTCAATAACATAGAACCAAAAAGCTTTGGAATGCTCAGCATATCCAACAAAGATGCACTCAATGCCTCTTTCACCCAAAGTTTTCAGCTTTGGATCAGGGAGTATTACAACTTCCCTACAACCCCAGCACCTGAGATAGTTCAGGTTGGGTTTCTTTTTAGTCCAGAGTTCATAAGGGGTAACCTTGTTCCTTTTGTTGGGAACCCTATTTAATAAATAGCAAGTTGTTAACATAGCTTTACCCCAGAACCCTTGACTCAGCCCTAAATAGGACAACATGGAATTAACCATTTCCTTCAGCACTCTGCTTTTCCTTTCAGAGATACCATTTTGCTGAGGAGTATAGGGAGCAGTCGTTTCATGGATTATACCAACAGACTGAAAATACATAGTGTCCATGTATTCACATCCCCTATCAGTCCTGAATCTTTAGATCAGGGACCCAAGTTGCAACTCAACTTCAGTTTTAAATATTTTGAATTTATCTAATTCTTCATCCTTAGTATGTAATAGATAGACATAACAAAACCTAGAAGCATCATCAATAAATGTCACAAAATACTTCTTATTCCCCAAAGAGAGAGTGGCATGCAAATCACACAGGTCACTGTGTATTAGCTCAAAGAGCTCAGTCTCACGTTTTACACCCTGAAAAGGTTTCTTAGTTATTTTGATCAACATGCAAGTCTTACACTTTTCAGTGTCCATGTCAAAAGCTGGGATTAACCCATCCTTATACATATCTTGCATCCTTTTATAGTGTACATGGCCAAGTCTAGCATGCCAGAGGGTAGAGTCGTTCAGTTTAGAGGTTGACATAAAGGCTGAATTAACAATATCAGAGACAATATTAAGCCTGAACATTTGATTACACAAATAGCCAAAACCAATAAACACACCATGTTTAGATAATATAAATTTATCAGACTTAATAACTTGTTTAAAGCCATGATTATTCAAAACACTACTTGAAACCAAGTTCTTCCTTATAGAACCACGTCCATGCACCACGGCTGTTGACTCATTTCCCATGTGAAGAATAGAACCATCATTTAGTGACTCGTAAGTCTTGAACCAGCGTCTATCTTTGCACACATGAACAGTTGCTCCAGAGTCAACCCACCACGCAACATCATCATCCTGCACATAGTTAGATTCAGATACATATGTAACATAATAAATCTGAAAAGATTTATTAAACATATTCTGACCTTTCAGAGAATTGGTAGAACCACCACTCCCTGATCCACTAGTTCCTGATCCATTGGCTTTACCACCAATCTTAACACCTTTGCAACCCCTTTTAATGTGACCAGTTTTGGCACATTTCCAACAAGTAGGTGTCGCCGTCTTGTTAGGGTCAGCCCTTGTGTTATCATGATGTTTACGTTTGCCCTTGTTGTCATTGTACCTGGTGGAATTATTATGTTCCACCATATTGACAACAGATGCACCAGTAGCATTGCTACTCTTTGGCTTGTCATTATCCTGCGCCCTGAGGGATTCCTCAATACGCAAATGACTGCCCAACTGAACAAGAGTCAGTTCTTCCTTCTTATGTTTCAACGTATGCTTGAAATATTTCCAAGAAGGAGGGAGTTTGTCAATGATACAAGAGACTGAAATAGCCTCATCCATGTTTATTTTATGTTATGTAAACCTCCCAAGTATACCAAGAAGTTCATTGTACTGTTCCATAACTGGTCTTGAATCAGTCATTTTATAATTTGTGAAATTACTTACAAGAAACTTCTTACTTGATGCATCCTCAACCATATATTTGGCATCCAAGGAATCATATAGTTCTTTGGAAGATTCAACATTCTGATAGATATCAAAGAGAGAGTCAGACATACCATTGAGGATTAAACCTCTGCAAATGTAATCATCATTATCCCATTTGCTTCTTTTCCTCATCTGTTCTACAGTAGCATCATCACCATCATCAGGAATAGGAGTGCTCAGAACATACACCACACTCATGCTTGAAAGCAAGAAGTGCATCTTCTTCTGTCATCTCCTGAAGTCCACCCCTTCAAACTTGTCAATCTTGGCAAAGTTTGAAGCCATGTGTTTCATAGCAACAACAGCCATTGATTCTCACAAAATAGTTTACTTTGATTGTTGGTGTTTATAAGCACATAACAGGGTGAAGATAATCAATAGCCTAACTAATTACCAATGAATGGTTACCGGATATCACTTGGAATCGTGTTATCACTTTCCAAAGTAAACTATTCGACCCTAATGCCTGGGTATCATGAATATCTACTTGGGATAGGACCAAATGTATGTTATTGAATTAGACACAAATCATTAACCCTTGTGCATCTAAGTGTTTATGTTCTCTGTGTATCTTTCATGCAGATATGATCATCTCTATTTATAGTAGAGATAACTCAACCTAGTCAATGGAATTATGAGTGATTAACGGCCCATTAATCCCACATAATTAGCCTCCATAATAATAGGTATTAGTGGTTACACGACCAATTAAACGTGGTCATTAATGCAGTTATAACTGCCACTTGAATAGGTCAAAGCCATTACAAGTCAGTTATGATTCAGTCCCAGCTTGTTGTTACACTCGTTGATGAGCTAGTCCTTGAGAGGGTTGCTCCCAGAGTGTGTTCACTGAGAAGTTCACTCACTGATGACATGAACTCTCTGATGACACCACTCCCTAATGAGATCCATTAGCTTATTTACTCAAAGTGTACAAAGCCAAATTCATCAATATGATGAATACCGTTCAGTCCAAGATGACACTCACTGATTAGTGCACTCACTGAACTTCATCAGAGTTTGAACCATAATTAACCACTATCTGAGTCATGGTGTTCAGGTACCTAATGGGTGTACACTCCGTACCTCCTGACCCATTACCAGGTATGAACTGAACCCTCAAGTGCATTAAAAATTTCAACATAGGATGCTCTTACTGGTCACTCGTGACCTTCCGTGAGGGAAGGATGTAACGCGCTACCCCATTAAATTGGGTAGGCATCACACGTGAAAGAAGGCAAAAACACGGAAGAATGGTGAGAGCCTTGCCCACTGGCAATTGTATAGTGTTGGGCCCCATGTTGTTTTTATTTGATTTGTGAGTATGTGTAGAGTATTTTGTTAGGTATGTTCATATAAAAGTGAGTATTTAAATGAAAGGTGAGGGGGTGGTGACCAATAAGGATGAAAAGTAAGAGGGAGTGAGGGAAGGTAAATGGAGAGAGTGAGAGATGAGGTAGCGCTGAGGTGAATGATGAAGTGGTGTGACCACTAAGAGTAGTCTTAAAGCGAAACTTTAAAACGATGCTTTCTTTTACCAATGTTATTTGTCAAAAAAAGTAATATGAAATGTACTTTTCTAACTTATTTATGCGAAATCTTTTATTGATTTTTACAATTAATATGGTAAATCAGTCAATTCATATAATTTTTTTTTGTGACATTTCATTTTTAAATAATTTTCAATTAAATTTAGTTTTGAAAAATTTCTTTCTGTCGAAGCAACTGCTACTCGAACAATTAACATTACGCAATCCAAACAAACCACAAATTCATATAAAAAACGTAATAAAAATGAAAAAAAACAAGACACATAAACCTAGCACGAAAGCCACTAACGTGAAATCGTGTAAGCATTAGGAAAAGAATAAACATTTCTAATATAGTTAAGCATATCATTTAGTGTAGCATATTTTATATGTATATATATATTTTTAAAACTCTTAGTTCCGAAAATAAAGCTATGTTATTAATATCCGAACAATTGTTAATTGTTATGGCTTAAAAAACTTTCAAGGTTAAAACAATAAACTGCTGGCAAATTGGCTGTCGGCTGTAACCCGTCTTTTATTGTCTTAATCCCCAAGAAATGTGACCCGGTTAATTTTTCAGATTACCGGCCTATTAGCCTCATAGGCTGTGTTTATAAGATTATTTCTAAGATCATTGCTAGTCTGCTAGCTCGTGTTATTTCCTCTATTGTTGGGCCTAATCAAACCGCCTTTATTGCGGGAAGACAAATTCTTGATGGATGTTTGGTTGCCAACGATATCATTCGTTTGGCCAAGTTAGAGGGCCATAAGCTTTTACTCTTCAAAGTCGACTTTGAAAAAGCGTTTGATAGTGTTAATTGGGCATTTCTCCATGATATTATGAGGCAAATGAGGTTTAGCACAAAATGGAGAAAGTGGATTGATGCTTGCCTTTCTTCGGCTTAAATCTCGGTTTTGATTAACGGGTCGCCTTCGAAGGAGTTTAAAATGGAAAGAGGGCTTAAGCAAGGGGACCCTCTCTCGCCCCTTTTATTTCTTCTCGTGGCCGAAGCCCTTCAAGTCTCTATTGTGGAAGCGTGTAACAAAGGTTTCTTTAAAGGCATTTCTCTCGCGGAGGAGAGAACAAACATTTCTCTTCTACAATATGCGGATGATGCGCTTTTTTTGGTGAATGGTCGAGGATAAACGCTAGCAATTTAATCCATATTCTTAAATGCTTTGAATGGTCCTCGGGTCTTAAAGTTAACTTCTCTAAAAGTAGACTTTTTGGCATTGGTGTTCCTATTATTGACGTAGAGCAGGTGGCTGCTTCTCTTGGTTGTACCTTCGACAAATTGCCTTTTATGTATCTCGGCCTTCTGGTGGGACGAAGGATGAGGGCGTTTGGCGGCTGGAATGAAGTGGTGGATAGATTTAATGCTAGGCTCTCGGTATGGAATGCTAAGAACCTATCTATTAGGGGGAGGCTTACGCTTGTGAAATTGGTACTTGGTAGTCTTCCTGTTTATTATTTATCACTTTTTAAAGCGCCTTAAAAAGTCATTGGTCTTCTGGAATCCATTAGATGTCGATTTTTTGGGGGATTTAAGGAATCTCAAAGAGGCATATGTTGGGTAAAATGGAATAGTATTCTTCTTGATGCGAATTTAGGAGGGTTGGGTGTCGGTAGCATTTTTGCCAAAAACTTAAGCCTGTTAGCAAAATGGAAGTGGCGTTTTCTAATGGAAAAAAATGCTCTTTGGCGTATTATTATCAAATGTTTTTATGGGGATAATGGTGGTTTTGACTCCATTTCTATCCTGGCTGCAAACAGAGGGGTTTGGTACGATATTGTTAAAGTAAATTTGGTCATTGACGATATCGTTATAGCCTTCAAAACTCATTCCATTTGAAGGTTTATAATGGATCGAATACATTGTTTTGGAAAGACCCGTGGAGTGGAAATGGAGTTTGTCTAAAAGACTCGTTCTCGAGGCTTTTTGCGCTTGAGAATCAGCAAGATTGTAAGGTCAAGGATCGTTGGTGCTTTAATGAAGGTGTTTGGGGTGGTAACTGGAGCTGGAGGTTAGCCCCCCGTGGGCGGGCTGTTAATGAGCTCAATGCTTTATTATCCGTTGTTGGAAACTTTTTTCTTGAAGACGATCGTGCTGATACTTGGACGTGGACTGGGGATGCATATGGTATATTTAAGGTAAAATCTCTTACAACTAGTGTGCAAAACTCTGTTCTCTCTGATGCGAGCTTGCTAAACATCATGTGTGGAACTATTTGGTTCCACGGAAGGTGAACATTTGTGTGTGGCGTGCTTCTTTAAATAGGTTGCCTTCTTGGTTGAATTTGTACTATCGTGGAGTCCAATTGATCTGCACCCCCTGCCCTTTTTGTGATAACGAAAATGAAGACATCGAACATAGTTTGGTCAAGTGCTCCAAGGTTCTCCCGATTTGGAGGAAGATTTGGAGTTGGTGGGGTCTTGCGCCTCCTACTGTGTTCCCGTCGTTCACCATTAAGGATATTGCTCTTGGGAATATTAGTTCAATTAGTTGCCCCAATAAGAGAAAGGTTTTACATGGGGTGCTCCAGTGTGCTTTATGGTCCATTTGGAAATGGCGAAACAAAGTGGTAAATGCTCAGCAGGAGGCGGTCGATGGTGTTCAAAACGAAGACATTTCCCCATTCATACAACGGATATCAAAAGATTGGATCTTGGCCCGTTTCAAAATGATCACCCCTAACTGGAGTTGCTGGATTGCTAATCCATTTGATTTATTTTCATAGCCTCGTTTTGTATCTTTTGTTTAGTGGGTTTTGGCGGTAGCTTTTTTGTTGGCTGCTGCTTGCTTCTCTTTGTATATTCGAACCCTGTATCTTTTTCAGTGGCCTCCTCGGATCCACTAATCTTTTGTTAATATATTTTAGCCTTTCCAATTATTATTATTATTATTTTTATTTTTTTAATCAATAACAGATAGAAAACTAAAGATACATTGATACACTTTAACAATAATAATGAGAAGAGTAAATTGCAAAAACCGTCCATGTGGTTTGTCAAAATTGCAGAAATCGTCACTGGCCTTCCATAAGTGCAGGCGGCGTCCCTGTTACGAAACCTTTTGACCATTTTGGTCCCTGGTTTTAACCGGCGTTAAGTGAATTCCGTTAGTAGTTACACGTTAGCCCTTTTTGGACAACGATCGTTGCAACGTTCATCCTTTAAACTAACGACCGTTAATAATTAATTTTTTTTGGCTTATTTTAAGTTTTTTGATTTCTATATACATTTTTTTATAAAAAATATACGTTTTCATATATGTTTTTATACGCTTTTATATACGTTTTTATATATTATATACGTATTTATAAAAACATATACGTTTTTATATACGTTTTTATATACACGTTTTTATACGTTTTTATATACGTTTTTTTAACATATACGTTTTCATATATGTTTTTATACGCTTTTATATACGTTTTTATATACACGTTTTTATACGTTTTTATATACGTTTTTTTATACTTTTTATATATTATATACGTATACGTTTTTATAAATTTTTTATAAAAACATATACGTTTTTATATACGTATATAATAACGTATATGTTTTTATAAATACGTATATATTAAGTATATAAAAATGTGTATAAAAACGTATATAACAACGTATAAAAAGTATATAAAAATGTGCAAAAACGTACATAAAAACATATAAAAAGTATATAAAAATGTGTATAAAAACGTATATAATAAAATATATGTTTTTATAAATACGTATATAATTTATAAAAAGTATTAAAAAACGTATACACAAACGTATATAAAAACGTATGCAAAAACATGCATAAAAACGTATAAAAAGTATATAAAAATATGTTAAAAACGTATATATATATAATAACATATATGTTTTTATAAATACGTATACAATATATAAAAAGTATCAAAAACGTATATTTTTTTATAAAAAATGTATATAAAAATTGAAAAACTTAAAATTAACCAAAAAAATTTAAATTATTAACGGTCGTTAGTTTAAAGGATGAACGTTGCAATGGTCGTTGGCCAAAAAGGGCTAACGTGTAACTGCTAACGGAATCCACTTAACGCCGGTTAAAACCAGGGACCAAAATGAACAAAAGTTTTCGTGACAGGGACGACGCTTGCACTTATGGAAGACCAGAGATGATTTCTGCAATTTTGACAAACCATATGGACGGTTTTTGCAATTTACTCTAATGAGAATAAAGTAAAGTGATAGCAATTTGTAATAATGGGAACTTAGGGGCCGTTTGGTTTGTTACTAGGAATCACAATGGGTATCGAATTTGGTATGGATTGAAAGAAATAAAAATTGAATGATAGTATTAATGTTTTTGTTTTATAAAATGTAATTGTGAATTTGTTTTTATTTAATTTTATTACAGTATATAATAAAGAGGGCCCACTTATATTATTTTATAAATTATTAGTGGCTAAAAAAGAGGAGAGAAAAGAAAAATGAGTGAATGACTTATAAAAGTCACCTCCCTTGCCCGGTATGGTTTCTTTGGGTGTCTGACACTTTTTGATTACTCAATCTGTCAAACAAACAGCTAAGCTGGTGAATGATACCATTCCTTGCACCTCATACCCACAAACCAAACAGGCCCTTAAAGTCTTGAAGAAAACTTTCGATAAAAGAATAACATAGGAGTAGATGAGAGAAAACCAGAAAATGAAAATATGTTTGTGGTTGTAGAAAACTAAACACCGATTCGTTAATCTAAACAGTTAAATGGTTATTGATAAGTCTTCTCGCCATATTTTAAATTTGCTTATTAATTTAATCTTTGCATATTTTTAATTCAAAGATGGGCCTTTTTATAATTAATAGTTTGGGCTTAAATTTCTACAACTTGTACGCTTAAAAGTAGAAACAAAAGAGGCTCAAAAATTCGATAATTTAACATTAATCGATTAATTAATGCCTTACATAAGCGGATCTGTATAGGTGACGCTCAAAAAAACACTTGACTGACTTTTTATACATACAAGGTCCAAGAAAATCTGGGGCTTCAAAACTAAAGCTAGAGCTTTACGCCCTTAAGTTTTGAAGTAACCCGAGAGATTTGTCTTGATGCTTGCCATATATCGCCAAGTTAAGTGCATCCTTGGAATTAGCAATAGAAGTATTATGTAAATGCCACCAAAATATGGACCTTGGACAATTTCTGCCTAAATTGCTGAAACCATGTTTTGATACAGGAGCAGCCTTTAAACTTGCTCTGATTACGAACCACCTAGAAAAACATCCTTGGTAAGGAAGTCAAGGTTCTTCTATCTCATTGTTTGATATGAGGATATCTCATATCTAATATATTTGTATAGAAAACTAAATGAAAGCAAGTACAAATTGAAAAGTGTTAACCTTACTTTCCAAATAAACAACTTTTAGATTCAATGCATGAAAAGATAAATGTACATTAGTACATAAACAAATGTTATAGTATAATCTAGACGTTTGGGATACACAATGAAGAGTGTACGTATATGTACTCCTTAGTTAAGATTGTGTGTATTCGCATCTCCTAAATTGGCTTCCTAGCATTTCTTTTTAGCTGGTTTGTCGGGTGTTATCTGAAAATGTAAGCCAAGAGAAGTTCATTCCAAATATCTGGAACTCCGGGAACACACCAGTGTGAACAATCAGAATCTCGTTGTGGGTACTTTTTTTGAAGCTCAGTTAAGGGACGCCAATATTTCCTGTAAATAGTGGTGTGTCCGTCTTTTCTGCACTGTGTTAGTTGTGTTATGTTTATAATCTGTACATTTACCCCCTTACCTTTCAGCTTTCTCAATGATGACTCTAGTACACTCAGCATTTGCGGATAAGTAGTCCGGCGATCCCAGAATCTTTCATCCATGACTGGCTCGGTCTCTCCATAACAGTTTTCATGATCCTTGCCTCCCCATTCTGTAGCCCTGCAAAGCCAACACACGCATGTTTTGTGAGGCAAAATTCACAAATAGTGTTTCCACCATTTGAACTAAAGTTTCAAAAGGGCATTGTTGTTTCATACCTCGAGTGGGTAGCTGTGACACCCATGAAAAACAACTTGGTTTTTGAGGGATCGATATGAGTTTGTGCCCATTTGGACCATGTTCTAAGACCCATTTTGTAGGCACGATGACTATCAACTTCCTCATATTCTATATTCGGATCATCTAATGAAGATCCAACACTCTTTCTATGTAATTAACAAAAAGAAAACTACATGTTAATTTACTAAAATATTTAAGAAAATGCTTTAAACAGTTATCGATTATTTTAGCTTACACAAGCTTCACCACCCGTGATCTCCACCAATGATAGGAATTAAAGACAAGTATATCTGCACCAAGCCAATGCCTAGCATGTTTCTCAATGGATTTGATTCCAACAATTCTATCATCACGATGATGGTTCGTTGGACTATCACCATTTGATTCGACTAGCATTGGAGCCCAGTAGAAATCAATTGAGATATTGTAGTCCTGAATAGTACATTTAAATAAAAGTTACTTGCATATGACTTTCAGAACACCCTATGCAATGGACATATATGTAGGAACTTACAATGGCCTTGAAAGTGTATAAAATACCATCGAGACCTCCACCAGCGTTCTTCACCCCTGGAATCAATGAATTGATCATGCAAATCATAGACATCCATTGATTTCTGTTTAACGAATCCCCCACAAACAATATCCTTTTACCCCTTAGTCGCTCTACTATTGCTTTACCATCAAACCTACACCCAAAAACATACCAACATTATTGACAATTAGTACAACGACATGACAATATAAAACAGTTTCTAATGTATTCGTATGTTTTGATATAACATATAATTAAGCTGTTATGAGGGTGTTTAAGATTGTTTATCCAAACTGCTTAGTATATGATTATTTGGGACTTGAGAGTGAAATAATTAAGCTACTTTTGAACAAGCGGTTGCTTATTCCATACAACTTATTAGTTGATAAATCACAAGAGAGAAAGAGACGTACGTAGGGAAATTACAGTCATGGGGTTGCCACCTCCATTGCAAATACTTAGCATCCTTCCTACCATAAGTTTGGCATGCGAAAGTATCCTCTAGATAAGGACATTCGTGTTCCTTATACAAAGGGTAATGACTAGAGTTATCATAAACCCATCTGCCTGAGAACAAATCACACGTGCTGGTTAAAGTGGGTGATACAGCCTTCATCCTTGTCGGCTGGCCAAATACTCGTGTACTAGTATTTGTAACTGCATTCGTAGTCATATTTGCAAGAGTAACCTTAACATTGCGAATCACAGTTTCTTGATTATTGTATGTATAGAAGCTTAAAGTTGCTAATCCCCCAAGAAAGAAAAAGAATAAGCTAAATGGATCATGGTCTGACTATCCCATACTCCCATTGAATTATTGGAATTCCCAATGTATAACTCTATCTATTATATACACACACACATGTGTGAACAAAGGAAAACACACTAGTCACTTGATTAAGTCTACTTCTATATGGTTTCTTTGAAAAAATTCTTGGGAGTTCCATTTGGCTATTATTTAAAAGTAGTCAACTATTCAGTATCAATGGCCAAATGACTTTCTATTACAAGTAAGGGTATAGCTTGGACATTAAGCATGCGAGATAAATATACTACCACTAATATTTTGTAACTTTCAAGAGGTGGGTTGTTACTTGAGCGTTAAGCCAGGGAAGTAATTAATATGCATGTGTGTTAGGATGTGAGATTGTGAGATGTCTATGGATTATCATTACAGATCATACGGGACAAAGAGTATAAACACTATAAACCCATACCATGTACGCGGTAGAATTACAAATATAAAGTATAAAACTGACTAATTAAAGATATCTATTTAACACATATGATTTTGTGTGATTTCCTCTTTTCGATCTCCGTCTGTCCACTTCGACACACTAATTAAGAGTCTAAAACTCAACTTAGTTATTACTATCACTTATATTTCAACACGCTCCGTCTGTCCAATTTATCGTTGTTTACTTTACAAATGGGTCAAAAGATAGATAAACATATTGTGATTTTTGAAATGAAACCTTCATTTGAAAAATACTATGGTTTTCTATAATAAGATTAGTTAAACAGCATAGGATTGCTAATCTATATTTCTTTCAACACACTACGGTGTTTGAAGTAAAGATTGAAATTGTACATTGTGTTTTTAAACTCATTTATATTTTGCATCTTTACAAAGTTTCAGCAGCTCAATCAGGCCCAGATATACTAGCCCAAAAGTCCACACTTACATCCCAAACACAGGACCAAAAGACTTCTCTATTAGTATGAATCAAGTACAAAACATGGCAGAGTTAACACAGAGAAGTTATACATTCGGGGCTAGAGTTATTTCAACCCCGAATAAATTATTTCTAAACAAACATTATATATAAAACACACTTTGATATACCACACATTGTATCAGTTACTACAAACTACAGACACGTTGACAGCTGAAAATGATAAATTTGACAGCAAAAAGCAATGCAGAGTGAAAACGAATGTTTCTGTCGCAATCGCGAAAATGAAGGACATAATCTGTGCTTATCGATTATTGATATTTGAACATCAACTTAACAATAACTGTCCTGAACCAATGGTAACACTACCACATAGTGTGATGTAAAATGCAGGATTAGGTTGGTTCAGGTACGACAAATGAAACAACTAAAGTGATATAGATATGAATTCCATGAATACATATTTTGAGTGCACAAAGATCCCACGAGTGTGCTGTTCGTTTCTGGCTGTTTGACAAAACAATATGATTTAGCGCTGAGTGAATAACTGAGTAACAAAACAACAAAACTGATCGAGGATAGAATTAATGAATGAAGTTTAGGGTTTCCTTCCTTCCTTTGAA
This sequence comes from Artemisia tridentata subsp. tridentata, assembly GCA_021014915.2. NCBI lineage: Eukaryota > Viridiplantae > Streptophyta > Magnoliopsida > Asterales > Asteraceae > Artemisia > Artemisia tridentata. The sequence goes on along the minus strand of CP139502.1, from coordinate 32,548,240 downwards.
TTAAATTAACATTTCTTCCTTCAAAATATTTCCCATTTATATTTTGCATCTTTACAAACTTTAAACAACTCAATCAGGCCCGGATACACTAGCTAAAAAGTCCACACTTACATCCCAAAAACAGGACCAAAATACTTCTCTATCAGTATGAATCAAGTACAAAACATGGCAGAGTTAACACAGAACTGAAGTTACATTCGGGGATGAAGTTATTTCAACTCCGAATAAGTTATACGAGGTAGTCCTACTTATTTCAAATAAAGAGGGAGAAAAAATGGGAGATGCATATATATATATATTAAAGATGGTGTTTAGAATGTGAGGATAAACTGAAATAATAAGTTACAGATTTAAAAGCTGTACAGTAATTAAATAATTGAGATTACATCTTTTAACATAAACAATGTTTCAATTTGACGTTTAACAACATAGATTTTAGAGATTTTTATTTTATTAGTATCATTCTCGGAGCTTTTTTTTCTTGCACTCTTGGTGCGGATTATGTTACTATAAAATGTAAGCCAAGAGAAGTTCATTCCAGATATCAGGAACTCCGGGAAGACACCAATGTGAACAATCAGCAGCAGCTTCCAGCCTCTTAGTTTCTACCTCGGTTAAGGGACGCCATCTTTTCTTGTAAATACTAGTGTGACCATCTTTTCTGTATTGTGTTAGTTGTGTTATGTTAATAATCTGTACATGCATTCCCTTGGCGTCAAGTTTTTTCAACGTGGACTCCAATATACTAAGCATTTTTTGGTCTATTCCATATCCCACAAGTGTGCTGTTCGTTTCTGGCTCCGTCTCTCCGTAGCATGTTGCTAGATTCTCACCTCCCCAGTCCCTAGCCCTACAAAACCAAAATAAAGAAAAACTTGTAACTATATAATTCCTTTAGAAAAGAATTAATTAATTAAAAGAATAATATGATTTTGTTGCTTCAATTCATACGCCAAATGAGTAGCTGTAGCACCCATGAAGAACAACTTAGTCTTTGAACGATCGATATGGGTACGTGCCCATTTGGACCATGTTTTAAGACCCATCTTGTATGCACGTAGATAATCAACTTCCTCATACACTTGATTTGGACCATCTATCACTGATCCAACATTTTTCCTGATTTGAAAAAACAAACGGATAAGTAGTCGGTTTTAATTTGCTAACATAAGTTCAGGTACGATGTATCAATTGTTTTATTGTGAACTTACAAGAGCTTAGCTACTGGTAAACTCCACCAATGATATGAGTTGAAGATGAGTATGTCCGCATCAACCCAATGCCTAGCATGTTTTTCGATGGCATTGATTCTAAACATTCTATAGTCACGGTGATGATCCGTTGGACTATCTCCATTAGATTTAACTAGCATTGGAGCCCAGTAGAAATCAATTGAGATATTGTAGTCCTAAATTGATTATATCACCCTTTGTCACAGTTGAGACTTAAAAAGGTAACTTAACACACACTAGATATGGCTAGGCCAAAAGGTGTAGTTTGTTGCATGATTTAAGATTAGTACGCACCTTATGCGAAACAAATAATGTACCTTATGCGAAACAGATAATGTTACAGAAGCCAAAGTTAGGACTTACAGTGGCCCTGAAGGTGTGCAATATACCATTGAGTTCTAGCCCAAACTGCTTGACCCCAGGAATTAATGAATGGAGCATGTACATCATCGACATCCATTGGTTTCGGTCTAATGAATCTCCTACAAACAACATCCTTTTACCCCTTAGTCTCTCTACAACTGCTTTGCCATTAAACCTACACTCAAAACACATTCACAAAGTTAAAGACAAAATTGGTACGAAATACATCTCATCAACCAACAGTTATTGGTTTAAACCGTCTCAAAGTGTACATTATTTTTGGTAGAAAACAATGTTTTAAAAACAATAAGAAGTTAAAGAAAGAGAGATACGTAGGGAAGTTGCAGCCATTGGGTTGCCATCTCCATTGCAAATACTTAGAATCCTTTCGGCCATAAGCTTGGCAAGCGAAAGTTTCCTCAAGATAGGGACATTGGTTATCTTCATACAAAGGGTAATGACTTGAGTTATCATGGATCCATCTTCCGGAGAACAAGTCACAAGTGCCCCATTGTGGTCCAATCTTCAAACTTGTCTGACGATCAAAAACTTGTGCATCCATATCTGCGGTCTTCGTAGTTGTAGTAGTCGTAAGAGTAACCTTGCTTAATGTTGCTACCTGCTACGCCTTGATCATTGTATCCATAGTAGGTTATAGTTGCTAACCCTCCTACCAAAAAGATGAATAAGCTACAATGAATTATGGTTTGCATGTCCCATAATCCCATTACATAATGCTTCTTCACCATCTCTGCTTCTCTCACAAATGCAGTAAACACACATGCATTGCATGTATTATAATCTTATTACTGCAATATTTATGGTTCATTACTTGAAGGTATTAAGATGCTTAATGAGATCCAACCGTATGCTTTTAGTACTATTTGGTGCTTAATGAGTTACAATCACATGCTTTTAGTCGGTGACGGGCCATTCTGGGTCCTAAGAGGTCTCGGGACACCCATGGATCTTTGCGACGTTTGTAAAAATATGAAAATTTCAAAAATATATGCACCTAGTCTCAAGAAAATGTGTTTATAATCTCATTTAGTTTTATGTAAGTGTACCTAATCAATTTTAGTTTTGGTTCCGTCATTGCTTTTATAGCATTTTATTACCATTTTTTTTGCGATCACTAGTAGCAACTTCTGTTAGCAATCACTTTATGTTAAATATGAAGTGATGGTCATTTGGCATTTAGATTTAATGTGTCATGTACAATATGTATTAATCATTGTGGGCTTGTAGCATTAGAGTTATTAGTATAAGCATATATGTGTAATGTAATACTAGCTCACATACATAGTCCATTTTAGAGCCCATCCAAAAGCCCATGGATTGGCTGTGTTTTACATATACACGCACACACTCTTCTTTCACAGTGTGCCTCATTATTTACATAAGAAAAAAGAGTGTGTGTGTGTGTGTGAAAGCTTCACCTTAGTCTTTGTATTATTTTCATATATTGAATATAATCATTAGACTACAAATTATCCACATATCTCTCTTATTGTTCTTAATATGCTTATGTGAGTGTCATCAACGAGCCAAGTTTGTATGATAAAGAAGTGATTCGTGGTGTTACAAGTGGTATACATGAGCCTACCAACAAGGTAGAAGGTAAAGTTTGTGTGTTCGGTTTGTTTCTACAAGAAAACTAAGTGTTGCGTTTTTTTTAGCTTCTTAAAAACGTGACAGTGTGTTGTAGTCTTCTTGGAATCGAATAGCAAAAATCATTTGCAAGGTTGTGTTTGTTATGTTTCAGTGAGTATTTCTCACTTGTTGGGAAAAATCTGCACTTTTGGTGGTGTTCTTAGTCCTTTTGATCGAATCACAGGAAAAGAAATTCACTTTTTGTGTTGTTGAATATTTTATTTGTGATTTCCTTGATATTATTGGTCAAGTGGTGAAAGTTATCAGGAATAATTGCAAGTTGGTGTAAAGGTGTCAGCCATATCTTTGAAGATAAGGCTTCACGTGGGCATTGTACTCAAAAGTCAACAAAAGTGGCAAAAAGTTAAAGTTTCTCGCAATTGCAATCTCTCGGAATTACTGCTGCTCTCGCAATTGGTTCTGTCTCGCAATTGCTGCTGCTTTCGCAATTGGTACTGCCCTCTCGCAATTGCCTGTTGTCTCGCAATTGATACTTTTATCGCAATTGGGGTCTCGCATTTGATACTTCTATCGCAATTGGGGTCTCGCAATTCAGCCTCTTTCGCAATTGAGGTGCTGCTCTCGCAATTGGTGGTGTTTTATCGCAATTGCTCTCGCAATTCAAGTGTGTTATCGCATTTGGTCTCGCAATTCACACTTAAGACTCGCAATTGGTGCAATTTTCAGAATTGGCAACTTCAGTCCTTGTACTTTCAGCTGCCTTAAGAGATCTTTCGGATTTGACACTTTTGGCCCTCGCAATTGTGATTAAACAACTTCAAAGTTAAATAACTTTTAAGGATTTGATTCGAACGTAATTTCGTCAACTCGAAAGTGAACTCGGTATTTTTACTCTTGTATAAGAGTGTAAAATACTTCGACAAACGGTTATCTACTTTCTTGTATAAGATTGTTAGATGTTATATAAATTACAAATTTATATAAATAAGATATATTTCTATCTAAATTGATATTTTGCCATAATTTGTATAAATTTTGGTCAAATTGAAATTTCTATAGAAAGTGTCGTGTTTATCTAAATTGTAATTTACATATCCTTTTGTCGAAACTGTAAACTTTTGAATTTGTCTTAATTATACTTGAATCAAGTTTCGTAACGTTATTTAATTTGTTACAACATCAACGATCATCAACAACAAACCAAAGCATCACATCATCAACCAAGTCCTAGTTCAACCTTCAACGAAAACAACTTCTATTTTGTTGAAACGATCCTCAATCCACTTTATCATACAATACTGTTAAGATGACTACACAACAAGACATTCATGCCGCAGGTTCAGAAAACCGACCTCCAATGCTAGAAAAGGGTGGTTATCTTCCATGGACGAGTCGTATGAAAAGATACATGAAAACCAAGCCTCTAGGACAAGGTAAACTCTTGATCAAATCCATAGAGGAAGGTCCATTCAAGCCTCGTCAGATTCAAGTTACAGCTGGGAATCCTGATGCAAGACCTCCAATTAAAGCAACCTTCTGGACTCAAACGGAAGAGGAATACACATTGGCAGATCAGAAGCAAATTGAAGCAGATGACATGGCAATGCATTTAATCCAACTTGGTTTACCACAAGAAATATTCTGTGCTGTAGACAGTTGTGAAACTGCTTATGCAATGTGGGAACAAGTCAAAAGACTCTGTTATGGTACAGACATTGGTAAACAAGACGTGGAAAACAAGCTTCTGACTGAATGGGAGAAGTTCACATCCACTCCAGCTGAACAGATTGAATCTTACTACACACGGTTTTGTACTCTAATGAATGAGTTGATCAGACACAATTTGGATCATAAACAAATTGTTCAGAACATCAAGTTCATCAACAACCTTCCAGAAGAATGGGGACGATATGTTACTATTGTCAACCAAACTCAAAACCTTCACGAGGTGAACTATGATCAGCTCTATGACTTCCTAAAACAAAACCAAAAGGAGGCAAATGAAGTCAGAACAGAGAAACAAGCTAAACAACAAGATCCTCTTGCACTCATAGTCCAATCACCTACACCTGCAACAGTCAGTGCACAACCATCATCATCATCATCCACTCAGCAATTCATGCAACAACAGTATATTCCTCAATCACCGTTCTACCCACAACAACAACATGTAATCCCACAACAACAATACCCGCAACACCCAGATCAACATGATCAGGATGAGTCAACTGATGCTTTGACTCAAGCTTTTGCCTACCTATCAAAAGCATTCCAAGGACGCTACTCCACACCCACCAACAACAATCAACGAATCTCATCGAACACTCGCAACAAGCAGATTGCACAGCCGAGTTTCAACATGGGACAGCAAGGACAAATGGTTGGGGGATATGGGAATCAGCAGGGATATGCTCCAAGATATCAGATGGGTAATCAGAATGCAGGGCAGTATGTTGGTAATCAGATGGGTCAGTTTGCAGGGAATCAGATGGGTACAGCTGTTGGTAATCAAAGGGTACAGAATGCTGGGAATCAGTTTGGGAATGTTGCTCAGGGAGCTGGGAATAGAAATCAGGGTAATGTGATGAAGTGCTTCAACTGTCAGGGTATTGGTCACATGGCTAGGAACTGTCCAGACAAGCCGAATAAGAGAGATCCAGCGTATTTGCAGAAAGCATTAATGCTGGCAAACAAGGAAACGGCTGGGCTTCAGTTGAGTGCAGAAGAGAATGACTTCATGGCTATTATGGATAATTCTGAAGATCTTGAAGACATCGATGCAAACTGCATTTTTATGGCTAATCTTCAGGAGGCAAAGTACGACACGGACTCAGAAGCACCTCCTGCTTTTGACACTAATGCGGTTTCTGAGGTACAACCATATGCTACATGTCACAATAATGAAATGTTTGATATGTCACCTCAAAATGAACAGTATCCTGAGACTCCTAATCTCATTTATGATACATACATGGACGAACCAAGTTGTAGTAATACTAATTTGGTAACTCCAGATATGGATCCTAATGATGAATTCGAGTCACAGCATACTGATAATGATGAGGAAACACGTGCTATGTTTGAATCATTATTGCAAAATTGTAGTATTGAAATTGAGAAAGTTAAAACGGTCAATCGCGAGGTTAAGGCCGCGAATGAAAAATTGACCGTTGAGCTTGAGAGTTATAAGGTGAATGCACAAGCTTTTGATTTTCACAACAAACGTCAGTCAGATCTTGAGGTTAGCTTAAGAGATTCTGAGTTAAGAGAGAAACATTTGCAAATAAAATTTGACACTCTCGATGTTAATTTGAATTTGCAAATCAAATCTCTTAACAAAGAAATTTCTGAACTAACCAACCAGCTTTCAAAACAAAAATCAACTTATTCCAATCTTGAAAAAGAAAAGAAGGAGTTGAATGAAAGGTTTTCAAAACGTGAAAAAGATCTTCAAAAAGAGATCACTGACAAAAAGGAAACCATTGCAAAGTTGGAAGATTTACTTGTAAAAATGGGTCATTCTGCACAAATAGTTAACTTGTTAATAAATGATCCAAACCCGATTTTACATACATTAAAAAAGGTGGCTATCGGTTATGAAAACCCTTATATTCTCAAGAAAGCTCAAAAAGAACAGAATGTGCTTTTTAATGGTAATTTAATAAATGCTATCCATGACCCTCCTTCGGGTTATGATTCTAGCGAAACGATTGAGCTGTCAGAAGAGAGTAGAAAGAAAATGCGACAATTGAACAGAGAAATAAAACCCATTGACTATAATGAAGTTAACAAACTTTCTGGGGTTCACCTTGTTCAAAAGGAGTCACCTCTGTTTTTTCAAAAACCAGTGGTTTTCACAAGACAAAAAGCTGTTTCAAAACATCTGCCTAACATCGAACAAATGGCATCTAAAAACACTTATGATTCAAGTGCAGCTAGACTATATTTGGTTGATCTTAAACAGAGAATTGAAACACTTCAAAGTATTGTGGCATCCAAAACAAACAATAAAAAAATGGAATGGTTTTCAAGTTCTCAAAATGACCTGAAAGAGATGTTCGAAAATGAAATCAATCCACATATTGATGCAATCTATGCGGTTGTTCAAAATGTGGAATACAATCTTTTGAAAGAGTCAGCAGAATTTGTTAAGGACCACAAATCCTTAGTGAATGAAGCAAATGAATACTTGGAACACATAAAAGTTTTGGAAATGCAAAATGACTCTCTCTCTTTCGAAGCTCTATCGACCGATATTATGTCTATTATTTTCCAAACATATTCTGTTGAGGATGATGAAACACTTCGAGCTGAGACTTCTCAAATTGTTGAAAAATATGAAAAGGCACTTTTGAAGCTTGAGAAACAAAATTGCACATATTTTAAACAACTTGATACGAAAAAGGAAGAATGCAAGTATGACAAATTGTCGTATGAGCGTTCTTACAAAAACATGCAAGATCAAATAAATCTTTTGAAGTCACAGCTTGCAAGTCAAAAAGGGCAGGGTGAGGAAACTACGGGTATTGCACCATCAACCCCCTTGCCTAGTGAGAAAGTAAAAGAGAAAGCAGTTGTCAAGAACACTAATGTGATAGCACCTGGCCTTTATAGGATTAGTCCCACTACTGCGTCTGCCTCTACATCTAAAACATATAGGGCGATAGACAAAAGTAAGACAGATACTCCAAATGAGTCTAGGAATGCTACTACAACATCTAAGGACAACAACAAAAATTCTAATGAGTGTGCCTTACCTTCTATAGGAATAGAAAGCAACTCTAGGAGCAAAAGACAGTCTAGGAGCAATAACAAGAAACCCAGTGTCTCGCCTGTTTCTGAGAGTGCATGCAAGAAAGTAGAAGAACACCCTAGGAATTTACCGCTTTCCAAGAAGAAACATGTATCATCTAGTTGTAATGATAAGACTCCTGTTTCTAATGCATGTAATGATTCTGATTGTTTAATGCAAAAGAAAACTTTGTCTGTAAATGCTTGTGATGATAATGTTTCTAATGATGTGAAAAAGAATGATATGCCTGAACAGAAAAAGGTTCCTTTAGTAACTAAGGCTAAGTCTAGATATATTCGAAGACTTATTGCAAAAGCTAGGAATACCACTAGCAGCCTATTGCCTAAGGATCACTCTAAGTTTTGTGCATGGAAACCAACGGGTAGAATGTTTACACTTAAGAATGGCACATTAGAAATAGTTCCCAATGCATCTAAGGAACCCAGTTCTAAGTGTAATTCACCTGTTTCATCTAACCCACTGGAACCAAATGTTAAACGGTTTCCATATACAAAATCCTCTGTTCTTTGCAGATCATTGAAATTTGTCTTTGGATCGTCGACTCGGGTTGCTCCAAGCACATGACCGGGAATCTGAAGCTGCTGATCAATTTTGTGTGGCAGTTCATGGGGACTGTACGTTTTGGGAATGATCATGTTGCAGCTATTCTGGGTTATGGAGATCTTCGGTTTGGAAACTACTTAATCACTCGGGTTTACTATGTCGAAGGGTTGGGACACAATCTGTTCTCAGTCGGGCAGTTTTGTGATGCAGATTTAGAGGTTGCTTTTAGGAGAAACACTTGTTTTGTCAAGAATTTGGTGGGAAATGATCTCTTAATTGGGAATCGTGGCACCAATCTCTATGCAATTGACATAAACCAAATGGCCTCTTCATCTCCGATTTGTCTCATGACCAGGGCAGGTGAAACGAAATCCTGGTTATGGCATAGACGTTTGTCCCATCTGAACTTTGACACGATCAACAAGCTTGCCAAAGACAACATCGTCTCCGGTCTTCCTAAATTCAAATACACCAAAGAACACCTATGTCCATCATGTGAGCAAGGAAAGAGCAAAAGAGCAACATATAAACCTAAACCCGTACCTAGTTCGGTTGATAGGTTGCATCTGTTGCATATGGACTTATGTGGCCCGATGAGAGTTCAAAGCATAAATGGGAAGAAGTATATTCTTGTAATTGTTGACGACTATTCAAGATATACATGGGTAAAGTTTTTGAGATAAAAAGATGAAGCACCAAGCACCATCATCACCTTTCTGAAGCGGATTCAAGTTCTACTTCAAGCTCCAGTTAGGATAGTAAGAACGGATAATGGCACAGAATTTGTCAATCAGGAGTTAAGAACATTCTTTGAAGAAACTGGTATTACTCACCAGACATCAGCTGTCCGAACTCCACAGCAGAATGGAGTAGTTGAAAGAAGGAATCGAACCCTTGTAGAAGCTGCTCGTACTATGCTGATCTATTCCAGTGCACCGTTATTCCTATGGGCTGATGCTGTTTCTACTGCTTGTTTTACTCAAAACCGATCCCTAATCCATCCAAGATTCAATAAAACCCCATACGAACTTGTCAACAACCGAAAACCGGATATTTCTTATCTTCATGTATTTGGCGCTTTGTGCTATCCAACAAATGACAGGGAAGATCTGGGAAAGTTGAAAGCAAAGGGTGATATTGGAATCTTCATTGGTTATTCTGAAAACTCGAGGGCATTCAGGGTGTATAACAGGAGAACGAAAAAGATCATGGAGACGATGAATGTGAAGTTTGATGAAATTTCACAAATGGCTTCTGAGAGACTCGCTCTAGAACCCGCGCTTAACCCGATGACTTTCGGACATATCAGTTCGGGACTCGCACCTCAAGGAGCTCAATCAATTCCACTGGTACAGATTCTGCCTATCGTCACACTGGAAATGCGTGACTATATGCATATAGTCACACACGTTTTTTTTGGGTGTGTGTGACAAAAAGTCGCGCCACCGTAGGTATCATATGGTCACATTGTTTATTTTGTGGCCGTTTTCATCGAAAAAGAGTGACCAAAACCCGAATATGTGTGACTAATTAGGCACAAGTTTTGTTGGATTCATCAGTATGTGTGACTATTTCCCATCCTATGGCCACACGAAAATATAATAAATGTGACGTTTGTGATGATTTAGTCACACATCGTGTGTTGTTTTTTTCGAGTTAGTCACATACAATTTAAAAAACAGTGGCCAAAAGTGTTAATAAGTGTGACCATATGCTGTTTAAAGTGAAGAAATGTGTACTATTGATCATCCAATGGTCACATGAATTCTTAGTTTGTGTGGCCTTTTGTAATATTTAGTCACACAAAGCATGTTTGCTTTGGGTATTTAGTCACATACAATTAAGCATAAAGTGGCCAAAAGTGTTAATAAGTGTGACCATATGCTGTTTTAAGTGAAGAAATGTGTATTTTGTGTGACTATTGATCATCCAATGGTCACATGAATTCTTAGTTTGTGTGGCCTTTTGTAATATTTAGTCACACAAAGCATGTTTGTTTTGGGTATTTAGTCACATACAATTAAGCATAAAGTGGCCAAAAGTGTTAATAAGTGTGACCATATGCTGTTTTAAGTGAAGAAATGTGTATTTTGTGTGACTATTGATCATCCAATGGTCACATGAATTCTTAGTTTGTGTGGCCTTTTGTAATATTTAGTCACACAAAGCATGTTTGTTTTGGGTATTTAGTCACATACAATTAAGCATAAAGTGGCCAAAAGTGTTAATAAGTGTGACCATATGCTGTTTTAAGTGAAGAAATGTGTATTTTGTGTGACTATTGATCATCCAATGGTCACATGAATTCTTAGTTTGTGTGGCCTTTTGTAATATTTAGTCACACAAAGCATGTTTGTTTTGGGTATTTAGTCACATACAATTAAGCATAAAGTGGCCAAAAGTGTTAATAAGTGTGACCATATGTTGTTTTAAGGGAAGAAATGTGTATTTTGTGTGACTATTGATCATCCAATGGCCACATGAATTTTATGTTTGTGTGGCCTTTTGTAATATTTAGTCACACAAAGCATGTTTGTTTTGGTTATTTAGTCACATACAATTAAGCATTAAGTGGCCAAAAGTGTTGATAAGTGTGACCATATGCTGTTTAAAGTGAAGAAATTTGTATTTTGTGTGACTATTGATCATCCAATGGCCACTTGAATTTTATGTTTGTGTGGCCTTTTATAATATTTAGTCACACAAAGCATGCTTGTTTTGGGTATTTAGTCACATACAATTAAGCATAAAGTGGCCAAAGTTGTTAATAAGTGTGACCATATGCTGTTTAAAGTGAAGAAATGTGTATTTTGCGTGACCATTGTTCTTCCAATGGTCACATGAATTTTTATTTTTTGGTGGCCTTTGGTACTATTTAGTCACACATCGAATTAAACAAAGAGTGACCAATAATGTTGGAGCAGAGTTGCTACTGCTAGCAGTACTAAGGTAGTCCAAGGTAGTCCTGCTGAAGCAGAGTTACTGCTGCTAGTACTATGCTAGTGCTGCTGGAATGTGTATATATATTATATATAAAACAATATTAAAAAACACAAGAAATTTCAAATTGAATTAAACTCTAATGTATATAACTGGACAAAATATACAATTGTAATGTCGTACTTAATTAATCAAATATCTAAAGACTTTTGAACCTTCACCCCCTTAGCAGTTTGCCTTAAGTCGTTAGCAGATATATATTGTTTCTTCGTTGGTGCCTGTGGTACACATTTAGTCACATGGTTTGTTGGTGTAACCTGTAGTAAACAAAAGACGCTTCTATCAAACATTGAATTACATATGAATAATTATATATGTAGGTTGAAAAAACACATGTACGTACCACCTCTTCAAAAATAACTTGATCCTTTGGCCATGCAACGAAACTACCTTCGACTTCCTTAACTGTTTTGAACCCATTATTTGCTACGTCCGGTATGCATGCTGCATCAACTAACGATGAATCAATTGACACTCTGTAGCAATCATTTGGGAGTGGTAGGTTATGCAGCATTTGCTTTCCATGAGACTGGTATACGGTACCAAAAGCAACGATATTTGATTTCTTTGTGTGCCAGAATTTGCACTTAAGTGTCTACAAAAAAAAAAAAAAATTGCATGTATATATCAGAAATTATTTAAACAAAAGAATAACAAGAAACATGTTGAAATACATACTGTTGGCAGTGCTTGTGTTAGAGACACATCTTGTTGCGATTGGGAATCTGGAGACCCGTTTCGTCGCTTCTTTTGCTTTGGCTTATTGGGTCCGACAGTTTTAGCAAGTTCCTATATGTATATATAAAACACGTTACATTATTTAAACAAAAGAGTAACAAGAAACATGTTGAAATACATACTGTTGGCAGTGGTTGTGTTGGAGACGACACATTTTGTAGCGATTGGGAATCTGGAGACCCGTTTCGTCGTGACTTAAGGTTATGCTTAGGCCTGACAGTTTTAGCAGCAGGTTCCTATACGTATATATAAAACACGGTACATTAGTCGATCATGTATGTAAAATTCAAAAATCAAAGGGCGATCTTTTATTACTATACTTACCATTGTTTCCGTTACCTTTTTAGAAGTTTCAAGGCCATTGGATTTCTCCTCAATTCCCGCATCTTTAGGACTTACAACACCACTTGTCTGAGTGCCATTGGAGTCACCTGCAATATTGTCAATGGCCATTGGAGTCACCTGCAATATAAATTAAGAAATACAGTCACTCATCAGTTTATGTTCAATGCCTAGTATCATTAGCATCAGTGGTGTTAGCATTAGAAAATGAAATTGTTAACAACATAAAAAATGGCTTACAACTGAGGCTATTGGCGATGGTTGAGTTGGCAGAGTTATATTCATCCCTTTATCATTCAACTGTTGCAGAATTTGAGAAAGCATTACATTTGTGTTTTCCACCTCACCGGATAATTTATTGACCTGCACATCTTTTTCGGTCATCTCGGCGGACAATTTTTTGATCAATTTATCTTTTTCTTCACGCTCGCGTCTCTCATTATCCAGTTGAGTTTGAAGTAAGGCAATTTTTTCATTGGCTTCTTGTTTTCTTCGAGGAAGGCCAAAATACTCTTTGTATGTTACTGCACCTCCCACTCCCCTGGCATAACCGCCCTTTTCCTTACCAAATACAAATGTCATGGCATCAGTGCCATCATCAAAACCCGATGTTCCTTCCTTGATCTTGTCATCAGCTTCTTTCTGCACAAAAAATATAGGAAATGTTGGGATTAAAAGTCTTCTTGATGCTGTTACTACTGCTAGTACACAAGCTACTACTGCTAGTACACAGTTAAATGTTGCTGCTATATAAGCATAATAATAGAATTAGCAGTCAAACTTACAAGTTCATCTCCCTTTGATTTAATATCATCATTTGGGTATTCGCCGTCTTTGTTTACCCTTCCTTTCACCCACATTACATCACGGGGGGGTTCTTCATCCGCTTCAATCTCTTTATTTTCGATCTAATAAACATCAAATGCATACCCATGTAAAGTTAAACCAAGATAAACGAAAATATGTGGATGCTTACACATGTACAGTTAAACCAAGATAATCGAAAATATGAGGGTATTAATGCAAATGTGCAAATTGGGCAATGTAAACGGATTCATTTCTCATACTGATCGTCTCTTAATTGGTAAAACAAACATTGTGTAATCTTACCATTTTCTCTTTGACATAAGCATATCCACCTCGTCCCATTTTATGCTGATAAATATTTTGGGAACGCGCCATTTTACCTTTCTCAGATTTCTCCTAAAAACACAAAATCATAAGGCGTTTAGATGCGGTAATGCTGCAAACTGAAAATAACAAAATGACATATACACTTAATTAAAGATGACTAATTAAAACCTTGTATGCTTCGGTGGTCGTGTATTTAACATACTCGACCCAGTCTTCTGATTTCATTATTGTATTATACAAGTCCGGGACTTCATTCAGTTTGGAAGGTGTATTTAGGTTGGGCAAAATGTAGTTGACTTTGAGCTTCCTTCTGTAATTCCTTAGCATTTTACCAAGACTAATCATTATCAATTTTCTGTATTGGACGTCAACAACAAAAAATTTCTGAAAAGATTAACACAATGTTGTTAATTAGTTGCACATAATGTAACTGCATACATAAACTTATGTAGTATTGGGTTACAAAATAGTATATATGTACCAAGATTTCATCCCATAGTTTATCTCTTGCTTCTTTATTCACCTTCTTCCAGTGTAGAATCTTCACACCTATCTGCTCACGAGCCACATCTCCTAAAAAACTCACAAACACTGCTCTGTTTTCCCCTGTTACCCTACCGAGTGCATCGAAGGTTACCTTGAGCTTTGTTGCACCAGGTTTGTCATGCTTCGCGCGAAACTTTACTAGCCTGGTTGAGCCCCTCTTAGCTACTATCTCAGGTGTTTGGTTGGTTAAAGGCTCATCTATATCTTCTTCATCAGAAGACTTTTCGGATTCATATTCTAAGGCGTTATCATCATGTACAATATGATCAAGAGGAAGCAAAGTATGGTTATCAACAATGGGTTCAGTTTCCATGACTCTTGAGCAACAAAGGGTAAAAGAAAATGATTATGGCTTAGCTTGGAGAGTAATGGTGAGAGAAGATTTGATTTTTGTTTTTTATTTGCAGTCTTTTTTTTAGGAGAGAAAAGAGGCTATACACCAAGAATATGAATCGTTTGTGATTCAAAAAATTTCGATCCAAAAATTTGCCTCCAAGTTGTAATTTGAAATTAACAATTGAATTATTTGAAAATTTTCCCTTTGAACCTGTTAATTAAAGCATAAACTTGATTTTTGTTTTTTATTTACTATCTTAATAATCGCAAATAATGTATCATACTGTGCAACCATCACATCAACAGTACAAACGTAATTACTACATATTGTACCCTTACCAATTACATTTACAAAACACAAATTACTAATTACCTTTTTGTTATTTGGTTTCATTGTTTGCGTGCTTGTGTTTGCCATAAGAATGTGTGTGTTGATTAGGGTTTATTGATTTTTGTGTGTGTTTACAAATGACCGGGTAAAGGGATTAATTGCTGGTTGAATATTGAATTTGTGGTTTGGTTTAACTATAGCTGACGTGGCAAGATTTGTTTAAAAAAAAAAAAAAAAAAAAAAAACTAATGGTGATGAGGTGGCGGTGAAATCCGGCTATAGCCGGTAAATAGGGATGGCAACGGTTCGGGTTCGGGGCGGGTTTTAGTATACCCATAACCGAACCCGTTTATAATATACCCGTACCCGCCCCATATCCCACCGGATACCCGATTAATATTATCCATCGGTTTTTCGGGTTTCCCCGCGGGTATTAGTTATCCGTACGTAGTTGAATATTATATGGACAAAATTGGCGGTATTAAGATTAAGTCACGCTAAAATCCACCGAAAAAACAAAAGAAAATACTCTAACCACTCCCAACAATAACTCAGCTTTAAACTTTAACACAATGCCACGTCAGCTTTAACACACTCACCCTTAATTAACTGAGCTTTAGTTATACACAAGATGTTTAACGAATGAGCCGAGATGATATGGTTGTATACGAGATGTTTAACGAATGAGCCGAGATGATATGGTTGTATATATACGAGATGTTTAACGAATGAGCCGAGATAATATGGTTGTATACGAGATGTTTAACGAATGAGCCGAGATGATATGATTATACACGAGATGTTTAACGAATGAGCCGAGATGATATATATGGTTGTACACGAGATGTTTAACGAATGAGCCGAGATGATATGGTTGTATACGAGATGTTTAACGAATGAGCCGAGATGATATGGTTATACACGAGATGTTTAACGAATTGAATGAGCCGAGATGATATGGTTGTATACGAGATGTTTAACGAATGAGCCGAGATTATATGTTTGTACATGAGCAACACACCCAACAATAACTCACGCAACCTTTCGACCCTGTTTCATCATTTCTTAAAAGAGTTTAATTTCTAGACCAACCCTGATAGCTGGATGGTCTTGAGGCAACTCACGCAACCTTTCGACCTCTGGATCAGCACGATTATGCATCTGTAGCATAATACGAGTTATCTCACCTAGCAAATTGTTAATCAATTTGAGTTCTTTTTCTTGTTCATTGTGTAATCGGGTGAGGATAGCCTTTTGCACCTCTGCTAGTTAATTTGTTAGCCACAGTAGTGTTTGTGTTAAAATTAGTGATACTTGCGAGAGAGTTTTATAAGAAGTTGTGTGAGAAAACGAAGTGTTGTGAAAGTGGCTTTGATAGTGGAAAGCCGTTAAACTAGCCGTTGGAGGCTATTTTAAAAATCAGATTGAAAGTAAAAGTAACCGTACGAGTATTATTCAAATTCAAACGTAAAGTAACAGTACAACATATTAATAACGAGCGGGATATTTAAATTTTAAAATTTCAAATTCAAATTAAACAAAAAGGCGGGATATATTTAAAATTTATCAATTCAATTCAAATTCAATTCAATTTATAAATTGAAAATAAAGTATCAAATACAAATACATTAAACATGAAATAGAAATACATTAAACATGAAATAGAAATACATTAAATGTCAAATAAAAACTACGTTAACATAAACAATGATTGATTAACATAAACAACATACGATTAACATAAACAACGGACGATTAATAAAAACTATCATCTGAATCTGGGTAACCATCTTCAGAGGATTCGGAAGGTGTGAAAAAACCAGACTCCCACCTTTGCCTACGTTCTTCATCCTCCCTGGCTTGCCGCTCCAAACGATCAGCTTCCTCTTCTCTTTCAAGTGCTTCCATTTCCAGGAGGACTTGCATATCTGCTTCCTCTTGCCTAAGTTGTTCCTCAGTTAACCCAAACGGATTTGGGTCTTGGTTATGAACTGGTTCATTTTCAGGTTGATTATTCACCGGAAAATTTTCCGGTTGGAAAACCGGAAAGATATGCTCGGGTGGAGTATGGAATTTTTCATTTTCGCTAGGTGGGCTTGGAAACTGTTGGCCAAAATCCTTTTGGCGAGGTGGGCTTGGAAATTGTTGCCCGAAATCTTTTCTGGAAGACATCTTGAATTTGAGATGCTTGGATCTTGAGTATTTGAGAAGTTTGGAATGTGTTTCTGTGTGACTTGTGCTTCAGAAGCATTGGTATTTATAGGGTACAAATGCACACGTTTTATTAACGTGACTTTGAATTTTAATTGTTGGGGCTAACCTGCGTTAACGCAGCGTTAATATGTTGTACTTTATCTTACGTTTGAATTTGAATTTTAATTTTAATTTGTTAAGGCTGAGTTATTGTTGGAAGTGGCCTAAATATACCCATACTTCTCAAACACATTCAGACTGCGATAGATATTAAAGCATGTATTTACATTAAACATGTACTAGAAAATATCAATTACCCTAATGAAAAAGTCAATTAGTCATTAAAGTTAGCACACAAATTACATTAAACATCATTAATATAATATAGAAAATATCAATTACCCTAATGAAAAAGTCAATTAGTCAATCCAACACCAAACACACTTCTAGATCAACTACACTAGTCAAATCCAAACCAAACACAAACCAAATCCGATCAATATTATCCATCTGTTTACTTTTGGCGCCTCTCGATGGTCCCTCTTCCCGCCTAAAGTATTGGGAACCGTTCGTATACCTCTCTAGCCTATTTGTACAACTCGACATGGAAAACCGTTCATAATTAATCAACCGTACCATATACAACTCCTTTGATATTTTCATTAGAAAATAAATTTCAAATTTCAATGGCCGACTCCTCTTCAACTCCTTCTTCCAACAAAAACAAACGCCCAAGGGATGATTCTCCTCCACCAATGCCTGAAAATTATCAAAAAATGGGCATATCCCAAAATATTTGGGAGAAATGTAGTAAAGGCCCGTATGGTGTTGAAAACGCATTGTTAGAAATTCACAACAAGCGTATAAAGATGTATGAAGAAAGGAACAAGAAAGATTTAGAGGTCATTGAGGAGCATCAGAAGAAAATTGAGGAGAGGAACAAAAAAATAGAAGAAGAAAGAGAGAAAATAGTTGATGTTTACAGAAGTATTGAAGCTAGTAAATATGTGTCTTAATGTATCTTTTCTTTATATATTTTGCCTATGTATATTTTGCCTATGTAAATGTAAACTTATTTTGACTTGGTTTAATATATGAATGCAGTTATTATGTACAAGTTTATGATATTTGAATACAGCTATTATTATTGTACTGCTAGGTAAACAATTGTACTGCTATCGAAACGTTGTACTGCTGGGTATCCTTTTAGCAGTGGTTGGGAGTGCAGGGTAGTTTGTATCACTTTTTACTTAAAGTGTATAAACCCCCAATTGCTGCACACAATCACATTCACGCACACATTACTCTCTCTCTTCCACTCCCTAATCGAATTTTAATTGTCAAATTGCAAAACCCCCAAATCAAATCATAATGTCGAACCTAACTTTTACCGAACCTCATAATAATGTTGCCTTTTTAGAAAAATCCAATAAGTCTGTAGATTTTACTGAGATCATTGATTTCCTTAATGCAAGCTATATTAAGTTTGCATTAACAGTAAAACCTACTATATATACTTCCAACATTATCCAGTTTTGGTCGTCTGCTAAGGTCAAAACTATTAATGGGGAAGCACAAATCCATGCCCTTTTAGATGGGCAGATGATTATCATTACAGAGGCGTCTATTCGAAGAGATCTTCTCCTAGATGATGCTAACGGAGTTGAGAATCTTCCAAATACTACAATCTTTGAAAAACTTGCACTGATGGGCTATGAGAGATATACAGATGCTTTAAAGTTCCAAAAAGGTAATTTTTCTCCTCAGTGGAAATTCTTAATTCATACTGTCTTAGTGTGTCTAAGTCCAAAGACCACTGCATGGAATGAATTTAGCAGTAATTTAGCTTCTGCTATAATTTGTTTGGCTGAAAATACTCAAAGATTTAATTTCTCAAAATTAATTTTTGATAATATGGTTAAGAACTTGGATGGTTCTTTGGCTAAATATTTTCTATATCCAAGGTTTTTGCAACTCTTTTTGGACAACCAATTTAAAAAAAAGAAAAGTCACAAAAATGTTTATCCCACTCCCTGCCTTACCAAAAAGGTTTTTGCTAATATGAGTAGGGTTGGAAAAGATTTTTCAGGGAGAGTGACACCTTTGTTTCCAACAATGTTGGCACTAGCCCAAACCCAAATGGGTGAAGGTTCAGCAATCCCAGCTGGTACCCATCACACACCCACAGAACAACAACAAAAGACCTATAAACGTAGGACTAACACCAAGAACACTGAGCTACCTCAGGCTAGTGGTTCTATACCAACTGTTGCAGATGAGGATGTCACTGGGGGGGAGAGTGACATGTTGGCAAGGGCTGCCACTACTGTGTCTAGCTTAGCAGCAGCACAGGACAGTGGTAACATCATTAAGACCCGAACCAAGACAACTTCTAATGAAGAAAGTTCCTCTGGAACTGATTCAGGTGAAGGTCCCAGTCACATGGAAACAATGGGGGGTTCGGATGTTCATCCTAGGGGTGAGACTGAACTTAACTTTTCCAGTGATCCACCTCTCGGGCTAGGTAACACAAGCCGAAGTGGTGAGGATAGTATGCAACTTTTGAATGAATTGAAGGATACCTGTGCCAAGCTGTCTGCACAAATTGGTGATCTGCGAGCAATAGCTTCTTCCCAAGATGGAGTCATCAAAGCTCAAGGTGGGGAGATAAAGGCTTTGAAGAGAAGGGTTAGGTATTTAGAAGGAGTCAAAGGATCAAGAATTCCCAAACAAAAGGTTAAATCTTCTGAAGCTTCTAAGGATGCTCCCAAACAGGGAGGGAATGAAGGCAAAGTTTCAGGGGAGGATAACCAAGGGAATCAAGTGGTGATTGATCATCGTCTGGGAAAGGTTACAAATGCTGATAGTGCTACTGAGCCAATTACAGTTGGTACTACAAAAGCTAGTACTGCTACACCAGAGGTTTTTGCAAATGCTGTTAGTGTACTTGCTGAGCTGAAGACAGCAAAACCAGTAACCAAAGGTGTTGTGATACAAGAGCCATCATCCTCTCCAAAAGCTAAACAATCAACTCCATAGGTACAAGGCAAAGGTAAAGGGATTCTTACTGAAGAGCCTGTGGAGAAACCATTATCAAAAGAAGAGCAATTAAAAGTTGATGCTGAACTTGCTATGAAATTCTCAGAAAAGTATGATGCAGAACATCAGACAATTTTGGAACAAAGGAGAATACAAGAAGAAAAAGATGCAGAGTTAATAGCTTCATGGGATGAGCAAAGGGCTCAGGTTGCAGCTGATTCTGAGCTTGCTAAGAAACTACATAAACAAGAGAAAGATAAGTACTCAGTAGATGAAAAAGCCAGGATGCTGAAAGAATTTTTTGATGAAAAAAAGAAGTTGTATGCAGAACAAAGATATGCAGCTAAGAAGAACAAGCCACCCACTCAAAAACAAAGAAGAGATCTCATGTGCAGGTAGTTTTTTTTTTTTTTTTTTTTTTTTTTTTTTTTTTTTTTTTTTTTTTTTTTTTGCAAAGGTATTTATATTAATATCAACAATACCCAATATGTACATCATATCATAAACATCTACTCATGTGCAGGTATTTGAAGAATGTGGACAGATGGAAACTAAAGGATTTGAAATTCTTGGATGATAAAAGAATTGAAGAATTATATGCAATTGCCAAGAGAAACAATGATCTCTTCTTGAATGACAGTTCAAAGAGAGCAGGTGAACAGTTGGAAATAGAAAGCAGTAAAAAGAGAAAACAAGAACAAACTGAGCAAGCTGTTGCTGAAGAACAAATGCAAGCTCACACTGAACTTGCAGTTGCCTCTGTAGGAGAAGCCATGGATGCACAACCTTTAACTGTCAAACATCCCATTGTTGATTATAAGTCTGGATCTTTTGGGGAAACAGTTTATTACGATATTAAGAGGCATGATGGTTCTTCTAGAAGGTATGTAAGCTTTCTTCACATGGTTCATGATTTTGATAGACAAGATATGATAGCTCTATGGAAATTACTCAAACAAAGATTTGGTAATAAGACACCAGAACAAGCTAATTATGATAGAGAAGTCTGGAATTATTTAAAGGTAATGTTTGAACCAAATCATGAAGATGAATGTTGGAGAAGACTAACGCACAATACTGTTAAAGAATGGAAAATTTTTCAACGATGTGGAGTACATGCTTTAACTGTGAATGAGTTGGTGATCTACATGCTTGTAGAAAAGGATTACCCTTTAAAGTTTCACAAAGACATTCTACATCAGATGTTGCGTGTGAAGAAAACACTCAAGCTTCAGCTTAATTATGATGACATGGCATATGAACTGCTCAGGAAGATGGAAGAGTATCTAGGACCCAAGGACAAGAAATAGAATGTATAGTTATTACTGCCACAATGTATAGTTTGACTTAAACATGTATAGTTATTACTGCTAGTATGTATAGTTATTACTGCTAGAATGTATAGTTATTACTGCTAGAATGTATAGTCTGACATTTATCATGTATATGTCCACTTGCAGTCAAGCTTTATTGTATTTGCAGTTTCCATTTATCATGTATATGCACTTGCAGGCACTTAGTAACATGTTACTTCATTATAAAGTTGAAAATTGACTTTAGAAAGTCAAGTAATCTGGTTCCAGCTAGGGGCAAGTAACATACTTACATACTACTGCATTAAACTAGATAGACTATAAAATCCCAGCATTGTAATGGGGCAAATTAAATGAAGAGTCATGACTAACAGTCTGAACTCAAAATATGACTCTATGATTTAGACACCTAAATAAATACTTCATGTGACCATATGTAACATCTTGAATTTAGTCACACAAACACTCAATGTGACTAATATCAAGGTTAATGATAACTGAGTTCACATTTTGCTATACATATTAGTCACATGAATATTTCAGTGTGACTATTTTCAATGTATTGGTCACATATAATACCCTTATAATGTGGCCATAAACATAATTTAGATGCACATTTGTGGTATGGTGTTACTATTGTATAGCCTATAGTCACATGATTGTGCTACAATTAAATGTGACCATACACATTAGGAATTGGCAGGCAAACACACACTTAACTTTAGACACACATATTAACTTACGTGACTATTTGTATCGAATTTTGGTCACACTTAATCATGTATGCCTATGGTTTAGTGTGACCATATATGACATTTGGTCACACATCTCAAGTGTGTGACATATATTTGTCACTTTTAAATGCATATCGTGACTATGCTTCAAACTTACTTTTCAGTTGTCACACATTTCAAATTCATATGTGGCTAAATTTTCAACAAAAACTAGCAGTCACGCTTAAATAATGTGTGACAAACTTGAGCATATGATTTAGCCACATACACAATTACTTCGTGTGACCATATATGGATTTTGGTCACACTTTTCAATTGCGTGACATATATTTGTCACATATGTATATATATAGTGTGACTAATGTTTCAACCTTATTTGTATCCGTCACACGTCCCAAATTATAAGTGACTAAAAAATCAAAAAAAAATTTACCAGATACGTATAGTCACGAAAATATTCAAATGTGTGGCTATAGCCTCGGATGTAATTCCGAAATGGTCACACAAGTCGGATCAAGTGTGGCTGTTTATTTTATTCTGGTACATTTAGTCACATAAAAAGGCGACTGTGTGGCTGTTCGAAAAACAGCATGTGTGACTAAATCCCATTTTTGTACTAGTGTTCATTCAGAACAACCCACAACTCAAGAACTAGATAATTTCTTCGAGTTCATGTACGATGAATACTATGGTGGCGCTTCGAAAAATGCATCTAACCAACATTCCGCTGCATCCACTCAACATCAACAACCACCACCACCACCACCAAATCCAGATGCATCCACAACATTCGAAGCTAGCGCACCAACTCCCTCGACATCAACATCATCTACATCCACTCCAGCAACTCCATTCATTGAAATTGTTCTACCAAGAATTGATGAGCAAGAACAAAATAATGCTGTGTTAGACAATGAAGTCTTTGAAAATCCGTTTGGAACGGAATCTGGTGAATCATCTTCCAAATTACATGAACCGACTAACACACATTTGTTCAGTCCAAGGTACCCTTCAACTCTACAGTGGACAAAAGACCATCCGATTGAACAGGTTATTGGTGAACCCTCAAGACCAATTCAGACGAGGAAACAGCTTCACACCGATTGCGACATGTGCATCTATGTCTGCTCAGTCAGTCTCATAGAACCTAAGAACATTCGGGAAGCAATGGCAGATAATGCCTGGATTGAAGCGATGCAGGAAGAACTTCTTCAATTTCAAATCCATGACACCTGGGATTTAGTTCCAAGACCAATTGACAAACTAGTCATTGATCTGAAGTGGTTATGGAAAAACAAAAAGGATGAAGAAATGACTGTAATTCGCAACAAGGCTCGTCTGGTGGCAAAGGGATACAGACAAGAAGAAGGGATAGATTTTGAAGAGTCATTCGCACCAGTTGCAAGGCTTGAAGCAGTCAGGATTTTCTTAGCTTATGCCGCTCACAAGAACATCACGGTTTATCAGATGGACATCAAGACAACTTTCTTGAATGGAACTCTGAAAGAAGAAGTGTACGTGAGTCAGCCAGACGGTTTCGTTGACAAAGATCATCCGGAATACGTCTACAAGCTAAAGAAGGCAATCTATGGTTTGAAACAAGCCCCACGGGCGTGGTATGACGAGTTATCATCTTTCTTGTTGTCAAATAATTTCACCAAAGGAACAATTGATCCAACCTTGTTTACAAGAAAATACAAAAATGACATTTTGATTGTTCAGATTTATGTGGACGACATAATATTTGGGTCCACTAATTCGGAACATTCAAAACATTTTGAAAATCTCATGAAAAGTAAATTCGAAATGTCCATGATGGGTGAACTAAAATTCTTTTTAGGCTTACAAATTCATCAATCCCCACGTGGAATTTTTCTAAATCAAGCTAAATACACAATTGAGATTTTGAAAAAACATGGAATGGACAATTGTGACTCTGTTGGTACTCCAATGGTCACTTCACCAAAAATTAGCGCTGACCTATATGGGAAACCCATGGATCCGAAGAAATATCGGAGCATGATTGGTTCTCTCATGTACCTAACTGCAAGCCGACCAGATATTCATTTTGCTGTTTGCTTACTTGCACGGTTTCAGGCAAGGCCTACCGAACTTCACCTCCAAGAGGTTAAACGGATCTTTCGATACCTTCGAAGAACCATTAACATGGGTCTTTGGTATCCGAAGGATTCCGAGTTTACATTAATTGCCTTTTCAGATGCCGATCATGCTGGATGTAAAGTAACAGCGAAAAGTACATCAGGCGGAGCGCAATTTCTGGGAGAAAAACTAGTAGGCTGGTCGTCAAGAAAACAAGATTGCACTGCTTTATCAACAGCAGAAGCCGAGTATGTGTCTCTATCTGCGTGTTGTGCTCAAGTTCTTTGGATGATAACACAACTCACGGATTATGGTTTCTCTTTCAACCGCATACCTTTGTATTGCGATTCAAAAAGTGCCATAGCCATCTCGTGCAACCCAGTGCAACACTCGAAGACCAAGCATATTAGAGTCCGCTACCACTTCATAAAAGAACACGTTGAAGAGGGTACTGTTGAATTGTTTTTCGTGAAGACTGAATATCAGCTCGCCGATCTATTTACTAAGGCCCTCCCAAAAGAGCGGTTTGAAAACTTAGTTCGTCGAATTGGAATGCGAAGCCTAACTCCCGAAGAGTTAGAAAGTCTTCTCGAATCTTATTGATTTACTTCATAAAGCTTCGCATGTAAATATTTTTGTAAATATATACATGCTAATATCTATACTGTAAATACAGAAAATTTGAAAAAGCCATAAAAAATATAAAAGACAAAAACCAAAAATATTCTTCTCACGACATGTCTCTCGTCTAATCAATATTTTGTACGTATCTAGATATGTCATTCAACAATGATACGGACATGTACAGATGCTTGAGCGAGAGTTATTTTTTATGTTTTTCTAAAACATGTCATTTCTCAAATTTCTAATCTAAAGGCTTTCGTGCATTTCAGTACGAAACCCGAGCTACATTGAATGACTTCTGATTATTTCCGATCAGAACTCGCAATGTTAATGGCGAAAAGCTAAAACCCGTGAGCACTTAATCAAAATTGTTTCAAAAGATTTTTTCAAAGTCTTTTTCTAAATTTTGTGCTCACAACAACTCCCTCTAAGACCTCTAAATGCTTTTAAACTCAAAAGTTTAACCATTTGCTCTGATTAAGGGGGAGTAGAAAAAGAAAAATGTTCCATTTTTCATGCTAAAATCAGTCCGTCTCTCCACAAAAAGTTTCATTTTAATCAACTGTTTTCAAAAATACCACTTCATGCTATTTTTGAGGGGGAGATTAGGTGTTTATTATAAATATGGGGGAGAGGACGTGATTAAAATGTGATCTAAAAGAAGTTTTATCGTTTGAATCTCAAAACGAGTTCTTCAAAAAGACTCAGCATGAACCCTCGAATTGTC
The DNA here is from genome assembly GCA_021014915.2 of Artemisia tridentata subsp. tridentata. Classification (NCBI taxonomy): domain Eukaryota; kingdom Viridiplantae; phylum Streptophyta; class Magnoliopsida; order Asterales; family Asteraceae; genus Artemisia; species Artemisia tridentata. The sequence continues at coordinate 32,522,518 of CP139502.1, read as the reverse complement.
TGAGTAGAATGTACCAATTCGAGAGATGATCTTTGAATATGACCAGGACGGGTAATAACTTCAAGCTAGTCTAACTAGTGATGTAAGCGTGTCTCGCGAAGGTCATGTTCATTGAAAATCGATCATTTCAAATGTGCGAACTCTACCCAACATGTGCAATTTATTTCAAAAATGCATGAGCACATGTGAAGGGGGAGTGTTTCAAAAATGTAAAACTCTCGATGTGTTAACAAAATGTGTTTTCTCATAAACACGTTGAGAGATTTTCACAAGGTTTAATGGCATGTGACAAATAATCTAGGATAATCATGGAGTAATAAGGTGATTATGGTTAGGTTATGTCCAATGATCCGCCAGAACCGAAGGGATCTACCCAAGGACTATTCCAATAGCTTAGCATTAGAAGTCCTTAGGTAAGATTGAAAAAAGGAGTATAATGAGAAAGGAGAAAGAAGGGGTTGAAGAATGAAAAAGAAAAGTTTTTGTAAGGGTGAAAAGAAAAGCCCTCCATGAAAACTTAGGTCAGAAACCGGGTCAATACATCTGCTATCGGTACTCACCAAGGTGATACTGGTATTGAAGACAAGACGTCATGGACCCAGTGACGCATTGCACCACCCCTCCTATCCACTCAGATATCTCTTAAAAGATATTTGTTTCATTTCTCACGGAGAACACTACATAATCTATCGGCCTCTCACTTCGAGATGTGTTGATATTGAAAAGGTGGCACTCTGCTCCATGCCTCCGATGACTAAAACCAAAACGCACATTATTGAGTCTAGAGACATGAGATTCATCAAAAGATTTCTTAGGAACACTTCCTATGCAATACACTTGTGTTCATCAAAAGGATACAAGTTGTATGAGTCTTAATGAGATCCAAGGATCTTGACTCACGACATGATGGCCGTTGGATGATTTATTGCTAACTGTCTTATGCAGGTACCGACGAAAGTCCATCCACCATCATCATCTACAACGACGACGCATCAGGACAGAAGATGTAGATCAAGGCAAGACGATTCTTTGAAGATCACAGTGCATGAAGGAACGTTGAATGCAAAATATTATACATTGACACGCGAAGTTGAAGATGTCTAAAGCTAAAGACCAATCACGGGAGCTTCATTGAAATGACCATCCCTTAGGGGGAGATTGTTAGCAATCACTTTATGTTAAATATGAAGTGATGGTCATTTGGCATTTAGATTTAATGTGTCATGTACAATATGTATTAATCATTGTGGGCTTGTAGCATTAGAGTTATTAGTATAAGCATATATGTGTAATGTAATACTAGCCCACATACATAGTCCATTTTAGAGCCCATCCAAAAGCCCATGGATTGGCTGTGTTTTACATATACACGCACACACTCTTCTTTCATAATGTGCCTCATTATTTACATAAGAAAAAAGAGTGTGTGTGTGTGTGAAAGCTTCACCTTATTCTTTGTATTATTTTCATATATTGAATATAATCATTAGACTACAAATTATCCACATATCTCTCTTATTGTTCTTAATATGCTTATGTGAGTGTCATCAACGAGCCAAGTTTGTATGATAAAGAAGTGATTCGTGGTGTTACAAGTGTTACAACTTCATTTATGTATAAGTATTTTTTTTCTTACCAATATTTAAATAAAATTGGTATTATATATATCATGATTTATTTAGACCCGGCCCCAAAGATTAGCTGTTAGACTAAACGTGCATTTGATGTTCTTGGTCTAAAGTTGTTCCTATATATTACTGCATTCCATTTAATTATAATTAGTTGTATAGTTTGAGAGATAAGTTTTCTGACTTGTTTCTCTTTCTATCTTAATAATTGAAGTTTAATTCCTAAATATTATACCATACTAATATTTATTGGGCTATTTAACCCCCTTTTTATTGCAACCTGGTCCAGCGAGGGTCCGGGTAATAAATTGGTTAGTTATTTGGTGCCCCGGACTGTTCATCCTCACTCACAGTGTTCCCTTTCCTTTGAGATCCGATCCGTGCAATCCCGTGGCCTGTACTCGACGGCGATTCAAGTTTTTCCGATCCGAATAAATGGGTTTTGCGGCAGCTACAGTTGCCTGTGAGGGAGTCTACAGTATTATGAACAGTGATACAATTATTTTATTAATTTTGTGGTTGTTCTTATGCCATATGTTATGTCTACAGTATCCCACTTAGTTATATCCACACTTTTAGATCTGATTTAGGTTTACTACCAACTTTTGTGATAAAAAAAACTGGTGCCCTTATTATGTGAAGAAACCGTCTAAAAGCATTCATTGTAGGTTTCATTTTTTTATTATGTTTAGTTGTGTTTTGTTGTTGTTATTGGTAATTTTATGATGTGAGGTTTAACATGTTGCTGCATTTAATTGTCGCTATTATTGGGCTACATAACTGCTATTATTTTTGCCTTCAAAGTATTTATAGTTATTGCTTCATGTACGAATTTGGTGCAGTTAATTGTGGGTGTTGTTGATTTTCCGGTCTCACATTTATGGTTGTGTTGTTGTTATTGTACGCTTTAGGGTTTCCCAACATTTAATTGGATACTTATTTTTTATTACAGTTGTTGTTTTAGGATTATAAGATTAGAAGTTTTTTTTACAATTCTTTATGTTAGAATAATTTAAGTAGCCTTTTTTTTTAGCCTGCATGCTATGGAATGCTGAATTGTTGCTTTCCCTTTGTGTGTGTGTGTTTTTTTTTTTATTATTTATTTATTTTTTTTTTATTTTTTTAAACTTATTCTAAGGAGATGTGCTTAATTTTTTACAGCAACTTCTAACTTTTTCTGCCTTTTTTTTTCTCGCATTGCTTTCCTCTGTTTGCAAATCATCATTTAAAAATGCATTTGTTGCTCATAATAATTAATTATAAACTCTTAGTGATTATTTTTGGGTTAGCTTTATTTGTTTGGTTCATCGGCCTTCGTCATGCTCTTTGTAATTATGAAACTAAATTTTAAATCTGATGCTAAAAATATCAACAACCGAGTGCCTCAAAACCCAAAACTAAATAATGACACGACTATACATGGGTGTGCCAACTCCGAGATCCAAGGTCACATTAGACACAATGTGTCTCATTGTCCGTTAGTTACGAATACTCCTCGGGGTACTCCCCTGACATTAAACGCTGGTTCATCCAGAGGTTAGTTTATTCTATATGGTCCATATAGTTTTGACTGGTGTTTTTTATCACATGCATAGCTCATCTTAGTCATTTTTTTAACTGATTTTGTGCAGCTGCTTTTGCGATAGGAAATTCACGTGTTACAGCCCGTCAGCTTGGTACAAACCATAATCGTGGTGAAAGCGAACTGCCTGTACAATCGACCATTTTTTTTTAGTAGCCACCGCCTGAAACTGAGTAATTCGACCAGCCAATTTGGTTTGTATTTATTCAATCAAGGTTACTTTAGTAACAACGCTTCTATTTTTATGCTGATAATGCCAAATGTAGAATCTCATATTCATATACCTGTTTAAAAATGCAGGGCCAAGTACGCGTAAACGCACCAGGACCCAAAAAAATGCCAAAGAGGATGTCACGACCATTTGTACAGGTCCTGTTGGTAATAGTGGCTTAGAAGGTCCTTCGGTAGACCATGCGAGCGTAACTAGAGATGACTTACTTTGTAATGTCCCTCAAGGTAAAGTAACCGACTTTGTTATAACTAACGATGACTTACTATTCTTACGCTCATAACGGCCAATGTAGAACCTCATATTCATACACCTGTTTAAAAATGCAGAGGCATGTACGCACAAACGCACCAGGCCTGAAAAAATGCCAAACAGGATGTCACAAGCATTTGTACAGGTGGTGCTGGTAATACTGCCTTACAAGCTCCTTCGGTAGGCCGTGCAAGCGTAACTAAACATGACTTACTTCGTAATGTCCCTCAAGGTAAACTAACCCACTCTGTTATAAAGAAGTTTGCCTTTTAAATTAAGCACCAATTTCTGGTGTAGATGTATTTGATGCACTAAAGTAATAAACATTGTTGTTCTTTTCTTTAATTGACAGCGTCAACTCCAATATCTGTGCACCAAGGTCAATATACTCATACATCAGAAAATCAAACAGAAGGTCATAGAATGCAGCAAATTCCTGACAGGGGTGCTTTCCAAAATACTCCGAATCATCCTGCTTTTCCTATTGATCAACCATCTATGTGTGGTACAAGTGAAAGTACGTCTCTAAATTGTCTTTAAACATGATTCCAACTTAAAATTGCCAATCAATTAATTGTCTAATATTGTAACAATAAGTTTATTACACAATACATTTAATGACCTTCTGAGAAACTTTGGCCGCCACTACAGGAATGGCTGGGCATGATGCAGCCCAATCAACTCTTGTAAATAATAAGAGGCAAGGTCAAGAAAAAAGCAGGCGAAGAAGCGAGGCCCCCACACGCTCTGTGCGGCGACATCCTTCAACAACTGATTTGTAATGTCACCCAGGTGTTGGGTTCGATGGTCCTCATGACCTATCATCCTCACATACAAATGAAGGTAACTGTTGGTACTAGCTTTTCCAATGTCTTTCTATTAAGAGTTGCGCCTTAATTAATGGACTATTTTACATTCACAACAGGGATGTCTACACATAATGCCCGTCAATCAACTGATATAAATAATGACAACTGTTTGCAGAAAACTCAAAAAAAAGAAAAGAAAAGAACAACAACTGATCCGACCGCAAGGAATGTTCGCCAGCGTTCTTCGACAAGTAATTTACATTCTCATTTTAGATAATGCTACTGATAATCCTGGCGAACAGTCAACTTCTCATGCAAATGAAGGTAAACCTCGCAGATTCCTTTCCCAACACCTTCGAAAGCAATTTTTCTCTGGGAAACAGACATAAGATTTGTTCGCTAGAGCTCATCACTAAAGAATTGTGGCTACCTTTTAACTAAATAAGTTGGTTCCCATGTTTTAATTCAGGCTTCTGTTTCACTCACTCCAAATGCATCAGCTGTGTATGATGATTTAGGGGACTGTAATCAATGATGCCGTTACTGCAAAGCTACATTCTGGCGTGAGGAACGGCTTAAAGGGCATCATGCTTACAACGGTCAACCTAAATATCATTTATGTTGTGGAGGTGGTAAAGTTTTCTTGGAGCCTGAGGTAGACCCACCTGCATATATCAAGTAGCTTCTTGGAGATAGCAGTTTTATTTAAAATATAAGGGCTTACAATCAAATGTTTGCCATGACTTCATTTGGTTCCAAGATTGACAACACAATCAACCAAGGAAGAGGTCCATATGTGTTTAAAGTTTATGGTCAGATATACCATTGGATTGGTTCCCTATGTCCTACTGGTGATGATGTGCCATGCTTTTTACAGCTATATATCTACGACACACACAATGAAATACAAAACAAGATGAGCCATTTTCAAGAATCCGATAGATCTGCATTAGATCCAGAGGTTGTTCAAGGGCTTATCCAGTTTTTAGATGCTCACAATGAGCTGGTACGCCTATTCGGAATGGCACGAGATAAATGTGCAGAAGCCGATGTCCCTGAATTTAAGGTAAGGCTTTTCAACGCTGGAGGTGCACGCAGTTATGAGTTGCCTGCATGTGATACTTTGGGAGCCATAGTGTTTGACAATGGTCCAGCAACCGAAGCAGACTATGATGTTATCATCGAATCCAGAGGTGGGCCGCCAAAAAGGATAAATAAGCTTCATCAATCATACATGTCGTTGTAGTTTCCGATGATTTTCATCTATGGTCAGCCCGGATTTCATACAAAGTTAAAGCTAAGATATGCAGATCCAAACGACAAGGCAATACGGGTTTCGATGAACGCGTTTTACGCATACCAGTTGCACCCAAGGCATGACCAGTATGATCTGATTTTCCGAACAGGACGCCTTTTTCAGCAGTATGTTGCTGGTGTTTATTGTTGTATAGAACATAATAGAACGGATTTCTATAGAACACATCAAAATGATATCCGGGGAGAATATTTGTCAGGGCTTTATGATGCAATTTCAAGAGGCGATCGTGATGGCTCAGAAGTCGGTTCAAGAGTTATTTTGCCTTCTTCATTCACTGGAGGTCCTAGATATATGTATAGCCACTATTTGGATGCACTAGCAATTTGTCGTGTGCTTGGTAATCCATAACTTTTCATAACGTTCACATGTAATGTCAATTGGCCTGAAATCCAGTGATACATGGCAGCATTCCCTTATTTGAATGCGGCGGACAGAGCAGATGTAATATGTAGAGTTTTTGAGCAAAAGATTAAAGCCTTTATCAGGTTTCTCAAACAAAGGCAGACTTTGTTGGGTCTAAAGATGCTGCTGTTTGGGAAATACACTAAGTGGTACTCTGCTGATCAGTTAAGTAACTCTGCTGATTAGACTATAACTCTGCTATTTGCTAACTCTGCTGGATTGGGATAATAAGCAAAGTGTAACTCTGCTGCTAGCCTACGAAGACTCTGCTGCTAGACTAGTTACTCTGCTGCTTATTAGATATGTATAGTTTGTTAAGATAAGTTTGGAAAAGATACGTAAGAATATTTTTCTTGTATAGAAAGTCTTGTAAACCGACTAGGACTCCTTACGCTATAAAAGGAGGATCTAGGGTTAGGTTAGAGATACGTATCATTATTGTTTTACACTTCAAGGTTTCTTGTAACCCTATTGCTATCGAGCAATCGTATTAATATATTGAAGTGTTGTTTGATAATTCGTTTGTGTTTTATTCTTCTTAAGATCAAGTATTAGTTTCCGCATAATATTTGATATACAACTCAAGATCAGTTTCTATACCGATTGCTTTAGGTTTGTATCTAAAGTAATTAATAAGATCGTGAAGCTCAACTGGGATCAACAAGTGGTATCAGAGCTTGTGATCTAGAAACTGGTACCAAGAAGAATTACTGAATACAAGATCTGCTAATTATCAAAGTAAGCAATGGAATCCGATTCTACACACATGGTTACTGCATCAAGAGTCCCCATGCTCAAGACTGGAGTGTACGAGATCTGGAAGATGGGAATTCAACAATACATGAGAATGGTTGATTACTCACTTTGGGAAGTTGTTCTACATGGCGACAGTCAGCCAGCCAAGACTGCTACTGGATCAGTCTTGACTCTCAAGACAAGTGAGGAGAAAGCACAGAGAAGATTGGAGGTCAAGGCTCACAGTATTCTCATGATGGGAATACCTAATGATTATCAACTAAGTTTTAATCATATTGAGTCTGCTAAGGATTTATGGGAAGCAATTGAACTTCGATTTGGTGGGAATGAAGCTATCAAGAAATCAAGAAAGAATCTACTGAAGCATCAGTTTGAAACTTTTACTGCCTTGAGTTTTGAAAATATTGAGGGAACTTATGATCGACTTCATAAGTTGACCAGTCAGATGGCTCTATTGAAGATTGATGTATCTCAAGAAGACATCAATCTAAAATTTCTGAGAAGTCTATCTTCTGAATGGAACACTCACACAGTGATTTGGAGGCATAAGGAAGATTTTGAGAAGATGACTTTGGATGATCTGTATAACAACTTGAAAGTGTATGAAACTGAAGTCAAGGGATTGTCAAGTTCATCTTCTACCTCAAACAATCTTGCTTTTGTTTCCTCAAGCAACAAGAATTCTGGTAGTCATCAAGAACAACACTCTGCTGCTGGTACTTTTGTTCCTGCTGCTGGTTCACATGTCTCTGCTGCTGACTCCACAAATACCAACACCATCAGTGATGCTGCTATTTGTGCTTATTTAGCTGAACTTACTACAAGTACTTCAGTTATGCCTCAAGATCTGGATGAACTTGATCCTGATGATGTTGAAGAGATTGACATGCAATGGCAGTTTGCAATGCTAACTATGAGGGCAAGAAGGTTTCTTAAAAGAACTGGTAAAGAGATGAAGTTCAGAAGAAACAAGAATATGGGATTTGACAAATCAAAGGCTGAATGTTTTAACTGTCATAAGAAGGGACACTTTGCAAGAGAGTGCAGAGCACCAAAAAGGAACAATGAGAATGTCAAGAAGTCTACTGATGAAGAGCCAATTCCTACTACTGCTATGGTGTCATGTGATGGGTTAGGAGAGTATGACTGGAGTGATCATGCTGAAGATGGTCCAAATTGTGCATTAATAGCTGAAGAGGAACCTCAAGTACAACATTTTGCTCTCATGGCCTACTCTTCCTCTGGATCAGACTCTGAGGTATCCAATGAATCATCTTGTTCTTTTAAATCATGTTCTGATACAATTGAAATACTTAAGTCTAGCAATGGAAACCTTAAAATGGAGAATGAAACACTTAAGTTAGACAATCTTAGTTATGAATATGGTTTAAAGAATTTAGAAGAGAAGCTCGAATTCTATAAAAAGGCTGAAATTGAATATCTTGATAAGATCACTATTCTAGAAAATGAGCTTATTAAGAAAGATTGTGAGATTAAGGTTCTTATGGGGAAAGTAGAAGAGGCTGAACAGGCTAAAGATTCAGCTATAAGTGAGACTGAAAAACATATTGTTAGGGTGGAAAAACAACAATTTGCCACTGACATTCTCAGTAAACCAATAGGAAGGCACTTTGCAGACTCAGGCAGTGGTCTAGGATATAATGCTGTTGCTCCACCTAAGAAACTTAGTGCCAATGCCCCTCCTACTAGGACACTATCTTTCATAGCTGAGTCTGAGGCCAAACCTATAGGTGAAACTAGTGAAACTAAAATAGAGTCACCTAAGGTTGAGAAAAAGTGGTCTGATGCACCCCTTATTGAAGATTGGGAGTCTGACAGTGATGATGAAGTTGTAGAATCTGATTCAACCCCTAAGAACAAAAAGGAAGAAATTCCTGCTGTTGTTGAATCAAAAGCACCTAAGGCTAAAAAGGTTGAGTTTGTTAAGCCTATGCTAGGTAAAAGTATCTCTAGGAAGATGGCTGAGTATGAAAACACACCTAGAGTATATCCTAAGAAAACCAATAACTTACCTAGAGGAAACCAGAGAAATTGGAACAACCTAGTTTCACAAAGATTAGGTACTGATTTTAAATTACTTAAAAAGGCATGTTATAGTTGTGGTAGCTTTGATCATCTGCAAGATGAGTGCTACTACTATCAGAAACCAATTTGGAACCAATACACAAGGGTGAACCATAGAAATTTTGTTAGAAAGACTCACCCTCATCCCAAAAGAAACATGGTTCCCAAGGAAGTTTTGATGAGAGATGGTGTTTCTAGAGTTATCTCACCTATTGCACCAAAAGGGCCCATAAAGAAGAACATAGTTGATTCTGCTGTTAAGGCAGACTCTGCTGTTTTGCCAAAAGTTGTTACTGATACTGTTGTGGGCAACCATTTTTATGCTGTTAAGGCCTCAGCTTGTTGGGTCTGGAAACCTAAAGTTAAAGTTTTGGATCATGTTCTCAGACACAGCAGTGCACCAATGCAGTTGAAGAAATTTGACTACTTTGATGCACAAGGCAGATCCAAGTCAGTAATGGCTTGGGTCCCAAAGAGAAACTAATTCTCTTACTTGTTGTGCAAGGCAATCTACAAAAGGAGCTAAAGGATAAATGCATTTTTGATAGTGGATGCTCTTCACATATGACTGGAGACCAGAGCAATTTGGAAAACTTTGAAGCTTTGGATGGTGGATATGTTGCCTTTGGGAATGATCCTAAAGGAGGTAAAATCGTTGGAAAAGGCATCATCAGAACTGGAAAATTGGATTTTGAAAAAGTGTATTTGGTGAATGGACTAAATTTCAATCTTTTTAGTGTCTCACAAATGTGTGTGACAGAAAGAATTTTGTTCTTTTTACAGACACTGAGTGTCTTGTCTTATCTCCCGACTATAAGATACCTGATGATAAATTAGTACTTCTTAAAGTCCCTAGAAATGACAACATATACAGTGTGGACATAAAGAACATTATTCCTAAAAGAGATTTAACTTGTCTGTTTGCCAAAGCCACTATTGATGAATCCAAACTATGGCACAGAAGGCTTGGCCATTTGAACTACAAGGCTATCAACAAGTTGGTGAAAGGGAACTTGGTCAGAGGTTTACCTTCAAAGGTTTTTGAAAACCCTGAAGTATGTGTTGCTTGTCAGATGGGAAAGCAACATAGAGCATCTTGTAAGTCCAAATTGGTGAATTCTATTACTGAATCCTTGTTTATGTTACACATGGACCTATTTGGACCTACTTATGTGAAAAGTTTGAACAAAAAGATGTATGGCTTAGTGGTCACTGATGATTTTAGTAGATTTACTTGGGTATTCTTTTTAGCTACTAAGGATGAGACTACTGGCATTCTTAAGGCTTTTATTACAAGGATAGAAAACCTATTTAATCACAAGGTTAAGATCATCAGATGTGACAATGGAACTGAATTTAAGAATCAAGTAATGAATCAGTTCTGTGAGGAAAAGGGTATAACTAGACAATTTAGTATGGCTAGAACTCCTCAGCAAAATGGTGTTGCTGAGAGAAGAAATAGAACATTAATTGAGGCTGCTAGGACAATGTTGTCAGAGTCTAAGTTACCCACTATCTTTTGGGCTGAAGCAGTCAACACTGCTTGCTATGTGCAAAATAGAAGTAAGATAGTTAAGCCTCACAATAAGACCCCTTATGAGTTATTGCATGGTCGGAAACCACTGATAGATTTCTTTAGACCATTTGGGTGTCCTGTCACTATCTTAAACACCATTGACCACTTAGGCAAGTTTAGTGAGAAAGCAGACATAGGTTACTTTGTTGGATACTCCACTGAAAGTAAGGATTTTAGGGTCTTCAATCAAAGGACTGGGCATGTGGTGGAAAATTTACATGTTAAAATTAGAGAAACCACACCTAATGTTGATGGAAAAGGTCCTGAATGGATGTTTGATATTGATTCTTTAACCAAAAGTATGAATTATCAACCAGTCATTGCAGGTACTACTAACATGTCTGCAGGTACACAAACTAACCCCAATGCAGGTACACAAGCAAAGAAGGATGGATCTGCAGAGGAGTTTGTTTTGATTGAAAAGTGGAAGTTTGATCATTACTTCTCTCCAACAGATAAAGAGAGAAAGAGTTCAGATGATGATGCTGTTCATAAGGAAGGACCAAAGCTTAATGCAGAAGGTGATGATGAGCCTTCCCATGATGACAAGAATGGTGATAAAGAAAGGAATGAAGAGTCAGAAATTGATGGGCAACAAGGGAATACACATAGCAGCAATTCTCTCAACTCTGCTGCCAGGCCAAAACACTCTGCTGATAGGCCAAAACACTCTGCTGTTAGGCTAAAACACTCTGCTGTTAAGCTTGGTAACTCTGCTGCTGTGCCCAAGGACTCTACTACTGATAAAGATGGTGATTATTATGATGATTCTTCTGAAGAGATGCCTGAATTAGAAGAAGTATATGTGGACACTGATGATGAAATTGTTGATGTTTTTGGTGCTGAAGCTGATTTATCCAATTTGGAGACTGATATACCTGTTAGTCCCACTCCAACCACCAGAATCCACAAGAATCATCCAAAGGAGCAAATAATTGGTGATGTTCACTCTGCTGTGCAGACCAGAAGTAAATCAAAAGGGTTGAGTGATTTGCTTGATCAGGGATTATTTGCTCAAACTCTTAAAAGGAGGAATAGCCACAAGGATTTACAAAATTGCATGTTTGCCTGTTTCTTATCTCAAGAAGAACCCAAAACCATTCACAAGGCAATGAAAGATGAAAGTTGGGTTGAAGCTATGCAAGAGGAGTTGCTGTAGTTCAAGCTTCAAGAAGTCTGGACATTGGTAGATTTGCCTAATGGAAAAAGAGCAATTGGTACTAAATGGGTGTTCAGATGCAAAAGAGATGAAAGAGGACATTGTTATTAGAAACAAGGCTAGATTAGTGGCTCAGGGATACACTCAGGAAGAAGGAATAGATTATGATGAGGTATTTGCCCCAGTTGCAAGAATTGAGGCTATCAGATTATTCTTAGCATATGCCTCATACAAGAATTTTCCTGTGTATCAAATGGAAGTGAAAAGTGCTTTCTTGTATGGAAAGATACCTGAAGAGGTATATGTGATGCAACCACCTGGGTTTGAAGATCCTAAGTATCCTGATAGGGTCTACAAAGTGAAGAAAGCACTGTATGGACTACATCAAGCTCCTAGAGCTTGGTATGACACCTTATCCAAGTATTTGTTGAACAATGGTTTTTGCAGAGGAACCATTGACAAAACATTGTTCATTAAGAAAGACAAAAAGGATATCCTACTTGTTCAGGTTTATGTAGATGATATCATTTTTGGGTCTACAAATAAGGTGTTATGTGAAGGATTTGAAAAGCTTATGCACAACAGGTTTGAGATGAGTTCTATGGGGGAACTCACTTTCTTTTTGGGGCTTCAAGTCAAGCAGAAATCAGATGGGATTTTTATTAGCCAAGACAAGTATGTGGCTGATATGTTGAAGAAATTTGGTTTCAATGATGTGAAAGCAGCTAAGACACCAATGGATAAAAACAAACCTTTGCTCAAGGATGAAGATGGGGAAGAGGTTGATGTACATCTTTATAGATCAATGATTGGCTCATTGATGTATCTGACTGCTTCAAGGCCAGATATCATGTTTTCTGTGTGTGCTTGTGCTAGATTTCAAGTGTCCCCAAAAGTTTCACACTTGGAAGTGGTCAAAAGAATTTTTAGGTACATAAAGGGTCAACCTAAATTGGGCCTTTGGTATCCTAATAATTCACCCTTTGACTTGATAGCATACTCAGACAGTGACTATGCTGGAGCTAGTTTGGATAGAAAGTCAACCACTGGAGGCTGTCAGTACCTTGGTCATAGGCTAATCTCATGGCAATGCAAGAAACAGACTGTTGTGGCTAACTCAATTGCTGATTATGTGGACAGTGCTCTGGATTCAGAACCAACTGCTGGATTATGGGTACAATTTCATGAACACCAAAATTTATATTGACAACAACAGCACAATGTGTATTATCAAAAATCCTGTTTTTCATTCTAAAACAAAACACATAGAGATAAGACATCATTTTATTAGAGATTGTTATGAGAAAAAGTTAATTCAAGTGGTTAAAATACATACTGACAATAATGTTGCTGATCTACTTACAAAAAGTTTTGATATAAGTAGATTTCAATTTTTAGTTGCTAGTATTGGCATGATAAATCTTTAATCTTTAAACATCTTATCTCTGTATGTTTTTGTAAAATTTTGTAAGGATTTGTGTTGTTGTTAAGTCAAAGTCTGGTGTTTAGTCAAAATTTGTTGTTTCTTAACTTATTTGATGTTATGCTACTCTGCTGCTATTGTGGGATATTCTTGCTTGTGTTTGTGGTTTTCTACTAACCTTTTGCAGATATACATGAATACACAATCAAGTAAAGCAAGGAAAGATAAAGTTCATTAATCACAAAAGCAAAGTACAACATAAAGTTTCCTTTCATCCATTGTTCAAAAGCAGTTCAAAAGAAACCAAGGCCAAAGATTTCACAACCTAAACAACCTATCCCATATCAAGCTTTTTCCTTTCCCTTCCCAACAAAGTCAGGCATCACCTTGCTGCGAGGTCCTCTGGTTCCCATATGCTTAGACACTTGCTTGCAAGGAAGTGCCAGTATCACTGGTCTTGGAGGTGGACTCTGCTGTTGACTTGATGATGGAAATTGTTTCTTCTCCTGCTTCTTCTTTGGAACAGGGACTTCCTGCTCCACTGTACTTGGCTTTGGACGAGGCGGATCGACACTCTTCGCAAAGGCGGTAGCAGCTTTCTCCATTTGTCTCTGAAGCTCAGACAGTCAAGGGATGTTAGGAGGATCGATTTCCCAAGAACCTTGATAATAGGTCATGGATTTTGGCCATGATGCTGTTTTTTCTCACGCTGGAGTCTTCAAAGGAAGATGGAGTTGATGGAAGCGGGTCAGATATTTCGTCTTCAATAATAGCCTTACCTTTTTGTTGTGCAGATGATGAACTTGGGGGAAAATAATTTGCCCATCCTTGTGAAGTATCTGAATCGGAATCAGAGGAAATTTCGATTATTGGAGTTTTTGATGTACTCATGATTAGGGTTTGTGAAATTGGGGATTTGCTAAGAGATTGAGAGATTTATAGACTTTAATGAGGAGTTGGTATCGTATTTAAGGGATTAAATTTAGAGATTTTGGGAAAGTTGACTTTTAGTCAAACCTTTCATAACTCTGCTGCTGAGTTTGAAAGTAAAGGGGTCAAATTGAAAATTTTGGCGCGTCTTAAACCCTAATTAGATCAAAACGGTCACAAACACCAATTCGATCTCATTACATTTTCACTGCTCAAAATTCCATTCAATTCTCACCCAAGAACAATAATTCATCTCATTACACCCAAAACCCCCAAATCAGAATGGCTAGAAGAAAGTTTCCTGATGAGCACAATCAGATTGCTTTTCTTAGCAAGGTGTCTGCTGCTGAAGGGTTTCATGAAGTTATGGATTTTCTTTGTGCATCTCGCTTAAGGTATGCTTTAACAGTTGATCCTCCCATTATTAAATCTCATATGCACCAGTTTTGGTCAACTGTTAAGCTTGACACACTAGACGGGGAGGAAAGGTTGATTGGTAATGTAGATGGAGAGAGTATTGTAGTTAGTGAAACCTCTATTAAGAGAAGCCTTCGTTTATCAGGTGTTCCAACACCCCCTAATCTTACTACAGAGGTTATTTTGTCTGAGCTTGAGAAAATTGGGTATGAGAGACCTGAGGCTACTGGAACTTTTTATAAAGGTCTTCTTTGCCCACATTGGAAGTTTCTGTTGCATACTCTTCAGCATTGCTTGTTTCCCAAAGTAGGTGGATGGAATGAATTTAGTGCTCCTCAAGCTATGGCCTTAGTTTGTTTGGCCACAGGACAACCATTTGATTTTTCATCCATGATTTTTGAGGGTCTGAAGAAGTATGTTAAAAAGCAATTTTATTTGTATCCAAGGTTCTTACAACTCATTATAAACCATCAACTAAAAGAACCTTTGAGACATACAAATATTGAGCCAAGTAGCAAAATGGCAATCAAGATGTTTGCTTTTCTGAAGAAGAATGGGAAAGGTTTTTCTGGTGCTATCACTCCCCTATCTCAATACATGTTGGATATTGTGGCTGCTGTTAATGAGGATGAAGAGGCTGGAACTCCCACAGCTTCCTATCACACATCCTCATCTACAAGTTTGAATGTATCATCATCCACTGAACCTCAAAATACCCACTCACCTAGGACTTCACAACAAGAGGACATTGTGACACCTCAGACCAATGTCAGTATGGATGCAGATGAGGCTGGTACAGGTGATGTAGGTACCATGATGGGAGAGGCTGGCACTACTGTTTCCAACTTAGTAGTTGAGCAGGACAGTGCTAACATACCTAAGACCTCAACCATGGCAACATCTATTGTAGAAGGTTCTCAAGAACCTAATACAACTGATGGTAACCCCAGCCAAATGGCTAATATGGGGGGCTCAGATGTTCAACCTAGGGTTGAGACTGAGTTTTTGTCCCAAGATTCACCTCTCAGGGAAGTTAACACATCCCGAAGTGATGAGGACAGACCTGCAACTACTACTGAATTGATGGATGATACAGTACAAAATGTCAATGCCTATGATACACCTCTCGGACCAGGTAACACAGGTCGAAGTGTTGAGGCTAGTATTGAACATGAAACAGAGGATTTGACGGTTAAAACACCTGTACACAATGCCAATTCCAGTGATCAACCTCTCGGGTCAGGTCACACAGACCGAAGTTGTGAGGATATCATGAAACAATTACAGGAATTGATGAATACATGTACAAAATTGTCAAAGGAGGTTCTTGGTCTTAGAAAGGAGTTAAAGACAGTCAAAGCTTCTCAGGGTGCTGAAATCAGAAGACTTAAGCTTAGGGTTACACATCTTGAGGGGATGCTGAGATCAAGATCTTCACAGTTGAATGTTTCCAAACCATGTTTGGAAGAGGATGCTTCCAAACAGGGGAGGAATGATCAGGAGGATATAGCAGGTTCAGGGGAGGTACTCAAGGATACAGGGGAGGTTGACATGGAAACAAATGAAAAGGTTGACTCTACTGTTAATGTAAAACATTCTGCTGATGGGCTAAATCACTCTGCTGGTGACCTTGATGAAGACACAATGCCCTTAGCCCAGGTATTGCTAAACCTTGGAATCACAACACCTACATCAACACCAAAACAGATTTCACCTAAACCTGCACCACAGCCTACAAGACCAAAAGTCAAAGGAGTTACCATAAGAGAACCTGAACCAGTATCTAAACCTACACAACCAACATACATTGGTAAAGGTAAAGGCAAAGTAGATGACTCTTACCCATGGCATATTCCTTTTGAATTCTGGCCAAAAGAGGATCAATCTAGGTATGATTCTGATGTTGCAAGAAAATTGGTTGAAGAAGATGAACAAAAAGCGCTTGAAAGACAAAGGCAGCTGGCTGAGAATGAGGCAAAACCCAAAGCATTACTTGAAAACTGGGAAGATGAACAAGCAAGTAATGAGGCTGCTATCAAATGGGTTAAGGTAAAAGAAGAGTTACAAGATGATTTTGCTGCTATAAATGAGTTTGACTTCTTGGAAGAGTTTAAAGCAAAACAAAAGAAGAAGTTGGTTAATCAGAGGAAGAAAAAGAAAGTGCTTAAACCTCCTACAAGAAGGGAACTCAGAACTCATCAAGAATATTATCTGAGACATATGAAGAATTGGAAATTAAAAGATTTGAAACTTTTGTCATATGAAGATGTTGAAAAGAAGTATGAAGCAGCAAGGAAGGAGATGGAAAGCAAAATTGATTCACTGAATGATGATGAGGTTGCTAAGCTTACAAGAGTTAAAGTAGCACCAAACGCTTACATGAATCCTGAGTCAAGTGTTAAAAAGCCCATAGTGTCTGATGCTGAAAAGGATAAAGAGGTTATTGTTGAAGCTGAAGTAAAAACTGAATCCTCTGCTGGTATAAAAAGATATAGGAGGAGAGTAAAGCAGGTGGCTAGGAAGAAGAGAAGAACTCAGTCAGTAGTGATGAGTGATTCTGAGAAAGAGGATAGTGATGAGCATAATTTTGAAGAAGTGACTGCAGATGATATGAAAAGGATTATGGATTTCACAGTTCATAACCCTCAAGAAGAACCTGGGGTATTTAATGCAGTTCCTTTGTCAACAAAATACCCAATCATTTCCTACACAAATGATGTTCTAGATGGTAATCAAGCATGCTGGGGAATCAAGAGATCAAATGGATCAAGTGTGGGATATATAAGTTTTTCTCAAATGTTGCACTACATGGATAGGGATGATATTCTACAACTCTGGAAGATCTACAAGATGAATTATGGTGATACTAGACCAGAGGTGGTGCATGAAAGACTCAACTATTACTATTTGAAGAATATGTTTGAACCTGATTAAAGAAGTCTTGATTGGAAGAATGTGATAAGTTCAAGCAAAGTTATCAGATGGTATCTATATCATTCATGTGGAGTACATGCATTGACTGGAAGTAATGGTTTGTGTTTATACATGTTAACAGAAAAAGATTATCCTGTGTTCAAGAATACTGCTCTTCTGGCTAATATGTTACAACCTGGAAAGCTGAGTTTGCAAAGACCATTTTTATCAGATCATCAAGCTTTTGAGTTAGTGGAGAGGTATAGAAAAGTGCTGGAATCAAAGACCTCAAAACAGTAAAGTGTTTGGAAGCATCCTCCTGGTGATTAGCTGGGTTTAAAGGAAACTTGATGATTTTTGGAGAAAAATATCAAGTTTAGGGGAGGATTGTTGGGTCTAAAGATGCTGCTGTTTGGGAAATACACTAAGTGGTACTCTGCTGATCAGTTAAGTAACTCTGCTGATTAGACTATAACTTTGCTGTTTGCTAACTCTGCTGGATTGGGATAATAAGCAAAGTGTAACTCTGCTGCTAGCCTACGAAGACTCTGCTGCTAGACTAGTTACTCTGCTGCTTATTAGATATGTATAGTTTGTTAAGATAAGTTTGGAAAAGATACGTAAGAATATTTTTCTTGTATAGAAAGTCTTGTAAACCGACTAGGACTCCTTACGCTATAAAAGGAGGATCTAGGGTTAGGTTAGAGATACGTATCATTATTGTTTTACACTTCAAGGTTTCTTGTAACCCTATTGCTATCGAGCAATCGTATTAATATATTGAAGTGTTGTTTGATAATTCGTTTGTGTTTTATTCTTCTTAAGATCAAGTATTAGTTTCCGCATAATATTTGATATACAACTCAAGATCAGTTTCTATACCGATTGCTTTAGGTTTGTATCTAAAGTAATTAATAAGATCGTGAAGCTCAACTGGGATCAACAGACTTTTGAATATATCACAGGAGGTATGCCTATGTTTTGCTATAAATATTTTTTTCATTTTAAGTTTCATTAAAATTTACACCGTCAATAGGTGAACCATGTAGTGTATCAACATATTCGCCTAATTTTTATTTCCCTATTCTTTAATATGCAGTATTATACACTGTTGAGTTCCAGAAGCGTGGATTACCACATTGTCACACACTGGTCTGGGTGTCTTCATCAACCAAAATACAAAATGCTCAAGACGTTGACCAGTATATTTCTACAGAGTTGCCCGACCCAGCTGTTGATCCACACGGCTACAAAATTGTCTCTGAAATGATGATGCATGGGCCCTGTGGAAAAGCCAATTTGGGTGCACCGTGTATGCAATGCGAGGTTTGCACAAAAAAATTTCCAAAGAAATACAACAACGAGACATTTTTTGATGACGATGGTCGTGTGCATTATCGAAGAAAGAAAACAAAGATTTCTGTAGCTAAACACCAGGTGAAGCTTGACAACAGCTATGTCGTCCCATATAACCGGTCTTTGTGCTTGGCGTTCTCAGCACATATCAATGTAGAATACTGTGGATGGAGCATGCTCATAAAATACCTGTTTAAGTACATATCCAAAGGGACGGACCGAATATTTGCACAAGTAAGTAGGTCTATAGGTGATGCATCTACTTCGGCAGTCCAGCCACATCCATACATCGATGAAATCCAAAATTTTGTTGACGGGCATTTCATATGTCCTCATGAAGCCTGGTGAAGGATCCTAAAATTTAAAATACATAGTAGAGAGCCAGCAGTCCAAATACTTTCAGTCCACCTCGAAGGCATGCAACATATAACCTTTTGAGACCACGAGAATTTGGAATCAGTTGTAAATCGCCCAGATAAGAAGATGACGACACTCACAGAATGGTTTACTTACAATATTGAAAACACAGATGGCCGACATTTGACTTATCTAGAGTTTCCAGCACAATTTGTTTGGTATACAGATAGGAAATCCTGGTCAAGAAGAAAAAATACCAGGTATTCTGTTGGCCGTCTTGCATATATACACCCAAGTTTAGGAGAACTTTTCTACTTTCGAATGTTGCTATGTCATCAACGAGGTTGTAGAGGGTTTGCAGATGTCCGAACAGTAGACCAAATCGTATATCCTACATATCGAGCCACATGTGAGGCTCTTGGTTTACTTGGTGATGATAAAGAATGGGATACAGCCCTTCAAGAGGCATGTATCTCAACATCATCACCAGAACTAAGGTTCCTTTTTTCTCAGGTTCTTACTCACTGTGAAGTGGCGAACCCTTTACAGCTATGGAATAAATATTGGCAAGAAATGGGTCACGATATTCTGCGCATTGTTTCAGAATGTGTCGGGATTCCCAACTACTATGTCAATGATGCTGAATTACAAGGTTACATATTATATGAGCTACAAATATTACTAAGCAGTTGTGGTAAATCAGTTCAAGACTATGGTTTGCAGCCACCTCCGAAACACCTGCTTGATCAGTTAAACAATCGGTTGCTAATTGAAGAAAAGAATTACAACAGAACATTGTTAGCACATGAAAGAGCTGATTCAGTCCCTAAGCTAAATGCTAAACAAATGAGAATTTACGAGCTTATTCTAAATGCTTATGCAAGAGGCACGCATGAATTGGTATTTGTATATGGCCATGGAGGAACTGGCAAAACTTTTTTGTGGAAAACTGTTATTAGCACTCTGCGGTCCGAAGGTAAGATCGTACTTGCAGTTGCTTCTTCTGGCATTGCTTCCCTCCTTCTTCCATTAGGACGAACTACACATTCAAGATTTAAATTGCCACTTGAACTCACGGATGAGTCGCTCTGCAGAGTTAAAAAGAACACTCATATCGAAAAGCTATTGGCAGAAACAGATCTAATTATTTGGGATGAAGCGCCTATGAATGATCGCCGATGCTTTGAGGCATTAGACAGGACTCTTAGAGACATACTAGATGCATCCGATGTTCTCTTTGGTGGGAAAACAATAATTTTAGGAGGCGATTTTCGACAAACACTACCTGTCAAAAAAGGTGCTCCAAAAATGGAAATAATAGCCTCATTTATTGCAAGATCCCACCTCTGGCCACATTTTAGGCTCATGACATTGAAAGAAAACATGAGGATTTTTCGATCAGGCCTCAATTTAGAAGAACAGAACTTGGTACATTCCTTTGCGGCATGGCTTCTTAATATTGGTGATGGGAAACTCGGTGAACCCGACGAAGAAGATAGCAGAAATACAACATGGGTTGAAATTTCAGATAGATACTGTATAGAAGATGATGCAGAAGGTCTGTTCCCCCTCATAGATTTCATCTATGACCAAATCACGCTCCGCACGCCTTCAGCAATCACCCTCCAATAAAAAGCAATTGTCTGCCCAAAAAATGAAACTTCCGACATTATTAATACACAGGTTCTGTCAATGGTTGAAGGCGAAATTACAACTTATGCAAGCCATGATATAACTGTGCCAGTTAATAATTGTGGCTCTGAAACGGAGATGTTGTATCCTGCTGAATATCTAAACACGTTTAAGCTACCAGGGTTTCCACCACATCAGCTTGAACTTAAACTTGGAGCATCGGTAATGCTTCTAAGAAATGTTAGCCTCGCAGGTGGTTTGTGCAACGGGACACGCATGATAGTCACACAACTAATGTCAAAACTTATTGAAGTGCAAATCATCACGGGCACAAGAGTCGGCAAAAAAGTTTTCATACACAGAATACCTTTAATCCATAAAGATCCAAATCTTCCATTCTTTTTCAAGCGCAACCAATTTCCAATTAAACTTTGTTATGCCATGACAATCAACAAAAGTCAAGGCCAGTCTCTCAACAAAATTGGTGTTTGCCTTCCTCAACCATTTTTTGGAGATGGGCAGTTGTATGTCGCTCTTTCTAGGGCTACATCTCCTCATGGGTTAAAAGTTCTCATCAAACAACAAGACAATCGGAGGCCGAATGAGACTAAAAATATAGTTTACAAAGACTTTTTAACAAAAATAGGGGATACACATTCATTTTCACAATGCTATTACATCCTTTAATATTTTCCTTTTTAGCCTTTTAGTTTTTTTACCTTTTTTTTTTTAATTTATTATTTTTTTTTACCCTTTTAATTTCCTTTCTTTTGGTTTTCGTGTTTTCATTCTTTTTTTACTATTTTTATATATGTTTTTTTTTACCATTAACAGGTATTTAACATCTAACTTTTCTCATTTCTTTTCATAGCCCAACCCTTTTTTACGATACATAGCCAATTGCATGTTATTATCATTTTAAAAAATAAAAATGCAACAACTTTTAATCATTACGATTCTTGAATATGCATTCACAACTGCATGTGACCAACTTTTGCTTTCATAAAAGTATCACAAAAATAGTGAAATATAGGTTCATTTTGTAAACAGCCACCCTGTTTAGCATCTGCCATCGTATTATTCCTTAAGTTGTTTGTGTAAACATCATCTTCACTTACCATTTTTTGCTTATAACTCACTCTCATTTATTATGTGTTAACAGTTAAATGGCGGAGCGTACAGTCGGTGACATACAACATCCATCTACAGACAGAATGGTTGTGAGTTGCAGCGATGCACTGGCTGAGGTCAAACACGTGTCTCAAGGCACAATCGTTGAAAGTAGCAGTGCAACACAGATTGCAGCAATTGGTGAGTTACAACCGACCTCTTATGACAAAGTGCTTGAAGTTAGAGTATATAGAAAATGGATTTTAGTAAGCTACCCAAAGAAAGGTGGAAGTGAATTCTCACCAAAAAAATAAAATAAAATGAAACTGCGTTCTGCTGCATATTAATTGACCGAGAGGTATGTCAGAGCTCATGTGGTATAATCAATGCATGTTAACTGCTTTAGTTTCTATAACGAGAAATTAATATCGACAGGGAAACGCTATACAAGCGAACATGAATGTCAAAGAGGTAGACTACTTTGACCCAAAAATTAAACTTGGATCCGTCTACAGGATTTCAGATTTCATCTGTGAGCTCACCAACCCCTACCAACAAACAATTAACAACAGAACAAGCCTCAGGTTTGGAAGAATCACAAAGTTTGACCCTATAACAGCACCAGAGATTCCATACCACTACTTTAGAATTGTTTCATACAACCACCTTCAGTCCAGGCTCCCAACAGAAGATGCGACAGGAAGAATGCAATACCCAATGCTTACAGGTCATGCTCTGAATCTTAAATTTTTTAGATATAACAAAATATACAAATTATGATGCTATTTTGTTACAAATTACATTGGCTGTCTAAGGTCAGTTGGAGAACTAAAACGTAAACAAAACGCCAACCAAGATGAGACCGTGTACAGAAAACTTGACATGGAAAATTTAAGGCATGTAACGTTACAGTAAAAAAAAATTGTTCACAAATAAATACTCAACGCGTTTTTCCAGTTTTCTAATGGCTTGCTGATGCTGGCAGCGGTAATGTCATAGAGTTCACGATGTGGGATGCGATGGCTGAAAATTTTAAGGAGGCCAGGCTTGAAACAATGGAACAGCCCGTTATAATTGTAGTGAGCTCTTGCCGTGTGACACAATTTAGAGGTACTCCATCAATACTTTAGCATACATTTCTATATAAACACCAAATTACTAATGCATTTTTAAATATTGCCATGCTAGATTATCAATTGACAGCCACGTCGGAAACATACTTTTACCTAAACCCAAAGATACCAGAGGCTGGAGAAGCAAGAGAACAGTAAGAGCCTTCAAACCAAAACTACCAAATTGCTACATATTCACATAACAACTTCTTAAAACAAATTCATTATGACTTTTCAAAATATACCAGATACAGAGAGAGGCACCAGGCAGCTCCACCGCTGCGCATTTGCAAAAAACCCTATGAAGATCCTGACAAAGAAAAGTTCAGAAACAGATTCCCTTTGAAAACACTTTTAAAACAGAATCCAGAAGCGTACAAGGTAAATTTCCTATAACATACAACAAACCTTGCTATAAAATTTTACCAGTACCTGACCATTTGCACAAACATTGTTAGGGAGTCAAGTTTACTGCTGAGGCAACAATAAGCAGCATCAACATCAAGAGAGATTGGTTCTACATATCTTGCAACAAATGCATTTTAAAAGCAAAAGAAGAAGATGGAATCTATCGGTGTTTGGATCATGGAAAACAAGAAAAACCATGCTATAGGTACATGATATTGTAATTAAGATTTGTGCAAACCTAAATAAAACAACAAAAATTAAATGATACGTTCGCTTTGTTCATGATATACATGTGTAATTTCAAAGGTTTTATCACAGACCAGTCTGCAACCGCTCCAATCACTTTCTTTACCCCTGCGGCAGATGACGTGACAGGGTATTCGTGTTCAGAGCTACTTGCAATGCACAAAGCAACAAACCTACAACAAATACCACCGAAGATCTTTGCAATTGAAGGTCAAAAGAATATTTTCCAATTCCATTACAATCAAACAGGCAGAACAGTGGATTTTACTCTAGATCAGGTTTTCACCAAGACAAACAGACAACAAGGAACAATAGCAGCGATAGAAGGAAACCTAGGTACCAACATTTGAGTCAACAGGTTCTCTTATTTAAAGATAACATCTACAAATGTAGATGTTAACTATTTTGTTTTATAAAAAGTAGGGACACCACCAACACCTTTGGCTATAACAAACCAAGAAAATCCATGCGAACAAACAGCTGAACAAAGCAGATCAAGGACAGTTAAGAAAGCATTATTTCAAGATGAACCACCGAATGCAAAGAAACAAAAAGGTTAGTTACGAAATTTCACTTAACATAAAACATCGCTTTTATCCAACAAAATATCTTACAACCACATCACATAGGGTTCAGCGAAACATTACAACATGACTCATACTAAAATTAAACACAACTACATAATTGAAAATGCAAACAACAAGATAAATGACACATCCTAACCGACAACAATTTAGTGCAAGGCTAGACACACACTTAGAAATCCATGAGACCCTTAAGCTTCTGAATAAAGATATCCTTATCACGAGCATTGAGCTCCAACTCGGCTGTCATTATGCGCATTTGCATGACCTTCTGGTCATCTTTCGCCTGTACCTCTCTCAGGTACTCAGCCATTTTCTGCGCATAAATGTTCCCAACAGTGTCTAGCTCTAGAATAAAATTAGCCCTTTCATGAATTACACCAACCAATCTTCCACAGAATGCATTCATCTGTTGTGCCATCTGAATGTCTTCGATTGCAGATTGACGACAATATAGGACTAGCATCTCAGACCAATTGTTAGAGTTGGCCTCGACTCTAAGCTGATCACACCTGGGACGTCTAGACATTGTCTTTTCTTACTTCTCTATAAAAATTTGAAAAAGTTATTGTGAAAATACATGTAATGCAAGACTGTCTTAAATAGACAAACCAAGCCCAAAAAATAGCCCATGACCTGTTAGCATAATACAACCATTGAAAAAACCTTTAGGAATGGAGCATATATGCCAAATATGCAAAAGCACCTTTTTTACACCCATTATAGCCGTTCAAAGTGGCTGCATATATTCTACTTTCACTGAGTTCTGTTCAACCATACTAGCATCCAAAATAAGCATAAATTATTAACATGCAGCCTTTAAAAGTTGGCAGAAATAATGGACTAATAATGTTTCTTTTAAATCATACAACCATTTAAAAAAATCAAAATAGAAAGGTTCATTCAAATGGCATCAAGAACTTTTGTATCTCTTGGTTATTAAAATACTTGATATTTACTTTTACTATGCCTAAATGACAGCTTATTAGTCACTCATAACCTGCTTATTTTGATTTATGCAGCAACAGCAGAAGCGTCAACAGAACAACAGCCAAAACCTAGGAATGTTAAAAGGAAGAAGTCTAAGTTAAGGTCGAATAGTCATGCTAGCAAGCCACATCAGTCTTTTGTAAATATT
The DNA here is from genome assembly GCA_021014915.2 of Artemisia tridentata subsp. tridentata. Lineage (NCBI taxonomy): Eukaryota > Viridiplantae > Streptophyta > Magnoliopsida > Asterales > Asteraceae > Artemisia > Artemisia tridentata. Next base: position 32,497,096 of record CP139502.1, on the reverse strand, counting down.
CAAACTTTTTGCAGCCGTTGTTTACCAACAATATGTTTTGGAACATATTCGTGCTCCACCTGCACAAATATGTCTCAAAACATCTATATATGGCAAAACACCAATCTTTTGTAAGACATTTAAACTATACCTGCACGCACAGCTTAGGTGTGCACATGCTTTCTACAGCAGATGCACATATGGGCCTGGCTCTTTTTTTTTTTTTTATTACATTCAATATGACCCTCATTTTTTGTATAACATTCGTGCAGCAAATGCCACCCCTGCACAAACACCTTATGTATATTAAAATATCTTATGTTATGTAATATCATCAAAGCTTCTTCTATGACTGTTGTTTTGTTGTGAGGTTATACAATCCTTCGTAAGATAAATCTTAATATACTCTTTCATGAGACTCTGTTTATATATAAAGTTAGAACAATTGGCTAATGGATTATTCAAAATTGAACATCTAATAGATGCATGTTTTGTCCCATATTTCTGCTCCAGATCTGCAACTGTACAAATATGTATAAAAACATAGACACCTTCTTTCTACACCCTTTGTGAAACAAATGCTCAAACTGATGCATGCTTATTGTCAACCTCAAATGACCATAAACAAACCAAAAACAACTTGTTAGGAATTAAACCTAACAGTTTGTACTGGTGGTTATAAGTTAGTACTGATGAAGAATTACTGAAGACAACACTGACAGTACTAAGTCAGTTAGTACTGCTCACACAAGAAGTTAGTACTGCTTATATTTTTGTAAACGTGTAATAGATAATTATAGAATGAATTTTGTAGATATCCTTATTGATATAGATTATAGTTATCTTGTACAGGAATCCTTGGTCTATAAAAGGATATCCTAGGTTAAGGTTTATACATACGGTTAATGAGTTTTTGTGAAGATTCAAGGTTGTAAACCCTAGTACTAGCAAGAGTACTCGTATTATTGATATAATAATATTGAATCGTTTTGGTTAAACAATTGTCTCTTGTTCATATACATAAACACTGTTCCATTAATTGATCATACATACAAATAATCTTCTAAGTGTTAACTAGTAAATTCCGCGTGATAGTTAATATTACTCAAAGTATCTATCTAACACAAGGCGTGTGTTTAGATCTGGTCAAGTGGTATCAAAGCTAGGTTTTGGTACTTTGAATTAGAAGATCCAAGACGAACTTTATCTATAAGGAAGATGGACATGGAGACAACAACCCAAACCAATGTTGCTGCAAAATTGCCAATTCTCAAACCTAATGAATTCGATATGTGGAGGCTGAGAATAGAGCAATTCTTCCAGGTGCAAGACTATGCACTCTGGGAGATCATAGAAGATGGGAACACATTCAAGCCTACAACCACTACAACTGTAGTTGAAGGTAGGAGTGAAACAAAAGTGCAGACAAAGCCTATGACTACTGAAGAAAAGGCCCAGCACAAGAATGATGTTAAGGCAAGAAGCATACTGCTTATGACCATTCCTAATGATCAATTATTGAACTTCAGTAAGTTCAGGTGTGCTAAGACATTGTTTGAAGCTATTGTTGCCAGATATGGTGGGAACGAAGCCACCAAGAAAACTCAGAAGACATTACTCAAGCAACAATTTGAGAACTTCTCAACTACAAGCAATGAATCACTAGATCATATGTTCAACAGGTTACAGAAGCTAGTGAGTTAGCTTGCTATTCTTGGTATTGAGATACCTCAGGAAGATCTCAACTCCAAATTTCTGAGGAGTCTACCATCAGAATGGGCTATGCATGTGGTTGTATGGAAGAACAAGCCTGATATAGATTCCATGAGCTTAATGGATCTATATAGCAACTTCAAAATAGTGGAGCAAGATGTGAAGAAGGTTTTTGGAACAAGTTCAAGCTCAGGGAATTTGGCCTTTGTATCAACATCCAATACCTCAAGTTCAGAGGAAGAAGTTCAAGTTGCTGGAGCAGTTGGTACTGCTAGTCCAAATATTGGTACTGCTAGTACTTCAAGCAGTACTAATGGACTTTTGGATGAGAATACTTATTGTGCTTTTCTGAATACTCAGCACAATGTAAGTATGTTGACTTATGGAGACCTTCAAGAGATTGATGAAGATGATCTTGAAGAGATGGACATCAAGTGGCAGCTCTCTCTTCTTAGCATGAGGGATAAGAGATTCTTGAAGAAGACTGGCAAGAAGATAATCATTAACAGCAATGACGTTGTTGGGTATGACAAGTCAAAAGTTGAGTGCTATAATTGCCATAAGAAGGGTCATTATTCAAGAGAGTGCAGAATGTCAAGACAACAAGATGGCAAGAACAAAGGCTTTGGAAGCAAGACCAGAGTTGTGGAAGTTACAGACTCAAGCTCAAAAGCTATGGTTGCCATTAATGGCTTAGGATTTGATTGGAGCTACATTGCAGAGGAGGAAGCAGAAGCATCTACAGAGACGGCTCTCATGGCATTTTCAGATTCTGAGGTACAAGTTTCTAAGTGTTCTAAATCTTGTGATGCATTAAAAGATCTAGAAACTCTTAAGAAAAGATATGATGAACAAAGAATAGAGCTAACCCATACCAGTTTTAATTTAGCAAATCATCAAAGGGCTTTAGCTGTGTTAGAAGAACAAATTGTTCATTATAAAGGTAATAAGTATAAGTTTGCTGATGATATGATTATACTTAAGAGAGACTTAATGTTTAGAGATAATGAAATTAGTGTGTTAAAGCATGAGTTGGAAAAGTTGAAACAGGCTAAAGAAAACATTCAAATGAGTGTAGACACATTAGAGTATGCATCTAAGGGTGTCAGTAAGATAATTGAATTTCAAATCATCAACAAAGCTAAGTCAGGCCTAGGGTATAAGTCAGTTCCATCTTCTTATAGAGGAACTCCCACACCCCCAGGCATTGACCTAGAACACACAGGTTTAGAGGAATTTCAACTACCCAAAAAGGAATATGGTCCAAAACCTAAGGAGAATATGGTAGTAGATAAGCCTGTAGAAGTAAGTTTTGAGAGTGCAAGTGATAAATCACTCTCTGAGGATAAAGTATCCTCTGATAGGTCCTCAAGTAGGGAATCAGATGCTCAAACCATAGACGATTGGACTTCTGATGATGATGAAAGTGATCAGGTTAAGGCTAAACCTGATAATGCTAAGATAGGAGGAACAAGGATTCCTAAGGTGGTCAAAACTGAGACTGTTAGGCCTAAAACCAATGCTAAACCATTTAGACCAACAGTTAGGTATGCTGAAATGTATAGAACCACAAACAAGCCCAGAGGTAACCAGAGGAATTGGAACAACCTCAAGTCTCACCAACTAGGTGATGACTTTGTTTGCTATAGGAAAGCTTGTTTTACATGTGGTAGCTTTGACCATCTTGCTGCTTATTGCAACAATAGGGTAACTAGGTGTTCAAGTCCTAGGGTGAACTCAGTAAGACCTCCCATTCACCCTACAAATGCTAGAATGATACCTAGAACAATTCTTTTAAGGTCTGGACCAAGATCAGTTCATACTGCTAGACCAGAAATTCATACTGTTAGGCCATTTAGACTTGTTTACGCTAGACCAACAGTTCAAGGTGCAAAAACAACTTTTAAATCAGCACCAACAACTGTTAAGAGGCCCTTTAATAACAAAGCAGTGTTAAACAAACAAGTTTGGAAACCAAGAGTACAAACCACAAAGCCAGCAGTTCATACTGCTAGCCCAATAGTTAGTACTGGTCATCTTAATCATACTGCTAAGGGAAATATGGGCAATGGTGTTAATGCATCAGCATCATGGGTTTGGAGACCTATAAAACCTAATGGTACTTCAATTGTTTTAAAGAGAATGAATTATGTTGATGCTAGAGGCAAACCTAAGTCTGTGATGGCTTGGGTTCCACAAGGAAATTAATTCCTTGTTTGGGTGCAATGTTAGTCATATGCTTATATTGTTGTGAGACAAGTGCTTTGCACCTTGTTTCCATGTTTTTGGACTAACAATTGCAGGTATGGTTGATGAGCACAAAGGAGTTACAAGTGCTTTATGTTTTGGACTGAATGGTGTTTTGGTGTTTAGTGTGTGATCTGTGCACACAACAAATGGTTATTGGTTCACCATGTCTAACCCACATAAGAACCAACTAGTCCAGAGCAAACGGTTTCTGGTAAAGACTAATCAAATCCGTTTATGGTTGACAATTTACCAAAAATTGTATGGTTATCAACTCACCATATCTAACTATGAAGAGTTGGCTAGTCCAAAGCAAACGGCTATTGGTAAAGATATATCAAATCCGTTGATAGCTGATAGTTTGCTAAAAACTATATGTGAGTTATAATGCTTAAAATTCATATAAGTTCATATTGTTCTTTGAAATTTTTTGATAATGGTTTGTACTGCTAGTGTAAAGTTTGTACTGCTAGTGCAAAGTTTGTACTGCTCAACTAGCCGTTGGTACTGTTGTATCAGTAATTAATTTTGGTGTAAAAACTAGCCGTTGGAAGTTTGTTGTGATTTTTACTGATTAAATTATGGTTTTTAAGGGATCCTCTTCTAGATATTTTAACTTTTATTCTATTATAATCTTATCCTAAAATAAAAGTTAACTTATTCTTTAAGTCGGTCAAATAGAAACCCTAATTCTCTCAATAATATCTCATCTCACTTTCATCTTCTACTTTCTAACCTAAATTTTCACTATTCACCACAGTCAAATCAAATTTTTACTGAGAATATTATGGCTAATTTGGAATTTATCAAGACGCACAACCAGGTTGCTTATTTGGAGAAAACAGAGGAAGGGGATGGACCAAAATTTTATGAGATTGTGGACTTCTTGAACGCGTCTCATATTAGGTATGCTTTAACAGTTTCCCCTACTCTTATTGTCTCTCATATCACACAGTTTTGGCAAACTGCCATTGTCAAAATTAGTGAAGAGGAAGACATAGAAATTCACTCCAAAGTGGATGGCATATCTTTTGTTGTTACCGAATCTACACTTAGGAGACATCTTAAGTTGCAAGATTCAGATGGTATCAACAATATGCTAAACACTGAAATTTGGCAAGAAATTGCTAGAATGGGGTATGATACATCCAATCAAAAACTCACTTTTCAAAAGGGATGTTTCTCCCCACAATGGAGATTTCTAATACATACTCTCTTACATTGTTTAAGTCCCAAAAGAACATCATGGGAGCAATTCAGTAGCAATATTGCTATTGCCCTCATATGTCTGTCAACAAATAAGGTTTTCAATTTTTCAAAATTTATATTTGAGAGTATGGTTGCAAATATGAAAAGTAAAACAAAATTTCTTATGTATCCAAGATTTGTTCAAAGCTTTTTGAATAAGAAAAAGAATTTGCTTAGGCAACATAAAGACATTTTTCCTACTCCTAGCCTACAATCAAAAGTTTTTCAAAATATGGCTATGGCTAGTAGATTATTTAATGGGGTAGAAATACCTCTATTTCCAGAGATGATTCAAGTTGATCAGGGTGAAGGGTCAGTAAACCCAACTGATCTCCAACCAACACCCATTCCAGTTCTAGAAATAACCCAACCACCCCCAATTATCACAACCTATAGGAGAAGGTCTACACCTAGTCTAACTAGAGTGGAAACTGGACCCTTGCCCAATGACTCACCTCTCCTAGCAGGTAACACAGCTAGAAGTGCTGAGGGCAGAACTAAACTTGATGAATTGACTGATCTTTGTACCAAGTTATCTGCACAAGTAAAATCTCTGGAGGATGATCTGAAAAACCACAAGAACAACTTTGCCAAGGTGTATACCAAATTGACTCTCAGGGTAAAGAAGTTGGAAGATCAGCTAAAGAGGAAAAGATCAAGAGTGGTGATAGATGATGATTCTTCAGATAGTGACTCAGATGATTCAGATGATGATGGTGGTGATTCTCCCAAACAGGGGAGGAAATCTTGGAAAGAACAAGGGGATAAGAGATCTGGAACTCAGGGGAGGCATGAAGAAGGTACTAGTGGATTGTATGAGGAAGGTACTGCTAGTGGAAATGGTGATACAGATATGGGTGAACAAGATCAAAATCAAGATACTGCTCAGAATGTTGAAGAAGCAGTACAAACTGCTGATGTTGAAGAACAAGCAGTACAAACTGCAGAAACAGAACAAGAAGCAGTACAAACTGCTAAAGACAAGGGCAAAGGGATTTTGATTGAAGAAGAAGAGCCTCATCAGAAGAAAATTGTTAAGCCAAGAACTCAGATACAAATAGATCATGATGCTGAAGTGGCCAAGAAACTTCAAGAGGATGAAGAAGCAAAAGAACAATCTCAAATAGATCTTGATGCAGAGTTAGCAAAGAAGATGGCTCAGGATGATTTAGATGATGTGGTTGAGTTTATGGAGAAAACAAGATTAGAAAAGATGGCTTCAAATGCTGAGGTGGATCAAGGCTATGTTTGGCGCGGAGCTTTTTGGAGCTTTTTTGGTTAATGAGCGGTGAGAATAAGCTTTTTTATTTTTGATGTTCGTTTGGTAAGAGTGAAATGAGTTGTAGCAATTTTTTAGGAGAGCTTTTTTCCCAATGCTTCCTTTTGAAGCTTTGGAAATTTACAAGAGCTTTTTTATATTCAATGACTAAAATACCCCCTACTCCATTCCTAATAAAAATCCTATATATCCTTTTACGTCATTTTACATATATATATAAATACAGCTACAGCTATATTACCAAACGTTTTTATTTAAAAAATGGCTACTGCTGACGGCTACTGCTCACAGCTACTGCCCACAGCTACTGCTCACTACTACTGCTCACTGCTACTGCTCCTTTTACCAAACACAACCCAAGAACAATTTAATGAACAGCTACAATACTTGTTAGACTCAGATCCAATTGTGAGAGCACAAGGAGTGCAGCTTCTTAAAGATGAGAGTTTGAGCTCAGAAGAAAAGTCAGCAAAGCTTACTTAATTCATTTTGAAGAAGAATAAAGAAGTTGCTTGGAGCAATCTTATGCAGAGGATAAGAGAAAGAAAAAGTAGAGGTTACAAAAAGAAGATGCCTACTTATAAAGAACAGATCAGCTTCATGAAGAGTTATTTGAAAAATCAAGCATTGTGGAAGCAGAGTTACTTTAAAGGAAGATCTGATGCTGAAATTGAACAAGCTTACTATGAGGCTTATGCAAGAATCAACAAGTCAAGTGCAACAGATTTTGTGATTGATACTGGACATGGAAAAGAAGAGAAAAGAAAAGCAGAAGTTTTGGAGTCTGACACATCAAAGAAACCAAAGATTGATACTGAAGGGTTAACTGATGAACAACTGAGAAACATGATTGTGGTAGTTCCTGAATCCACAAACATCAAACCTCTACAAGCAAAACATCCTATTATTGATTGGGAAGTATTTACTGAAGGAAGAATGAAAGGATGGAAAGTTATCAGAGTTGGTGGAATAACTGGGGAGTATAAGCTTTTTGAAGATATGCTCAGAGGATTTGATAGGGAAGATCTCAATCAGTTGTGGAATTTAGTACAACAAAGATTCAAAGTTGCAGATCCACTTGAAGATAAAGATAAAGAGCTATGGGTACAGTTAAAGAGGATTTATGATCCAAATGGTGGTGAAGCTATATGGAGGTTTCAAGCTCCAATTAAAGATGTTTCATGGAAGCTTTTTGATACATGTGGTGTACATAGAATTTCTACCAAGGATGGGATAGAAATATATATGTTGGTTGAAAAAGACTATCCACTCAAAACAACAACTTTATTGATTCTAGTATGTTCAAAATTGGAGATTGAAGTTGAATCAGAAATGGCAGATGTGTTAGTCAGAAGGATTTTTGATCTTGCAGAACAGAGAAAAGCTCTGACTAAGAGATTGACATGGTAAATGTTTGGAAGAATCCCCACATCATGGAGATGAAGTTTAATTCGGAAGAAACTTAGTGATTTGGAAAGAAATCATAAGTTTAGGGGAGGATTGTTAGGAATTAAACCTAACAGTTAGTACTGGTGGTTATAAGTTAGTACTGATGAAGAATTACTGAAGACAACACTGACAGTACTAAGTCAGTTAGTACTGCTCACACAAGAAGTTAGTACTGCTTATATTTTTGTAAACGTGTAATAGATAATTATAGAAAGGATTTAGTAGATATCCTTATTGATATAGATTATAGTTATCTTGTACAGGAATCCTTGGTCTATAAAAGGATATCCTAGGTTAAGGTTTAGATATACGGTTGATGAGTTTTTGTGAAGATTCAAGGTTGTAAACCCTAGTACTAGCAAGAGTACTCGTATTATTGATATAATAATATTGAATCGTTTTGGTTAAACAATTGTCTCTTGTTCATATACATAAACACTGTTCCATTCATTGATCATACATACAAATAATCTTCTAAGTGTTAACTAGTAAATTCCGCGTGCTAGTTAATATTACTCAAAGTATCTATCTAACAAAAGGCGTGTGTTTAGATCCGGTCACAACTTCAGTAACAATCATCAACAAACGAATAACACAAACTAAAGCAAACTTTTATTCATAACACCCATTGGTTTACAAAGACAGCAAACAGATGAACACCAACATCATCATTACCTAAAAAAAAATAACAATGCAACTAACATAATAACCAGCAAAAATCAAACCAAAACCTCCTAATCCTTAAGCTCCATCAAACGAACATGTCGCTGCTTTTCAAGCCTGCCTGCACGAGCTAAATCCAAAACGAGACTCAACCCAGCTAAAATCTCTTGCTCTCTCTGCTGCGTCTGAACCATGCATTCTAACCCATCAGTAGCCACATCATGAAATAGACCAAAAGATTGCGTCTCTTGAATCAACTGTTCCCTCCTTTCGATATTTGCTTGCAGATCAGCACATTTCTGTCCAAGATACGTGATAAGGCCCTCATTTTCTGTCCATTCTTGCACAAAAAGAAACTTAAAACAGTGATGAAGCATATTGGAACCACACTCCTGTTTTAGTTCATCAAGCTTTGGTGTTGTAGCCATCAAACTTCAATATATCCTAGGAAAAAAAATGCACCCAAACCTTTCTCTTGCCCATTCTTTTATACCCAAAAATAAATAGGAAGCAAACAAAATGTAATAGTAGCATTGCATTATATAAATAAAAATGAAACAAGAATTAAATAAATAACCATGCAGATAAAAACTAAACAATAGTAAAACATCAACCAACCAACCATTAGTATACCTACTCAAAATTAAACAATACTAAAACACCAACAAAAATACCAAAACCTGTTTTGCACCCGTTATAGTAACGCTTTAATTTTGCCTATTTGGGACGTATGAACCTATTACCAGCTAATCCTACATGATTAGTTTCAAAAGCAACCCTATTTGCAGAGTATGCAAACCTAAAACCATAGATCATATAATAACACACCAAATATTGCTACAAAACTTTCGGTCTCCAAAAGCCTAAAAACTTTCAACACTTTAGCTGGGGTGCACCTACGGAAAGTATAATTATCATGTACATTGACACATCTTAACCATGATAACTACTATATATAACTAACATTTTCATCCAGAAAAATGTACATACAACCCACATTCTACCTATGTCTTCTGCAATTTCAAATCCATATCTACACACTATTTGAAACACTCATAAAAGCTGCACATCTACAACACCCAAAGATGACAGATAAAACAATGCAAAAAAAGGACGCCTACTCAAAAGGAATTACTTTATCACCCATTTTCATAACAGTTTAGACTTCTTTTTTTAATAATAGTTATTTTTATTCATAAAACTACAACGAGTTCATCCATACACAAAACCCAAGACATATACACTGCCGTCCAAAAATCTGTCCACAGGCTAACACCATACAACAAAATACTGACACCTAAACAGCAGCCACAAGACTATATTACCAGACACCTCCGATACCTTCAGTAGACTCGACGGCTTTAACAACAACTACACCTACACAAACACTATGAACAACAAGCAGCACAACAAAGTACTAAAACAAAGTTGACCTACAACATTACAAACATACTTACATTACATCTTAACTAAAATCAAACTTACCTAATTACAAACTATTTACTTAAGAAATGACATCATAACCTTCGTCTGTGCAGCTCGGCGTCGTTCACAAGTCCTTGCTAGCAGGTTCAGATACCCAATATCCTCAATGTCTTCTTCCTCTGCCACCGTTAATCCCTCAATAGTACAAACAAACACACCCCTTTCCCCAAAACACTCAAACTCCTTCATAACCCTTCGCCTAAAAGCTATGCGATTTTTAATTATTGAAATCATGTCTTTATAATACTTTACTGCATAAGTATTGCCTTCCCACTCTTGCTTAAGAAGCTCCCCCAAGATATCATGTAAACACTTAGAACATCCGGCCTTCTTAGAAAGTAGAGTGCACATGGGAAATTGAGATGCCATACTTGAAAAATCAAAGTGGCTAACCTCCAATACAAACACGACTTGACCAATAACAAAATGGAAGCACTGAATTGGCCTGAATTTTAACCAGTCGATTTAGGCCAAAACCCTAATGTTCAGTCGCTTTGTGAAATTACAGAACAATACAAATCAGGCCCTTCATACCCGAAAAAGTTTTAATATATACGTATATTTTCTTTTTTATACAAAAGATATGTTACTTCTTTTATTTACTGCCTTAAAAACACCAATGCTATGCAAATGATATATACTTTATGACACATTTTTTTACTATTATGTAACCTTAATATCGTGTCCTATTTATGTTACCTATTCATTATTGAACATACAAACATTTCATAATACATTACAACACTCTAACGCAACATAATCACTTTTTTACTATTTTTTTAACCTAACTTACATGTACAAACACCCCGCCGCAACGCGCGGGTTACAAACCTCGTTATTTGCAATATATAACTTAAAAGATTGTAATATTTTTTTTACGAGCAACAACAACAACAATAATATCTAATCCCGTCAGAGCGAGGTATGGGGATGTGAGATGTAGACAGTCACATCCCTACCCGACATGTAGAACTTCACATGCTCCTCCCACACAGACTGCTCCATGTTCGGAGGAGGGTTTCTTCTTATCACATCCACATTCGCAGGCCCACCCTCCCTGGTAAAGTAATCGCGCTTCAGGTCATATTTGTTGTCCACGTAGCGCCTAGCCAGATACGCATTGATGCCGGTCAGAATGGTCTGCCAGCGTGATTCGCGCATGTGGCGCTCCAAATCAAACATTTGCTGCAATCAAATATAGTTAAAATTAATATAAAGATATAAATAAATAAACAAATTTAAATAAATATACACATTTAAACAAATTTAAATAAATGTACACATTCAAATAATTAAATATAGAGATATAAATAAATAAACAAATTTAAATAAATATGCACATTTAAATAAATAAACACGATAACATAACAATATAAAATGTAAATGAAATAACTGACCCCGAGCCTAGGAATGATGTGCGCCTTCTTCTCCTCTTCTATGTCGTACCAGGAGGGATAGTGCAACGACATCTGCCTAATCAGCTCGCCAACGTAGTTACTGAACCACTTGGCGTTCTTGCCGACATGAACGTACGTCCCCTGATCACCATACTCGAACTCAATCGACTGCGGGCCATTAAGTTCCACGGATTTCTTGAGGGCCACGTTCTTCGTGGCTTGACGGACCCGAGGCCGCCGCCATCCCGACCTCCACCCCTGCCTCCCCCTCGCTCTACCTCCTCTTCAGGGTCGTTGTGATCCTACAATTGGAGTGAGTGAAAACGTCATAAAGTAACATGTAACCAAATTCAAATGATCAAGTTTAAGTTTCTTTGAATATAATCTATAAATTCTTACCACCACGGCAACCGCTCTCAATCTGACGGGAAGGGGAAGGTGGGTCACTGGCACCGTCACCACCGTGACCACGCGCGACTGCTGCTGCCATCTGTAAAAGTACAAGTTGAATAACATATAGAAATTCGGGAACAAATTAACATAAGCATGCACACATTCAAATACATACACATTCAAAATAAATATACATATTTAAACAATCCATAAAAATTTCATTAAAATAAGTGTCGTTTTACAAGTTACAATTTAAGATCAATCTGCTAAATCATAATCACTATCATAAACAACATTAGTCGCAACTTCAACTTCATCATCAGAATTGTTTGTGACTTCATTATCAGATTTGCTAAATCATAAGGATCGTCGTCTTCATCATCAATAAAATCATCGTCGTCATCAACAAGAATGATTGGTGTTGGTGGTGGTGGTGCCTCAACTAACGTTGATTCACCATCGATATTTAAGGTTTCAAATTCCAAATCATTCAAATTAGCAGACAGTTTGAGATCAGATGATTTGTTTCCATGTATCACTTCATCATCGTCTTCTACCACGATGACATCCCAGGTTGTGTTGTGATTTACTTCATGGACGACCTTCCAATGGAGTGGTCGTCTAGCAGGATCTTCAAGGTAGAATACTTGTTTTGCTTGTGTTGCGAGAATGTAAGGTTGATCTTCGAACGCATAGCTACATGCTAAAATTTGTGTCATGTTGTTTTTAGTGGTAAAACGTTGGACTCTACCTCTTTTGTTGCATAAGTCGAACCACTTAACTCAAAACAACACAACTGTGAACTGGGTATACGCGAACTCCAGAATTTCTTCTAGCTGACCATAATACATTTCTCCCTTCTTCTCACCAGGTGAACAAATTTCTCTGTTCTGAGTTGTACGTTTTATATCGCGGCTATGTACGACAAACCTCAAACCGTTGACTACGCAAGAGTTGACTGAGATTAGGGTCGGTTATGGTCCACAAGCCATAGCGAATAAGTCGGGAGTACAGCTTGGGTCATTGGCAATGTAAAGTTTACGGATCTATGAAAAAAGATAAGAATGGATAGAGATGAGTAATAGTCTTTATTTATACAGGGAAATACATACAATAAGTTTACCTTCGCCTCAAACCATCTCGGAAATTCTTGTTTCATGTCGCTATTAGGAAATTTCCTGAAAATGTTCATGATATTAGAATAAATCGAAAAGATAACTTGGGAAAAAGAAATTTCAAATAAAAACGCATACCTCTCGAACGCGTTCATGTACGTGTCGATCTCAGGACTGTTGTGAAGTACATACCATATCACTTTCTTCATTTCTTGGAGACCTAACTGAATCAATGTCTCTTTACCAGACTTAGTACATAGTGATCGGAACACCTGGAAATCACTTGTTGGGCGACGACAGTCCTGAGATGCAGCGGGACGATTAAATTTTGTCCCAACACCATGAAAATAACGAGAATAGAAAGTTAATGCTTCGTCTGCAACATAACCCTCCGCTATTGAACTTTCCGGCTTAGCTTTATTTCGTACATAGTTTTTTAGCTTCTTCATGTATCTTTCAAATGGATACATCCATCGGAATGAAACATGCCCGCCTTCAAGAGCCTTGATGAACTCAAATAAGTACATTTTATTACTATCATTTATCCTATTAATTTGACTTGTTTTACTATATTATGTATGAGGATTGATACTTAATTGTTTACTTTTGTAATTCTCAGGTAAAAACAAGCATTTGGTGAAACTTAGCTATTTTGGACTAATTAAGGAGCAAAACGTGCATAAAGTGAAAGTCTACTGACATGGACAAGATCAAGTCAATTCTGCTCCAGATGCGCCGCATCTCACTCTCAACATGCGCCGCATCTCTATCAAGATATCACCAGATACGATCCAAGATACAAGAGGACATGCGCCGCATCTAATAAAGAGTTACGCCGCATCTTCTGGCGGTGTACGAATATTCCTGAATATTATAATCTTGGACCCCACGCGAAGTTAAGTACATGCGCCGCATCTACTTAGTAGATGCGCCGCATCTTCCCTCAGACAGAAACTATAAATACCCCGTAGACCAGACGAATTAAAGAGTTCCAAAACCCTAACACCGAAGACCGAACAGTAGGAACAAAGGACGAATTCAGTCAAGGAGGCAGCACAAGACACACCCAAATCAAAGATACAAGAGCTGTAAGAAGGTGCTGCATATGTTTAATTCATTAAGTAGTTTTGTTTTATTGTGTTAGTAAACTTTAATTCATCAAGATTGGTGGCTTGTGTAATGTGGCAACGGAAAGATTGCACTCCCTTAAAACTGCTTTCTCATTAATTAAAGTTTATATGTTGATGTCTTTGGTTACTACTTATTAGTGCATTGATAACCTCTGTGTTTATTAGTGGCTTGCGGGCATTTGACTGCGGGACATAATGTGGCTCCCACGGTTGTTTCTAAATTGATCACTTAGGAATAACTTTTAGACATAAGTAATCATTAAGGGTTTACTCGCCGATAAGAATAGGACCAACGAGAAAGGATTAACTACATACACTTCATATAAAGCTATCAATAAAACAAGTGACAATCTACTTAATTATAAGGACAGCCCTCTTATTGTCTCGAGTATTTATCTGTGTACGTGTGTGCTACTTGCTGATTCGTGCCTATTGGTTTATTTTATTATATTAATTGCAACAAATCGTGCCAGTCTCTCAGGCTGAAACCCCCTTGCGTTAGGATATTAAAATACTGATTAGAATAACGAGATAATACGTTCCACTCTTAGTGATCGACACTCTACTTACCATTATCTTCATACTGACCGGGTACACTGCTCGTTAAGTGTGTGTGTTATTGATAAGTCGGCTAAATATAAATTTAAAACTTGAGTAGGCATTAAAACTGCTAAACCGCAACGACACATCACGCGCATCAAGTTTTTGGCGCCGCTGCCGGGGAGTGAATTGTTATTATCTGTTAATTTGATTAGTATTTTAATTAGGTTTTTCTTTATTAGATTAATTGCATCATTGTACTATTTTGCATATTTGTTGTATTGTGTGTTAATTGTTTTCTTTTATTTTTGTGTGTTTATTTTTGTTTGTGTGTTTAATTTTTTGTTTTTATTTCTCGTATTTTTCTGTTCTGCTATCGTTGTACTGTGCTAAATCAAACGATACGGCGCATCTGATCTCTCAGATACGGCGTATTGCGTTTAATTTTTTTAAAAATACAACGCGTTTAATTAATTCGATACGACGCATCTTTTCCCCAAGATACGGCGTATCTGTTTTTAATAAGAAAATTTTTCTAAGCGATAAAGTAATACGACGCATCTGCTTTTGCAGATACGGCGTATCTGTTTTTGATAAAAATTTTTCTAAACATTCACGCCATACGACGCATCTGCTTTAGCAGATACGGCGTATCTATTATTTTAATTAAAAACAGTTTGCGAATTATTAAACAAATACGGCGTATCGATCTCTATCGATACGGCGCATCTTACTGAATCAAAAATCTTTTATTTTTAAACGTAACGATAATACGGCGCATTAACTTTCGTTAATACGACGCATTTAATTTTAATTAGATAAGCTGATTTTTGATTAATTAATTCGATACGGCGCATTCTTAAATTCTAAAGCGGCGTATCTATTTTCTGAATAAAGTCTGATTAAATTTTAACGATTATAAGATACGGCGTATCCAACTTTTTGGATACGGCGCATCATCTGCAGATATCAGCTATTTTTATTCTTATATCCCTTTCTATATTCATTAATTTCTCTTCTAGCGAACAAATCCTACTGATGCTTTTCGTGATTGTTTCAGAAGGATAATGGAAGGATACGGAGAACTGATTGACTTCGACTTCGAAGCCAATTTTATGAATGAAGTATTAGTGCATGATAAATCACTCGAACGTTACGATGGGGACTACATTGAACTTAATGACCTTAATGGACCATTGGAATCCAATGACCTGTTCATGGATGATGCTGAACCTGAGTTAGAAGAAGGAGAAATTGTGGATAGTCCAAAAGTCAACGTTATTAATACTAGGAATTACGATGAATTTGAGGGATATGATGGTTCTTGGGATTATGGTAGAAGGATCCACGCCAATTGTGCTTACAATTTGCAATTCCCATGCATGATTGGATACAAATGTATTGACGCCAATTTCTTTCCTATTTTGCCGATCAATGTTATGTCAAGAAGCTTTTACAATTCTATTATGAGAAATAAAGTGGAGTGTAGGGGAAAGAATGTAGTTGGAGCCTTCATTAATGTCCCGATCTTCGTTGGACGCTTTACTATTGTAACTGAGTTCGCCGTTGTTGAAGACATGAATGCCTATCGTGACAGCAGTATGGGCGACGTGATTGTTGGAAAACCATTCTGTAGGGAGATCACTATTAATGCAAAGCGATTTGAAGGAAAGATCACCTTTCAATGTGGAAGCGACGTTATCACTTATATGATGCCCCGAACTCACCCTGGATTTAAACATGCTACTAATAGGGTCTGCCACAAATTCTCTCCATTCCTTTTTATTAGCAATGATGACATGAAGAGAGGGATTGAATACCCGTATCAGATGATGGAAGAATTCTATAAAGGAGTTTTGAACTTGGGACCTGAATATATACGTGACGAATTAGTTGCTAAGTGGATCCTACACGGCAATGTAGGAGTCAATGATCGATACTAAGGAGCTGAACGTGAGTCTAACTTGAAGACTCTGGAATAAAGACAAGTGCTTACCGGGAGACAACCCGGATTTATCTTTTATTATTCTGTTTTCTGTGTCGAGTCAGTCCAGGCCGCATGAGGATACGGCGCATCTCAACTCTGAGATGCGACGCATCTCCTGCAATGGTCATATCTTATTTTATTTTTCTGCATTTTTATTTTCGACTTTAAAACTATTTATCAGTTTATTTTAATGCGGCGCATCCCTGGTTAAGGATGCGGCGCATCTTTATTCTGATCCGTATTTATTCCAGGCTCGATACGGCGTATCTTCTTCAATAAGATACGGCGCATCGACTGACCTGATGATTTTCAGTTTTAATTTTTAAGTTTTATTTTTCCTAACTACTAATGTATTATGCAAGTTTGAACCTTTCTTATCTTAGGTGTGTTTTAAAGTGTTGGTGGTATTATAGTTTCCTGGATTTCCTGTGGATACATCAAGTATGAAGCTTTAACGTTCTAATCCACAAGAAGTTGATTTTTGCTTTTATACTAATGGAGGATCATACCGAGCAAATCTCAGGGGAGTTTTTCTGTTCTAATTCTTTTATTTTCCAGTTTTTAACCTTTTATACAAACAACGAGGACGTTGTTTAACTTAAGTGGGGGGATTGGAGAATTAGAACACTTAACAATTACTTGTCCTAAACTTTTTCAAAAATTATGCTTAAAATGTGCTTAATATATCAAACTTAAAATTTTTTAGCATGTTTTTGTTTAAGATCTAAGTTACATAACTGCACACATGACGTTATTTTCAAAATTTGTGATTTTTCAAAATTCACAAATCTATGAGTGTGCCGGTGACTTGTAAACTTTAGAACTTGGCTTGTATACTATTCGAGACCACCATAATGAGTATTATTTATATAATTGGAATGACTTGTCTAAATTGGTAAAATTCTAGGATTACACCAAATAGCCTTTATATGTTATGTGTTATTAGCTAACTACACTGGTTAGTTAACCCCCGTATAAACCCTTTTGTTACTCTCATTTTTAGAGTAAGATACCCCTAGAAAAACACTCAGAGCCATTCCTTTCGTTTCTTACACCTATGTTTAAAATGTTTCGTTACACCCTTACACCTTAGCCTACCCTGTAGATTAGAATCCGTGGTTGGTTAATTGCTATAGGCAGAGTGTGTTTCCTTACATTACCTGTGTTCGTGTGCGTAATTCATTATCTATGGTTAGGTCGGGAAATTGCACAATGCAAATTGGAGTGAAAGTAAATATTGTATATCTTTGAGTTTATTTTTCGTGTGTTTACTACTTTCACTATTACCATTATTTCTGAAGTGTGAAAAGTATGAATAAAAATTATCCGGAAAGAAAGTTGTAGTGATGTGGTGAAATTTTACACATATATGTTGATGTCAAAAAAAAAAAATAATAAAAAAAAAAATAAAAAAAAAAAATAAAAAAAAAAAATCGAAAAAATAAGAAAAGAAAAAGAAAAAGAAAGAAAAGTTGGATGTTTATTTTAACCAACTTATGTAAAGTTATGTAAGTGGTCGATATCACCACTATTTGTTGTATTATATCTATGGATTGAATGGGAATTGGCAGTTATGGGAACGCCAGTTAAGGTTTATTCTTTGATTAAGATTTTGTTGAGTATAATTCGTGTCTACCTAAAGCGTGTGTTTCAAGTGTTAAAGCGTGAGTTATTCGATGATATGAGTCTTATTCATGGGATGGTTGGGATAGTGATTAACCACACTTAGGATTTTAATTTATTTGTTTTGTTTATTTTTATTTTTACACCAATTTATATCCCAAATGTTTTCCATACCCTATATTATTCATTATCCAACCAAACCTTTGATTTATTGAGATTAGGGATTTGAGCAATCTTAAGTATCGTAGTCGTGGATTCGGCTATGTATTTATGATTTTGTCGCCCTTTTTGATATATTATTATTGGTGAAGTTTGGACCTATCTTTAGCCTATTCGAGTTAAGAATTTGAGCAATTGCAAGTATCGTGTTCGTGGATTCGATCATGTATTTGTGATTTTGTCGCCTTTTCTGGAATTTGAGATCGATAGTGATTAAGAATAATTAACCCTTAAGCCTAAAAACCCTTTTTACCGCTTTAGACTTGTTATTCCTTAGCTTTAGTGGTGGAGATGTGTATACTTGCCAAGCTTATGATAGAATATTCGTCGCGACTGGACAGTTAAACGATTAGATTTGATTTTATCGACTTATTTTATTTTACTTCTAATTCGTTAAGTGTTTAGTTGTGTGATTATGAATTAAACGAATACATGCTTAAATATAAGAATAAATCCTAACATCTTTTAGGATACATTTTCATAAAAGAAATTCTAAGGTTTACTTGGGGACAAGTAAAGTTCAAGTGGGGGGATATTTGATGAACTCAAATAAGTACATTTTATTACTATCATTTATCCTATTAATTTGACTTGTTTTACTATATTATGTATGAGGATTGATACTTAATTGTTTACTTTTGTAATTCTCAGGTAAAAACAAGCATTTGGTGAAACTTAGCTATTTTGGACTAATTAAGGAGCAAAACGTGCATAAAGTGAAAGTCTACTGACATGGACAAGATCAAGTCAATTCTGCTCCAGATGCGCCGCATCTCACTCTCAACATGCGCCGCATCTCTATCAAGATATCACCAGATACGATCCAAGATACAAGAGGACATGCGCCGCATCTAATAAAGAGTTACGCCGCATCTTCTGGCGGTGTACGAATATTCCTGAATATTATAATCTTGGACCCCACGCGAAGTTAAGTACATGCGCCGCATCTACTTAGTAGATGCGCCGCATCTTCCCTCAGACAGAAACTATAAATACCCCGTAGACCAGACGAATTAAAGAGTTCCAAAACCCTAACACCGAAGACCGAACAGTAGGAACAAAGGACGAATTCAGTCAAGGAGGCAGCACAAGACACACCCAAATCAAAGATACAAGAGCTGTAAGAAGGTGCTGCATATGTTTAATTCATTAAGTAGTTTTGTTTTATTGTGTTAGTAAACTTTAATTCATCAAGATTGGTGGCTTGTGTAATGTGGCAACGGAAAGATTGCACTCCCTTAAAACTGCTTTCTCATTAATTAAAGTTTATATGTTGATGTCTTTGGTTACTACTTATTAGTGCATTGATAACCTCTGTGTTTATTAGTGGCTTGCGGGCATTTGACTGCGGGACATAATGTGGCTCCCACGGTTGTTTCTAAATTGATCACTTAGGAATAACTTTTAGACATAAGTAATCATTAAGGGTTTACTCGCCGATAAGAATAGGACCAACGAGAAAGGATTAACTACATACACTTCATATAAAGCTATCAATAAAACAAGTGACAATCTACTTAATTATAAGGACAGCCCTCTTATTGTCTCGAGTATTTATCTGTGTACGTGTGTGCTACTTGCTGATTCGTGCCTATTGGTTTATTTTATTATATTAATTGCAACAAATCGTGCCAGTCTCTCAGGCTGAAACCCCCTTGCGTTAGGATATTAAAATACTGATTAAAATAACGAGATAATACGTTCCACTCTTAGTGATCGACACTCTACTTACCATTATCTTCATACTGACCGGGTACACTGCTCGTTAAGTGGTGTGTGTTATTGATAAGTCGGCTAAATATAAATTTAAAACTTGAGTAGGCATTAAAACTGCTAAACCGCAACGACACATCACGCGCATCAAGCCTCTTCAGGTAAATGCATAACCAAGTGAATCATAATGTTAAAAAAAGCAGGAGGATATATTTGCTCGAGACTGCACAAAATATTGATCAACTGGTCTTTAGCTTTCACCATGTCTTTCACCATCAAAGTTCGGGCGCAAATTTGCTTAAAGAATAAACAAAGCTCGATCAATGGTGTATAAGTCTGTGCGTCCAAGCATTGCTGAAGTCCATAAGGAAGTAACCGTTGCATCATTATATGACAGTCATGAGACTTCGTGCCCGTTATATTGTTATCATCTTTGGTCACTTTTGACTTGAACTTAGATCTGAACCCATCTGGTAGTTTAATTGTTTTGATGTATTGACAGAACAGTTTTCTTTTATCGGGTGTGAGGGAGTACTTAGCATGAGGCTTCAAGCACTTCTCGTTTTGTTTGTTTCCGAGCCACAACTCCTATCGAATGCCCAAAGCTTGCAAATCTTGTCTTGCCTTAGCGGTGTCTTTAGATTTGTCATTCATTAACAAAGTGTTCAAGATACTCTCCAACACATTTTTTTCGATATGCATGACATCTAAATTGTGTGATAGAGAAAGAAAAGACCAATATTCAAGATCGTAGAAAATAGACCGTTTAGTCCAGTTCAGTTCGACTGTATGATTACGTTTCATCTTCCCACCCCCATAATCTGGATGTTTCCCCAGCACACGTGTGGGCAATGTCGCAAGTTGAGTCAAGATATCAGCCCTGGTGTATTTTCTAGGAGGATCTCTATCATCGGTTTCACCACTGAATGTCGTATAGTCCCTCCTCTATTTATTGTTTATTTTAAGAATCTTCTGTGACCAACATAAGCTGTTTTGCTTATCATATGCGTAGCCAGAGTGTCTACTTTGCATGTAGGGCAAGCGTAGTAACCTTGCCCACTCCAATCAGACAAACTACTTCGAGCAGGAAAATCATTGATGGTCCATTAAAGCATCGCTCTCATGTGGAATTCAGTGCCTGTAACCGCGTCCATAGTCAAGACACCTGGTTTTTTCCATAATTCCTGCAGGTCATCAATCAAGGGCTTCAAGTAAACATCAATGTCCTTCGCCGGTGATTTAGGGCCAGGAATCAACAACGTCAGCATCAAAGAAGTCTCTTTCATGCATAACCACGGAGGCAAGTTGTATGTTGTTAATATGGCCGGCCACATGCTGTAAGTTTGACTAAGGTTGCCGAACGGATTGAAACCATCAGCAGCCAACCCTAATTGAACGTTTCTTGTTTCTTTAGCAAAATCCGAATATTTATTGTCAAACTTCTTCCATGCTTTACCATCAACTGGGTGTCGCATCTTACCGTTTTTCGTAGACTTTCCAGTAGCATGCCAAATCATATGTTTTGCAGTGTGAATAGCCTTGTACAAACGTTGTAGTCTAGGAATGATAGAAAAATAACGCAACACCTTGTTAGGAACTTTCTTCCCCGTTGTGTTCTTGTCTTTCCATCTACTCGTTTTACAGACTGGACAATACTTCAAATCTTTGGCATCATCCCCCGATATAAAAAGCAATCATTTTCACAAGCATGTATCGACTCGTACCCTAACCCGATCTTTTTAAATGTATTCTTTATAGCATAGTATGACGGTGGGAGATTGTAACCTAACATGGGCGGAAATGCCTCCTGGAGAAATTTTAGCGTTTTGTTAAATGAAGTAACACTCTATTTACCGCTGACCTTGAGATGCGTAAACTTTGCCATAAAATCTAATGTTGTCATAAAGTCACAACTCGGGTACAAAGCCTGGTTAGAACTTGCAAGTAACTCTTCAAAGTCGTTAAGTAGAGGAGGTGTCGTTGCTTGAGTTGGCTCGTTACTTGTCTCGCCAATATTTCCATGAGTCGGCTCATTATTCAGAGGAATATCAAGAATATCATTTTGTTCATTATTCGGAGGAATATCAAGAATATCATTAAGGCACGCACCCATGTCACTCATCTCACGTTGTGTTGTGTTATGTACTAACGGCGGAGGATCCGGTTCACCGTGATCGCGCCATTGTGTATAAGTTGGGTCCCACCCATTTTGGCCTATGTGGTTTTTAAGACCTTCGAGAGATACCCATCCAACATTACGACAAAGACGACATGAACATTTTATGTTTCCGTAACTATTCAATAATGGCTTGCAATGATCGAGGAATGCGGCAAGACCATCAAAAAATTATTTTGAACAACGATTCTCTAAACGGGTCCAACTCTTATCAATTATCATAACTGCATTTTTATGATGCAATAAGTTATTATATGCACTTAATTAAACACATTCAAAAGATTCGACACATAAACACATATAACCGTGGAATTATTACGAGTTGTTTTGCTCACCTAGTGCAACTATGGAAGGCAATCCTAACCCACTCTTTGAATGATTCGTCTCATATATGAATGCGTATAACTGATTTACTATTTGAGAAAATTTCGGCAGCATTTCCCCTCAACTCCCCAAATATGTGCATTAAAGACATATTCGTAGGAGTAAAGGAGAAACACTGTCGAAATCATCTCAAATAGTAAATCAGTTATACGCATCCATATCCTAAATGAGACAAAACATTCAAAAAGCAGTCCCAAACAGGGGACTTTCCGAAATTAATTTCTAATAAATTAATTCCAGACGGGTTTTCTATAGGATGATTAACTTCGGACGGGGACTTTTCGAAATTAATCACTAAAATCCTAAAACATTCACAAAAGTCTAACAATAATACACAAATTGACTAACATTCTAAAATCACATTCACAAATCGACTAACAATCACATATACAATTAATAGAATATAATCACAAACTCAACATGTAATAGTGTCAACATAGCCTTTTCATTGAGTACTCGCTATATAAAATTAAAGGAGTCGTCTTTACATTTTTTACGGCTAGTCCAATACCAAGGACTACAACGAGCACACCTTATGGGGTGTCTCATTAGCTTCAAATATACAACCAACTAGCAATAAGAACTAGGATAGCATCAAAATCAACGCAAAGCCATACGGCTAGTCCAATACCAAGTCCCCCAAGCTGCTATTTGCACCGTGGGTACACAATGAGCACAACCCACCTTGGTTGTGTCGTTAAAACCAACCAAACAACTAACCAAACGCAATATATACTGTCTCGGCTGGAAAACTAAACTACTACGGCTGGAAAACTACAACTACTACGGCTGGATACAACAAAGCATAAAAATGAAAAAACAAGTAACATACTGTCTCGGCTGTGGTCTCTCGGGCTGCGGTTTTGGGCTGTGGTCTCGGGCTGCTGTCTCGGGCTATATAAAAAGAGAGCACATTTATACCGGTTGCTTAATACACGAGCTAAAACTATTGACGGCGACATGTCGTCGGGATACCAAAAGTTTAAAAAAAAAAAAAAAGGGACCACATTACCTATGTCTCGGCTGTCTCAGCTCTCGACTCTCGCTCTCGGCTCACTCTAGCTCTCGGCTGTTAAAAAAAAAAAAGACATAAAACAACATCAAAAACTTAACAATTGCTACATTAATTAACACTTAAATTACATAAATTAAAAAAAAAAAAAACAGCAAAATTAAAAATACCTTCTCGGTGGGGAAGAAGAAGTGGGGAAGAAGAAGAGGAAGAATTAAACAAATGAGGGGTTGATGAAGAATTAAACGGAAGAAGAATTTGGTGCTCGTGTGGTGGTTTGCTATGGTTTGCAGTGGTGGAGTAGTGGTGGTGTAATGGTGGTGCGGTGGTGTAATGGTGGGTGTAATGGTGGTGTGGAGATGCTAGTGGTGGTGGTTTGCTGTGGTTCAATTCTTCGGCGAGAGCTCAATAATTGAGATATAGATCGATATATGTGTCTAAGTGTTGACCAGATCTGCTTTTTGTTTAGTTTTTAATTGTCCCGACGACATGTCGTCGGGACGAATAAAGTAAGTTTGTCGTTTTGTGATTTGGCGGGATAAATGAAAATTTTGGGGGGGTTTTCGCACATAAATACCGACGACATGTCGTCGGTATGAATTACATATATTAAAAAATTTATTTCTTATATATACTTTTATTTAATATATAATTAAAATTAAATACTTTATATTTAAAATTAAATACTTAATTTAAAATTAAATACTTTTATAAAATTAAAAAAAAAATTAATTTAAATACTTTTATTTAATATATAATTAAAATTAAATCAAAAAAACTAGTCAAAATTTTTAAGTGTCCGGTTAATGTGTACAACTTCCTTAACTTGGTTAGAGGAGTATCTGAAGAGGAAGCTGATAGTGAGTGTCTAGGTGGTGATCTCGACTATTATGAACTAGAGGATAATTACATAGAAGCGGGATCTCCTGAGCTCGAATCCGGTTCTAAACCTGTATTTGAAGACGGTTTAGATCTGAATATTGATGAAATGGATGTTGATCGGACTGGTGGCAAATCAACTTGGCCGAGATGATATGGTTGTACACGAGATGTGTACAACTTCCTTAACTTGATGCACCTAGTTGGAGTACAGGTGGAAAACTTCAAGTAGATGTACCCATTAATGACGAAACATTTGGTAAATGGGGTGCTGTGGAATCTGATAAACCACAGGCTTCCGCAAATCTTGATTTTGGGGGTGTTACAATTTAGTCTATCCGCAGGATTATGCATCAAAGCGGATAATTTCTATAATTTATTTTTAGTAATTCAGTTCGTTTACGTACAAATTTAGATTTACTTGAAATTGAAAGGTCAAATGGGTCAAAAGGGTCGAAAACCATAGTGATTCGATTAAAAGAAATTTGGTTTTTATGCTCTAATTAAAGTTATGAAACACGAGTACTAACTATGTATGGGCACAATTTGTGTTGTGAAGGTACAATGATGGCGATCCTTTGTCCGCCGATGATCAAACTTATATTCTTGATAACGTCTTCAATCACCATCCATATAAAGTTCATAAAACGGGTGCTGGAGTCAAACACATCATGGTAAACCTCAGTACTATATATATGATCCACCCTTCTACAAATCAAGGTTTTGTGTTGCATTTCCATTCTTTTGCTTTCTATCAGTGAAAATTCTTTATACTATTAGCTATATAATGAAGGTGAATTGCAATGCTGATCTGATATAAATTGCAAATGTTTTTCTAGGTTAACAAGCATACAAATTTCCAAGAAAGTCGTTGCTTTTTTGTTGTATCAACTGATGGCCGTGAAGAAGACTTCTCGTACATTAAATGTGTTGAGAATTATGTAAAGGTGGTGATCTCGACTATTATGAACTAGAGGATAATTACATGGAAGCGGGATCTCCTGAGCTCGAATCCAGTTCTAAACCTGTATTTGAAGACGGTTTAGATCTGAATATTGATGAAATGGATGTTGATCGGACTGGTGGCAAATCAACTTGGCCGAGATGATATCGTTGTACACGAGATGTTAAACGAATTAATCAGAAAGATGGAATAGATGTGTATAACTTCCTTAACTTGGAATAGGTGGTGATCTCGACTATTATGAACTAGAGGATAATTACATGGAAGCGGGATCTCCTGAGCTCGAATCCGGTTCTGTATGGGGTATACCAGTTCAAAAAACTGATGCACCTAGTTGGAGTACAGGTGGAAAACTTCAAGTAGATGTACCCATTAATGACGAAACATCTGGTAAATGGGGGTACTGTGGAATCTGATAAATCACAGGGTTCAGATTGGAGTAAAAAAGTTGAAGAAAAAACTGAATCTTACCACTCTCAATGCTTCCCATCAAACACTTCCCACCAAAATTTCCCACCAAAACTTTCCACCAAAATATTGGCGCCAAAATTTCCCACCAAACCGTTTGTGTAAAATATCTACTCTATCCTCACAAAGACATTATATACACTCTTATCCTCAAACCACTCAACCTCACAACCTCTTATCTTCACACCAATTTCAAAACCTGAGATGTAGCGATATAATCCTTTTATGTATTCTTGTGGAATAGGAAATATAAAATTAAGAAAATCACATAAAAAAGATACATTTGGATGGGAATATTATGCATGTCCTCTTTTGAAGGTGAACAATCATACATTTCCTATTTATGTAAATATACAAACAATCATAACATTTCCTTACTTATGTAACAGCCATGAGAAAAAGAACCATATTCATCATAAATTTCGTAGCCATATCTATTAAGAACTTCATTAAAGAGACCCTCCGACGATAAAACCTTTGACCACTCCTCTTCCGGCGTGTAACCAGTCATTGTTATGTGTGTTTTGTGAGAATTGGCGATTGGGTTATGTGCTTTTTGCCGAGTTGAGGATGATTCGTTATATATAAGTGAAAAATTGGCGGGACAAAGGTAAAATAAGGCGGGAAGAAAATCCTGGCGACATGTCGTCGGTACAAAAACAAGCGGAAAAAAAACCCAGCCCAAATATTCGCTATTATTCACACGCGGGGCAAGACAAAAATAGGTCTAAATAAGTCCCGACGACATGTCGTCGGTAACATCTTGGCGGGGAAAATAAATGACAATCAAACGCTAATTACAATAATTTTTTTGGTTTATGTCGTCGGTAACATCTTGGCGGGGCAAATTCCCGCCCAATTTTTCACTATGATTAGGAAAGTCAAATGTTATCAATATGATTCCGACGACATGTCGTCGAGATTTTAACATCTTAAAAATTCAACGCATTCTTGGCTCGGTCAAGCGTGTTTTTTGTTGTTTAGTGTAAAATGCGGACGAAAAACGTCGTCGGCATTTTACTCGTCGCCCGTTCTCTTGATTCTTGTAGTGACATTGCATGTATTATAATCCTATTACTGCAATATTTATGGTTCATTACTTGAAGGTATTAAGATGCTTAATGAGATCCAACCGTATGCTTTTAGTACCATTTGGTGCTTAATGAGTTACAATCACATGCTTTTAGTCGGTGACGTAGTGCTAGTTCTAGTAAAAATATGAAAATTTCAAAAATATATGCACCTGATCTCAAGAAAACGTGTTTACAATCTCATTTAGTTTTATGTACGTGAACGCGATCAATTTTAGTTTTGGTTCCGTCTTTGCTTTTATAGCATTTGTTACCATTTTTTTTGCGATCACTAGTAGCAACTTCATTTATGTATAATTTTTTTTTTTTCTTTTTCTTACCAATATTTAAATAAAATTGGTGTTATATATATCATGATTTATTTAGCCCCGGCCCCAATGATTAGCTGTTAGACTAAACGTGCATTTGATGTTCTTGGTCTAAAGTTGTTTCTATATATTACTGCATTCGATTTAATTATAATTAGTTGTATTGTTTAAGAGATAAGCTTTCTGACTTGTTTCTCTTTCTATCTTAATAATTGAAGTTTAATTCCTGAATATTATATGCTACATATAACTTAAAAGATAGTAATATTTTTTTTACGAGCAACAACAACAATAATATATAATCCCGTCAGATCGAGGTATGGGGATGTGAGATGTAGAAAGTCACATCCCTACCCGAAGGTAAAGAGACTGCTTCCAGAAAGACCTTTAGCAAGTATGTGTGTGCAAGCAAATAAACACATACAAACATACAAGCGTCTCTTTACCTTCGCGTCCTCCAGCTGGTCATCCTCCTCATCCAGCTCGTTGGCAGACTCACGATAACAACATTCAAACTCGAACATGTCCGCCCGGAGCGCATGCACTTGGAGGTGATCATGTCCGTGTTCCGGTACTCATTCTCTCTACCAAGCGAGAGGTGAAAATCGCGCTTCACCTAGACTAAAAGTCTTTCTTCGTATCATTAGTCTCCGCCCGGATGTCGGAGACGTTCAAGTAAGAATTGACCAACGCCATTTCTTCGTTTTCTTCCCATGCAGAACGAGAATCGCTGGCCATTTTTTTGGTGAATGTGGTGGTCATTGACGGCAAGGGAGAATTTAGGGTTAATGTTTGTGAGGTCAATTGGTAAACTTTAATGGGTAAACGTTAAACGTTGAATGGGTAAAAAATTGAATGTTAACATTAAATTTCTGACGCGTTAACAGTGGTAAAAATTGAATGTTAACAGGCAATACTTATCTTTAACAGTGGATTTTTAATTTTTTTTATTTTTTATTTTTAAGTAATTTATTTCTAATTTTTTATCTTTAACGGTGGAATTTGAATTTTTAGTGTCAAATAATAAAAAAAAAAAGATGTTAAATAATTAAAAAAAGTAATCATTACACCCATAGCTTTAACGCCTCAACCCACTACTCCCATTTTGTAAAAAACTTTCATTATGACACATGTGACACTTGTCGCAATTTGCCCTCACCCACACCCAAACCACTACTCTTGGTCTAAGACACTGCCTTATAGATAACTTGCATTGTAAAGAATTTATCTTTACAGTTTTTTGGATAATGGAAAATAAAAGAAACCTTTTTTTTTTTTTTTTTTTTTTTTAATATTTAAATGTGAATATATGAGAGTGACCGAGTGAGAGATGAGACAGACTTGAAGCTAACGAATATCATTTAGATATGTCACCAACTCCAACGGCACCAACCTAACCATCTCTTCCTGCCACCCCACAACTCCATCACAATGAAGTATGGAACTAAAAAAAACCTCAAAAGGTCCCAACTATCATCTTTAGCTTTTTTTCATCAACTTACAAAACCAACCTATCACTTTATAAATGTCTTACTATATTATTGTAAGCATAATAATAGTATACACATAAATAGTACATAGTTAGAGGTTATTTTTAAAAAATTTACTACCCATGCTTACATTTCATAATGTTTAAGAGTTCATACTTGCATCAATTAGTTTTGTCACATTGGCAAGCAATTAAACTCTCGAATCTACATTTGGGGTACGTTAGCTACATATGTATATTCCTAACTGAAAGTAAGAACACTATAATATCGATATTTCAAATATGAATATGTATTGAAATTTACTATAAGTATGTATCTTATTTATGGAATGAGAAGGTCTTAAAATCAGAAGTTTGATTAGTAAAGCTTTTTATGTATTTTTATCACTTTAAACATAAAACAACCAAGAAATCAAACATTATGTTTTTCTAACTAAAAAAGTAAGCGTAATGAGTTATTAATATAGTTAAGAGTAAATTGCAAAAATCGTCCTTGTGGTTTGGCCAAATTGCACGTTTCGTCCTTGTGGTTCATTAAGTGCAAATATCGTCCTTATTTTGCACTGTTACGTGCACTTTTGGTCCTCCATCATTGCAAAAATCGTCCTTGTGGTTTGCCAAATTTCACTATTGAAGGACCAAAATTGCATGTAACAGTGCAAAATAAGAACGATTTTTGCACCTATTAAACCACAAGGACGAAACGTGCAATTTGGCCAAACCACAAGGATGATTTTTGCAATGAGTTACTCATATAATTAATTATAATTGTGTTGACAAGGAGTACTTCTAATACAATCCATTTCCAAGTTGGCCACTACTCCTAACCCATCAATCATAAGCTCATGAATATTTTCCTCTTAAAGAATCCATCAATTCTCACCAACTATTAGAAACTTAAATAGGGGGAAAAACCAAACATAGAAGCTGGAAATTGCATCACAAAACAAAATATTTCAAAGGGAATTAAAAGTCTACATTAATGGTGGTAAGAAACCAACATTTGATTCCAATAACATGGGGGCCATCAGTAAAATTTAGTATAGTTCAGTTTTTTGTTGCACTTCTTTTCGCTGTATTTTTCGTCGCAGCAGTTTACACAGCTAGAGAATATGTTACGTATAACATGATTCCGTTGTCACTAGATGATACATTTTCCCACGATTCACAGCCAGAGTGCAACTTGTTTGCGGGAAAATGGGTGTTTGATAACACGTCGTACCCTCTTTACAAAGAGAAAGAATGCAAATTCATGTCGGATCAATTAGCATGCAACAAGTTTGGACGAGAAGATTTGAGCTATCAAAACTGGAGGTGGCAACCTGACCATTGTGACCTCCCAAGGTCTCTTTTCGCTCTATGCATATATAATACTTATACATGCATGACCTCTGTGTGTGTGTCTGTGTGGGGGGGGGGGGGGGGGGGGGGGGGGGGGGGGGGGGGTCCCGGAGGTTCAATGGAAGCCTAAGAATTTTCTTCACATAGTGTAATTTTTTCAAAAATCATGAATTTTTTCTGAAATGAACCTGGTAACTTTGTAATTCATCTATATTTTTGTTTTTTTGCACCTGGTCACTGTAAGTTCTGGGTTCGCCCCTGTGCATACTTCTAAAGTGTTCAATACGATATAGGTAGTTTTTTTGTTTTCAGGCTATGCACACCTTTGATTAAGTTTTGTGTATCCCATAATTCCATAGAAGTTAGTCCATATCTTTGTGTGTTTAGAATTTTCTTTTGAAATGGTAGTAACTAAAAGAACAACTTCATGACATATGCGGAAATTTATTAGTTATATATATGAAACGTATAAGGTGTTAATATTTGGCAATAATAGACTATTAATTTGTGTTTTCACAGCTTTTTTTTCTTTCTAAAAAATGTAATGTATGTGTTCTTTTCATGTTAGGTTCAATGGAACAAGATTATTGGAGAGGCTAAGGAACAAGAGGATGGTGTTTGTAGGGGATTCTTTAAATAGAGGTCAATGGGTCTCAATGGTTTGCCTTTTAGATTCATCCATTCATAACCCAAAAATGAAATACATGAACTATAATGGTTCCAACTTAATTGCCTTTAAAGCTCTGGTAAGAAAATTAAATTCTTAACTCCAAAAGTCAGATATATTGTCACATTTTTCATTTTTGTTAATTGGAATAAATTTCGAAATGAAGGGGTACAATGCCTCAATCGAGTTCTATTGGGCACCATTATTGGTTGAGTCTAACTCAGACGACCCGGTGAACCATAGGTTACCTGAAAGGATTGTTCGGTCCCAGTCCATTGAAAAGCATGCTAGGGTTTGGACCGATGCTGATATACTCGTTTTCAATTCGTATCTTTGGTGGAGACGACCACATATCAAAGTATTGTAAGTTCATTATTCGCCATGCTAAACTTCCTTTTCTCGTATATTTTCATTTGATCATATTATAGTAGTAGTACATAAAAGTCTTTGTGGTTGGAGAAACTGTTGAAAAATGGTTTTGATCATATTATAGTAGTAGTACATAAAAGTCTTTGTGGTGGAGAAACTCTTAAAAAATGGTTTGGTAAAAACGAGGTATAGATTGTTTAAAATGAAATTAATATGAACGAGATATATGAGACACTTAAAACACAAAACTTGAAATGGAAAGGTGCATCTCACATCGCCTAAAAGAGAAAGTGAAGAGGTGTTTATATAGAAATCATGATATCAACCGTCAAATAGTCTTTGGTACTCCAACACCTACGCGTGCGCAGGGAGGGTGTAGATATCGGATTTTTTGGGCCAAAATAGGTTCCAAGCTTGTGAACTCCTCAAGCGACCTGATGACACGAATGCAGCTCTTAAAAATCAGGCAAATCGGTTTATTATTATCAGTGATTTTACACACAAAAACAGCAGAACTCTCCTAGATGTTTTCCAACATCTTCGATCAAGAACACTCCTTCGATTCCGTGATGTTCCAGGCAAGTTTGTGACGTTCGACCTTATATCTGTTTTGGCGGTTGTACCATAAGAAACACCAGATGAATCTGTTTTAAGAAAATCGTATTAAACACGAGCCCCGTGACTCAACATTTACTGCTTTCGTTTAATAAGAGTCCGTTTTCTACTTCATTCTCATTATGTATTTAATTTTCTATTTTTTAATTACTGTTAATTTTATTACCCCCTCCGTCTCAAAAAAAAAGTGTCATTACTATTTACGTTTGTCACAAAATAAGATTCCAGTTTTTATATATGGACATTAATTATGACTAGTTTTTCTACTTTACCCTTCTAATTAAAACTTGCATTAATTACAAATTTTTTATTTATATATTAACTATAAGGGTAAAAATGACTTTCTATCAATCAAAACTAGCATTAATTACACATATCATAATTTCTCCATTTTTTGTTTGTGGACTCTCTTTTTGGGACGGAGAGAGTATTATAATATAATTTTGTTAATAAAAGTGTAGCCGCTCAATACAGAAACATTAAGAAGTTATCCGTAAACAATAAATTAAATAATATTTCAGCTTATGGAAGGTTCTAATGATAATTAAGACATTGAATTTAATGATAATTAGGTGGGGTTCGTTCGAAGATGGAAATGGAATATATAAAGAAGTCGAAATGCTTCGTAGCTACGAAATGGCTCTTAAAACATGGTCGGATTGGTTGGAGATTCAAGTTGATAGAACCAAGACTCAGTTGTTCTTCATGAGTATGTCACCTACTCATGAAAGGTAGCATAACTATCCACTTTAATCCATCTATCTCTTAGCATCATTCTAGTTATTTGCAGGTTTGTTGCTGCTAGATATAGTACTTATGAAAAATAAGGGATTATCTAACGAGTGACCTGAGCACCGGTTAAACCAGATTTATTAAATTCTTGAGTTTTCCTTTTATATTACAAATTGTATTTAATACACATTAATTATTATAAATTACCATAATTAAATTTGATTTTTAATTAAATAAACTATAACTTTCTTGTTATAGTCACATTAAACCTTGCTCTGACGGCACCCGTTAGACAAACCCGAAAGCTATTAAGCATATATGTTATACTTATAAAATAAACAGATGTGCTTATAATGCATAAAATTAAAATATCTAGAAGTTGAACCCAAAGAGAGTATATATTAATATATCCTTAAGTTGCCAATAATGATAGTGAATTATCAAATTTTTGTGATTTGACTTTATGCATATATTAAGTTGTTAACTACACCTTATGTACATATATTTATTATATTTTTAGTCTTGCGTTGGAGTAATGTTTTAACCAATAATCAGAAATATAAAAGAGAAAAACATAAATAAGTAGTACAACTCTTTTTTCAAGTGTTCCATCTCATGCATGGTATTGTCTACAAAGTGCAAATCAAAAGGACATTAGATACGTAAGTTACAACAGTAATTGGTTACATGTTTTCCATAGTCTCTTGGTTAACAGCTTTATGTGTTAGAAATCGAGAAATGAAAGTACATATGTGTTATAAGTTATGTGAGCTAAAAGTGAAAAGGGAATTAAAATACTCCATACTCATTTTCATGACCATTGCAAACTTTTTGCAGGGCTGAAGAATGGGGTGCATCTAAGGGCCAAAGTTGTTACAGTGAGACAGATTTGATTACGAAAGAAGGGTATATAGGTAGCGGAACGGATCCAAAAATGATGAGGATAGTAGAAAACTCTATTGATGAATTGAAAACAAGAGGTTTGAAAGTGGACATCATCAACATAACTCAACTTTCCGAATACAGAAAAGAAGGTCATCCTTCTATTTATAGGAAGCAATGGGAACCATTGAGTGAAGAACAATTATCAAATCCGAGTAGCTTTTCGGATTGTATACATTGGTGTCTTCCCGGTGTGCCTGATGTGTGGAATGAGCTTCTATATTCTTATATTTTTCGACAATGAAATTATGAAAACAATATTGTTGTCAGGGCATCACTCAATGTGTAAATTATGCCATTTACATAGGCTTGTTTCTCCATTTTATTCTTAAAAGTTAAAACAATAACATTATACAGCAACTGTTATACTGGGCTTCCGAAGGAAGTATAAACGGCCCAACAAACAATACAAAAACGTAACTCTTGTAAATGGACTAATTCAACAAAGCACAAGTTTTTTGGGCTTTCGGAGACCATATTAAGTGGCTCAAGTACTGAAAAGAACATCTTCTTAAGCAATTAAAGATCCGAAATGATAACAACTAGGATTTAATTGCCCAGGCTTTGCGAAGGGTAAGCAAGTTTTGGCATTTAATTTTCGGCAATCAAAAGAGTAGAAGTAGCTTTGTCAATTATAATTGTAAGAATGCGTACAATTTCTAAATTTATACGTTTAGTTATGAATCATTAAAAACAAAAGAAACTCATAAAAATAGTTGAAAAAATAGAAAGGAAAGAGTAAGTGGTCATGTGAAAGACAATTTACCCTTAAAACAAAATTTATTTTAAAACTTTTTTGCAATTGATATAATGGTAGATGCTTAAAATTGTGAAAAATTGTACTTAAATTAACATAAGAATTGTTTATTATCAGTGAACAAATATATATCGCTGCTGTCATCAACAAAATACTGTCACACAACTAAGGTATAACAATTAGGCAAGTCTTAGTGCGCATATATCAAATATGTTTTAACTAAAAGATTGGCAATCCATTCTCGTATATCAAATGCGTTTTAACTAATTAAAAGACGGTTTTGCTAACAACCATAATTGGTGTTGTGTTTAAACATTTCATAATTAAAAAATTAACATTAAATGAACACCAAACATTCCATGTTTAGCATCGCATTTCATGTTTAAAATGAATAAATATGTATAATTATGAAATATACTAGTTTATTTAATGCTAATTTTTTAATTAAGGAATGTTTAAACACAGCTTCAATGGTTGTGGTTAGCAAAACCCGCATTAGATTTTATGCTTTCCATTATATTTTGGAATAACTTATTTTTATGCCATCAAAGAAATCCAAATATTACAGTATGTAGCAACTTTTACCCTATCTTTCAAAACGGTAAGGTTTTATCGATCCATTACTTATCAAGTTTATTAGACTAAAGATCTTATAAAATAAGATGCATTTGCATATACACCAATGTTGTGTAGCTCAGTTGAAAATGGGTAAAGCATATATGTAGCACAAGGTCAAGGGTTTAATCCTTAGCACGCCATAATCACAACCACTAAGTGAGTCATGTATGTCTCACACATTTTGGAAAGACATTGTGAGCCGATTCAGGTTACCGGTTATTAGCCTTTCTGCACCTAACAGATGCACATATGTATGTATTGATAAATACCTACACAATTTCTAAAATATATGTAGTTCCCTAATCCATGACTATTTTGTGAAACAATGATATAAGGTTTGAGTAAAAATACACAAAATAAACTCTCTTCAACGTGCAATCTTATTAAAAATGAATCAAAGAATTACAAAGTGTCTTGCAGATAAACACTTAATTAAATGACACTACGTGTTGCTCTTTGATCAAGTAAACTCAAACAAAGGTTAGTGTTTACAAGTGAACTCTGGGTCTCTGATCAGGAGCAATAATGAGTTCAAAATGAGAGTAAATGTTCTTCTTAAATGTGACAATTAATATGGAAGAGATAACATTTACTCGACCAATATTCTCTTAATAAATAAGACAAACGAGGATGTCACGTGAGAGTTGTTGAGACGAGTCAAACATTTACTGGAGAAGTACATCTTTCGTTTAGTGCTTCTATTCTTGGGAACACAACTACATTGCTTTTTAGGAACAATTATAACAATCGTTCATTCCTTTTCACAACTCGTCTTGTCTTGAATTTTTAGGTTGTACCTTATCTTGCTCCTTTGGGCTTTATTGAATAAGTCTTGCCTATTTATATAAGAGATATTTTGAGTGAAACTTTGTTGGTTGGATCAAAGAGCTAATATGATCATCAGGGCGTTGTCGATCTGTGATAATCCTTTGTCCTTCAGCTCCTAGTTTTTATAGATACTAGCTGATTCCGCATCTGCTAAAAAGTATATCTACAAATCATGTTTGATTTCTTGACTTACGTGAACCTTGCTGATGTTCCTCACTGATTCTTTATCAACTAGTCTTCTTATACTTTGTTTAATCTATGTTATACTTAGTTTAATTTATGTTTAAATATAGTTAGAGATTATTGGATACTGAAGTAATCCACCCATATAATATTAAAAAGGGATACTAATATGGCTACCCCTTACTCCTCATACCCTCTATTACCCACTTTATTCATAGTACAAAACAATTTTTTTATGATTTTTTGTTTTGTATCTTTTGTCTTTTACTTATTTTGACTTGTCAAACTTTATATTTTATATTTGTATTTTTTTTCCGACAATTTTATACACTTTATTAACAGGATAAAACAAATTTTTTATGATTTTCTGCTTCGTATTTTTTTGTTACTACTTTTGATTTGTCAAACTTTATATTTCTAATTACGTATTTTCTGTTTCGCAGTTTTATAATTAAAAAATAATAATAAATACATAAAAAATTAAGTGTCATTACTTATAAGAGAGTAGGAATAACCAATCCGTTAAAAAATCCACTAAATTGGGCCAACAATATAGTATTAAAAATATATAACACTTGAAAAGAAACGAACAAAGTAGAGGTAGTATTATCATTTTTTTTTCTTTCCCAAATCATTTTTAAGTTTTTTGCATATAGGCAAGATGTTTATTGAAAGTAATTTATTGGCCGCTTAACTATTTGTTTATCTTCATTTAAATCAATTCTGGTTAAATTTACTTCTGATAATTATCAAACATCAAGGATGAACCTAACACTAACTACTCGTGGAATTTCATTCTTTCCTTCTAATTTACTTTTAATAATATAAATTTACACTTGAAGCAAAGGTATAATCGTTATTTCATATCAGACTTTTCATTCATATTGCATGGATAAGTTAAAGGTTGGTCCATCGTTTATGTTTTGTAGTTTTCAAGCATAAATTTGGTCAAAATTGGTTTAAACGAAAACAAACATATAGTTGAGCAGCCTATAAATTCATTTCATTAAAAGGGTGGCCTATATGTTGAAAATGAAAACTTAGATGGCCTCCGGATACATTATCTCTTTCTTTTATACGATTGAGACACACTTGGCAGTATCAACCATTCCATACTTGTAAAATTGATGTTTAATTTCTTAGCCATCGTTTTCGATCCAAAAAATCTCCATTGATAAACAAATGAGAACATTGAAGAACCTGTTGTAACCAACTCATAAACTCCATATACTATGGCCTCAAGCATTGACCATGTTAACAAACTCAACATGGACTTTCTAGCCGTAACTCCAAACAAGTTGAATACAATTTATTTGCTACAAGTCTTCCAACCAACAACTTAATTAGAATTCATAAATCACATTTAAGTATTGTTTATTTGAATATTATTAACCTAAAGGCCGTCTTTGAGAGTGTGCAAGGTGGGCGATCACTTAGGGCATCAAAATTTGTCTAGTTAACAATTATATGCCTATGTACACATATTTTTCACAAAGAAAAAAGCATTTAGATTAAAATATCTTAAATGAGTAATATGTTGAACGTTTAGATAACTAATTGTATATGGTGACACTTTATATATAACATTTATTCTCAGGACCTCAAAAATTCAAAAACGGCCCTGATTAACCATTTGCTTGACATAACTGTGATAGTATTTGAGTATAACGAGATTTTAAGCCCGCGCGTTGCCGCGAGATGTTTATATATGCAAGTTAGCAAAAAAAGAGGTCCGAAGTTATCATATTACGTTAGAGTGTTGGGGTCTAGTTAGGGTAATAGAGACCAGGAAGTTAACATGTTTTAGTAAATGTATTGATGTTCAACAATTAATATGCAATGTGTGTAGTTGATGGGTTTATTCCGTAAAAGGTAAAGCTGGAGGGTTTTTGTGTCATATTTGGAAATATAATTTTTAACATTGGTGGGTATGCTGGTGTTTTTTTTCTGTCCACATGCATATTACTAAAAGGTATTCATAGATTAGGGTTACAGGTTGCGGTTGAGTGTTAGGGTCTAGTTAGGGTAACAAAAAACACGAAGTTATAATGTTTTAGTAAATGCATCGATGTTCAACAATTAATCACCAACATAATATACAGACACAATGACACAACACTAACAGAAACAGTCATATACCATGTATCCTTTGCATAGTATCAGTTGTTGTTTAGGCAATAAATCTTAAAAGTAACATACCCTCTCTATTACAAATCCAATAATTATATACTTTTTACAGTAATTTACAAAAAAGAAGAAAAAAAAGGAAAAAAAGAAGAAGAAATAAAACAAAACAAAAAAAAGTTTGGTAGGGTATGCGCTGTTTATTTTATCTCTCACAAAATATCAATAAAAGTACTCATAAATTAGGGTTTGGTTAAAAAAATCAGTTGCTGAAAATTTGGGGCAAATCATTTGTGGATTTTCTACACTGCCTTATCTTTCGCTCATGGCATCTCGATTTCTAGTGCACTCACTTTCTAAGAAGGCTGAAGGTTCTAACTGCTTGCATGATATCTTGGGGAAGCTACTTCAGCAAGAGTGGGAA
Organism: Artemisia tridentata subsp. tridentata; assembly: GCA_021014915.2. Classification (NCBI taxonomy): domain Eukaryota; kingdom Viridiplantae; phylum Streptophyta; class Magnoliopsida; order Asterales; family Asteraceae; genus Artemisia; species Artemisia tridentata. Next base: position 32,458,545 of record CP139502.1, on the reverse strand, counting down.
GGTAATACTCATGCAGTCAGGTATTATAAAGACATGATTTCACTGATTGAAAATCTTATGGCTTTTAGGCGAAGGATTCTTAAGGAGTTTGAGTGTTTTGGGGAAAGGGATGTGTTTGTTCGTACTCTTGAAGGATTAAGGATGGCAGAAGAAGAAGACATTGAAGAGATTGGCTATTTGAACCTGCTGGTGAGGGCTTGTGAGCGACGTCGGGCTGCACAGACCAAGGTTATGATGTCGCTTCTTAAGTAAAGAGTTTGTAGTTAGGTATGCAGGATCTCAGTTAAGGTGTAATGTTGTAGTAAATTGTCAGTTAGAAAGGTTCAGGTTATCTTTGTTTTAGTATTTTCATGTGTTGGCTGTTGCGAATAGTGTCTGCATATGTGTAGTTTCTTTTTAAGTCTTAGGGTCTAGTCAAGGTATGAAAGCGTCTGTTAGTATCCTGTTGTGTCAATGTTCTTTAGGTTTCTATATATTGATTGATGCTTTAAGGCTGTGGAGAAATTTTGTCTTGGCAGTCTAATCATGCAGCTCCATCACAACACAGCCTATCAATAAAAATAACTTTTACTATGTATCTAAAGTTGTGTTGTTTAATAGGCTAGGATGGGTCACTGTGCTTATTTGAATGGTAGTGATATACCAATTGTTGATTCAAAGTTGAAAGAAAGACCAAAGTAATATAAAGCTCTGCATTCTTGCTTATATAGAGTATAATTATTGTTTGTGATGTAGTTGAGATAAGAGAGGAAACTGGGATTGTCTTGCAGCAATGTGCAGGAATAGGCTTGTGAGTGGATGTGAATTTGCAGACTTAGATATTGATGAGGTGCCATATTACATCATAGATCCTTTTAAAATAGATTTAGTAGAGAAATTTTAATGTTTTGTTAATGATAAGTTTCCTTTTTGACATGCTGAATATTGACTGCATTTGTGTTAATTATATGATTAATCTGACAACAAGGGTGTAACTAAAGGGAAGCATGTATAAAATCATGAAGGTTTAATAATCAGCTTTTATAATTTAAAGGAATTTACAATCATTTATTGCTTTGATATTGGTTCATTCGAAGTTTAAATTACCAGTGTAAAATAGCATTCACAGTGCATTTATATTTTTTTGCATTGAACGTGTGTATGGGAAATATAATTGAATCATTTCATATTCCTTCTTCAGTTAGGTCTTTTGTTTTAGGTTAAACCTGTCTTTGCTTATATAAGGCAATCATTTAGCTGGTGTAAAATACATTTTAAACATCTAGGAGAAAATGGCTGGCACTCCCCATCTTGATAAGCTAAAAGAAGTTTCTGGTTCTGATGAGCTTGAGCATTGTTTTAAGTTACTCTTTTTGCAAGAAGAAGAGAATGAAGGGTTTATTATGCAGATGGGTGAAAAGTGTGACGATTTGAGAAGGAAGATTGCTATGAAGGAGGAGATAATGCAGGAGGGTCGATCTTTTGGGCCATCTCATGATGTTGCTACTGATGGTGTTGAGTGTTTGATAGAAGCACAGCAGAGGGATCGTGATATTCTAACTGCGCTGATTCAGGTCTTGGATTTGGCGCGTGAAGCAAGAGTTGAAAAGAAGCATCATGTGTTTGTGATGGAGCTGCATGATTAGGCTGTGTTGTTTTTCTTGTTGAAACTATTTTATGTCTTTCATGTTTATGGTCATGGTTTGTAATGGATGGTATTAATGAATGGAATTGCTGTTTTAGTAGTTGTTAGTGTTTGATCTTGTGTTTGTTTCTTTTCTTTTCTTTTTTTTAATTTTTTTTCTTGATTTTTTTTATTATTATATTTTGGTTGGTTGTCATTTGTTTTCTTGTGGCTATAAAAGCATGTGTGGAAGCGAACTTTAGCTCCATCTTAGTTCACTTTTTTTTGTCAGGTTACAACTAATGTGAATGGCTGCAACCCCAAATCTTGATGAATTAAAACAGGTCTATGGTTCTAATCGGCTTCATCATTGTTTTAAGTTTCTTTTTGTGCAAGAATGGACAGAAAATGAGGCATTGATTGTGTATCTTGGACAGAAGTGTACTGATCTCCAAGCAAACATTGAGAGGAGAGATAGGTTGATTCAAGAGGCTCAATCTTTTGGCCTGTTTGATGATGTAGTCACTGATGGGTTAGATTGCGTGGTTGAGACGCAACAGAGGGAGCATGAGATCTTAGTTGGGTTGAGTGCTGTTTTGAACTTAGCTCGTGAAGGGAGGCTTGAAAAGCAGCGTCCTGTCGGTTTGATGGACCTGAAGGATTAGGGTGTTTTGGTTTGGCTGTTCATGGTGTTAAGTGTGTTGGTAGCAAGGTTGTTTAGGTTTTCAGTTTTCTGAATTTTCATGTATTTTTTTATGTTAATGATGATGTTGCTGCTTATCTTTGTGTAATCTGTGTAAGAAAATAGTTTCTTATGAATAAAACCTTGCTGTAGTAGTATGGTTGTGCTTTGTGTTGGGTAGCTCTGAATATATTGGGTAATTTGAATGAATACCCATTTCCGTTTGATGTTGCAATTCAGAAAAGTGTATAAATTTATTTTGTTTAATGCTGGAAATGGCTTACTAATCTTCAATTGCAACATAGCCTATAATTATTCCAGCATGCCAGAAACACATATGAAGCCTAGAAACCAATATTTATGCACTTTTTGAATCACAAAGTTACACAGAATGATCATCAGTGAACATCATTACTACTTTTTCTAAGTTGGAAATGCCAAAAAAAAATTGTAGAAATCAACAAAACAAACATTGGCATACATAATTCATTTGTGCTGCTATGGCGCAAATGTTTTACAAAAGGAAGATATGTTTTGATACATATTTGGGCTTCTGCAGCACAAATATTGTACAAAACACAGAATCTGGTTACATATAATTTTCTACTGACTTATACATGATCATAGTTGCCTTGCATACATAGGTAAAGCAGTTTTTGTTATCTTAGAACGGCAGTAAACCGTCTTAATATTTACATCTGTTATATTCTGTAACAAAAGATTGCTGCGTGCGGCTGCTATGACTACTTTAACTTCACTTCGAGTTCTTCTTTTGAACATTTTTGGGTTTTGGGTGCTCATTTGTTGAGCTTCCTGTTGTTGCTGCATAAGTCAAAATAAGAAGCTTATTAGTCACTAATAAGATGTTATTTAGGCATACTAAGAGTAACAATAAAGTATTTTAATAAGCAAGAAATACAAAAGTTGTGAGTGTTGGTTTCTGTGTGTGTTGTAGTGCACCCAAACTGGGTAAAGATAATCAATCAAGGGTACCGGATATTCACTTGAAGTCGTGGTATCACTTTCCAATAGAAACTATTCGACCCTATGCCTGGGTTACACGAATATCTCTATGGGATAAAACCAAGTGATGTTCTTGTTCTAGGCACAGATCAAGAACCGATCGTATTTAGTGTTTAGGGTTTTATGTTATGTCCTTCATGCCATGTGATGATCTCTATTTATAATAGAGACTACTCAAAACCCTAGCCCATGGAATTATGAATAATTAACGGCCCATTAATTATCCATAATAGTTTCCATAAATGTAGGAGTCGGTGGTTATACCAACAGCAGAGTCTGTTGCCTAGCAGCAGAGTCCATCAGTTCAGCAGCAGAGTTATTGTACCATCAGCAGGAACAATAACACTATCAGCAGAATTGATACACTATCAGCAGAGTTGTTCTGCATCAGTAGCAATAAAGCTATCAGCAGAAACAGATAACTCTATCAGCAGGAATGGTAATGCTATCAGCAGCAATGAAGGTAATCAGCAGCAATGAAGCTAGCAGTACCTTTATTAACTAGCAGTACCTTGTTTTGTATCAGCAGTACCATGATGATACTAGCTACAAAACAACATAACCACATAAATGAGTCAGGGTGTTCATTGACCTGATGGGTGTATACTCCATACCTCCAAACCCATTACCAGGTGTAAACTTATCCCTCAAGTGCACTAAATTTTCCAACAGTGAGCACTTTCAATTGCTATAATGTGTGTAAATAAGGTTCTTCTGCATCTTTGACAGAGATGATGTACCCCAAATTTTTTTTCAATGGTTGTATGATGCTAATAAGCCAAAGGAGACAACACAAAAACAGTGCACCCTTGTGCATAGATACAAAGATGTTGTACTAAAAGGTCTTTTTTTTGGGACTTTGTGTATATAATTGTAACATTTTTGGTGAGGGTGAATGGCCGGTGGCATAAAAAAAGTATTGAACATGGTTGTATTGTTTTGATGCATGATGCTAATAAGCCAAAGGAAATAATGCAACAACAGTCCACCCTAGCTTGTGCATTAATAAGATTTGTTGTATCTTGGGCAGAGATGTTGTACCAATAGTTTTATTCAATATCTAATCATGCTCTGTGACTGGGTATCTTTTTTACTGTTTTTTGATTAATGTATATTTAGCTAATATGTTTTTATGTGTGCAAAAGATAGGTGTGTCAGTTCCTTTTTGGGTATGCTTTGTCAATTTAAGAAAGCCTAATTGCAATTTTATTTTCAGAAAGTAGTCCTCAATTTGTGAAAAATAATTAAGAAAACATAATAGCAAGTTGACTTGAAAACACAATGCCTAGGCGTCCTAAATGTGATAAGCCTAGAGGAGATGCCAATTGTAGCAATTGGCCAGAGGTGCTGGATTTTTATTTTTGTCAAGCCTCAATTGAAGATATTGAAATAGTGCGACAAATAAATGACCTTTGTGTAAGATTGGTTGGTGTCATTACTGAAAGGGCTCGTTTCATCGAGTAGTTGGAAAGCGTTGAGAATATCTATGCGAAGAAAATGGTTGAGCATCTAAGAGAGGTTCAAGCAAAAGATGATCAAAAGGCTATGCATATGCAGATAATGAAAGATGAATTGGATTTAAGTGCTCGTCATAAGGATGTGTTTATTCTGAAGCTTAAGGGGTTGATGGATTTCTAAGTGCCGTCCTACAATGTGCCATAATTTCTGGTTGGTTAATAAAGATGGCATTTATGTTTGTGTAATATGTATTTGTAGGATAATCTATTTAATAAAAGTAATAATAAAGTGAGTGAATGGATTATTTGTGTTTTCCTCTTAAACTAATTAAGTGGCAACTGATGTGGGGAAAATCTACATAATTTGAAGGTGAATCCAAAGTGAACCCACAAAACAGTAACATCCAATTATGGACTGTGTATGCCTATTCTGCTAACTGTGTTTTTACTCAATACATGTGGCCAATTTGTTTTTATGTGTGCAAAAGATAAGCATGTGATTCCGTTTTTGGGTTTGGCTTCTCTATTTAAGATAGCCTAGTTCTAGTTTTGTTTTCATAACTGAATTGCTAACTTGTGAAAAAGAATAAAAAAAAGGCCATGTCAAGGCGTCCTAAGTGTGATCAGCTTAAAGCTGAGGCTAATTCTAACAACTGGTCAGAAATGTTAGTTCTGTATTGTCGTCAAGCTGTAGGTGAAGACATTCAAATGGCGCAACAGATGAGTGCGCTGTGTGGAAGATTGCTTGGTGTCACCCGCGAAAGGCTTAGTTTCATTCAGGAGCTAGAGACTGTTGGGAATACCTATGCGTAGAAAACGGCAGAGTATCTAAGTGAGGTTCAGAAAAAAGATGATCAGAAGGTTATGCAAATGCGGATATTGGCAGCTGAATTGGAGCTAAATGCTCGTAATATGGATGTGTTTATTTACTAGCTTAAGGGCTTGATGAATTTTTAAGTTTGGTCCTAGAATGAGAGAAATCTGTTGTTGCTTATGATGTATGATTTATGTTGGTGTTTGCATTTGCAATCATCTATGTTTGTTTAATTTCAGTATCAATGTTGGTGTAATGTTCATGCAAATTGTATGTCAGTTGGTTGTAAGATATTTCATTCAATAAAACTGACCGTTTATGTTAAATAAATTTGTCGGACTTACTTTTTTGCTTCTTTGGATATGTTGGCTAATCTTGAAACAATGGCCTTTTAACTGTTTTGCTCCTACTCCCTTCATCTGTCTTCCGTTCCATATCTGTTGGGTTTGTTAGTGCGAGAGTTGCTGATGGTGTTCCTAGTTTTTATAAACAAACAGTTAATAGTTGCATATGCAGATCTTGTCTTTAAATAAGAGAGACTGTTAAGTAAAATGGTGTTACCTGGGTTTGTTTCTATTGCTGCACTTGTTCCTTTATTTTTTTTTTCTTGTTGAAAACCTGATCTAGAATGAAATCTGTTGTTCTGCCTGTTGGGTTGAAATGGATCTAGAAAACATTTCTTTGGCCTTCGATTGCAAATATCTCGGCCGGTATTTCCTGTGGGTCTACCGCTTTGTGTTTTCTAATTAATTTTGAGCATGAATATCCTGTGACATCATCTGTTGCGGGGGTAAAGAAAGTGATTGGAGCTGTTGCGGATGGATATGTGATAAACCCTTTGAAATTACACCTCTGTGTATTATTCAGGAATTCAAAGGATTATAATTTTTTATTTTTTAGTTTTTTGGTTTCCTAAATTCATATAAACGTGAGTTACAATATGATGTACCTGTAGCGTGGTTGTGCCTGTCTTCCATGGTTCAGACAACGGTAGATTCCATTATCTTCTTTCACTTTTGAGGCACATTCGTTGCAAGACATGTAATACCAATCTCTTTTTATGTTGATACCAGTTATTGTTGCTTCAGTGGTGAATTTTACTCCCTGCAAATGTTTGTGCAAATGATTAATTATGCATAAAATTTTCTACCATAGTTTATTGTTAACTTTTGTGCATACTCTTAATGTATTTGGTCATGCGTTATACAAAATTTACCGTGTAGGTCTCAGGACTTTGTTTTAAAAGTGTCTTCAAAGGAAATCTGTTGCGGAATTTTTCTTTTTCAATATCTTCGTATGGGGTCTTGCAAATCCGTAACGGTAGAGTAACAGCGTGCCTTGCTCTATATCTGTTTCATATCCAAAAGGTAGAATTAATCTGTTTTTATAAATTTTCATGTAGATATGCCGTGATTTTCAATTTTGGGTTTCAACGTTCTTACTGTTCTCTTGATTGATCAACCTCTGGTGTCTTCGGGTTTAAGTAATAATATGTTTCAGATGTCGCTGTTAACCGGTAATCAGGCAAAACAGTATTTGACAATGTCATAAGAATTTTCTATTTGTATACAAAGTTAGTTTAAAGTATCAATGTAATACCTCTGTATTTTGATACACGGCAAGAGCTGACTACAATTATAACTGGCTGCTCTATTGTCTCAAGCCTAGCTTCTCCAAACTTTCTGGCCATCTCATCCCACATTGTGAACTCCACAACATTACCGCTGCCAACATAAGTAAGTCATTAGAGAGATGAGAAATGGTGGAAATTTTTTTTTTGTAATAGAAGTGTTTGGTATAAGGTTACGTACTTTAAATTTTCTATATCCACTTTCCTATAGATAGTTTCATCTTGGTTGGCACCTCCTTTTCTTTTTAGCTCGCCAACTGAACCTAGACATCCTATGTAATCGTAAGTAAATAAGTATTAGAATTTTAATATTTTGTTAGATTTAAAAAAGTTAAGAACTAAAACATGACCTGTGAGTATCGGGTACTCCATTTTCCCTGATCCATCTTCTCTATGGACCCTGGATTGAAGTTGGTTGTACGAAACAAAGCTAAATTAGTGGTGTGGAATGTATGTTGTTGTTATAGGTTCAAACTTTATGATTTTTCCAAATCATATGCTTGTTTTGTTATCAATGGTTTGTTGGTATGGGTTGGTAGGTTCACACATGAATTCGGAGATCCTGTATACTGATCCAACATTGATTTTTGGGTTGAAGTAGTCAATATCTCTGATATTCATATTGCCTTGTATCGCATTCCCCTGTTCATATTCATATGATGTTATACAAAAATCAATGTTTAATGTGTTTTGTTTATAGTACATGAGCTGTTACATACCTCTCGATCTATCAAGATGAAGCAGAGTCCAGTTTCATTTTTTTTTCAATTTTTTTGGTAACTTACTGCAACCCATTTTCTGTAAACCCTAGCTTGAAGTATTTTGTCATTAGATGTGGGTCTCAGCTCAGCAATTTTTTCCTCTTACATTGTACTGGTAGTTGCGAGTGTTTTGTCATCAGGTGTGGATTCTAGCTTGTTAGTGCAAGCAGTCACGTTGGGGAGATTGTTAGTGCAAGCAATCTCGTTTGTTTTGATTGATGACAAACATGTAACTTGATACATAACGTAAAATGTACAAGTTACTTGTAATCTTATTTTGTCTCAACATACATCCAACACCTCTCGACTTCTCGAGTCCTCGTATGATACAACACAGGTTCGTACATGTTTGTTATGTGGCATTATGATCAAACCCTTAACAAACCATTTAGAATATTTAAAATACAGTTAGGTCATTAAGTATTTTAAAAGGTTAATCATTCTACTTAGAACCTCATTTTACACCTTTGCATAAACAAGTATTTTTACTTGTACATCATGTTTCCTAAGTTTAATAGGATAAGTACACTTTAGGTGTCAAACTAACATGATACATCTTGGTAAACATATATTAGTTAAGCTAGTATATACATGCTACATGATCACTAGGATACATGTTACATACATATATACATTTACATTATTTACATTTTAAATCTTAAAATGGAAATATATACATGACATCATGGCATACATCATTTAGAAATCTTGTAGATTTAGAAAGATCTTGAAGCAATGTAGTTGACTTTGCAAGATCTTGGTTAGATATGGAAAGATATTTGGAGATTTTTTGTCAGACACCCGCGGAACCAAATGGTATAAAGGACGGATCCCTTTATTTGGTTCCGCCAAATCCGCGGGGTAAAATTCCTGTTGGCTATAAATAGCAGCCCATTGTTTACCCATTGTTCATCCCACTTGAACACACATTCCCCCTACCCTTTGCATACATTTAGATCATTAGTAAATCATGTAGAAACACACATTAATCACCCTTTACATAATGATCATAATGTTACTAACTTTCATTATGTTGTAAGCATATACTCGTAATGATCCTGTGAAGCTAGCTCAGAGATCGTGAGTCATCATCATAGCATACTTCCTGATCCACCAAGAAGGTTAGAAGATCTTGAAGTCATTATCCACCATAGCATACCAACATATGAAGATTCAAGGGCACTTGACATCGTCAATGTTTGAAGACTTCTTATTCAAGAAGTTCATGTAGATTCCACATGCATATATGAAGATCCATCACAACAAGTTTAGGGAGCTTGTGATCTTCATCCATTGAAGGCTTCCTATCAATGGAAGTTCATTTAGATTAGCCATTCATGTCCATGACCTATTTATGTCATGGATCATCATTGTAATCTATTCATACTAGATTAGGTGGTTTATGTGTTTGTGCCATAAAACACAAGGTTTCTATGTTGGGCCATAAAACATAGCGGGAGTGGTTGTACCCTTGTAAAAGAACTCGATATCTAGCTTAGTGTCGGAAATTGTATAGGCGACGTTAGGTTGGTTCTACCTCGAACTAGAACCCGGTATTTAGCTTTGTACCGGAAAAAGTGTAAGCGACGTGTGTAAGGTTTTCTCCGCCGAGAAGGGAGCTTGTTGATCTAGTGAAGTAACTCTCGAGTTGGGTACTCGGGGAGTGGAGTAGGGCGGAGAGGAGCTCCGTGACCGAACCACTATAAATCATCGTGTTCGGTTTGCGCTTTCTTTACTCTTTACTTTTATGTTTGCACTATATGATTGCTTGTGTTGTGTCTTGATGATCATACTTAGATGACAACGTGTTTAGTATATGCTAGTCATAAACTTCAATAAACATCTTTCATATTAGAACAAGCTTAAAAGGATATTTGATACAACAAGTTTTAAGTTTTTAAAACGGTAACGTATTCACCCCCCTCTACGTTTTCACATAGCTCACCAAGTGTAGCGTTCGTTGTCTCTTGCATTGTACTGGTAGTTGCAAGTGTTTTGTCATGAAGTATGGCTTGTAGCTCATCAACTGTAGTAACCTCCATTTAACTGGTAAGAGATAAAAAAACAAAGTCAGTTATAAAGGAAAAATGAAAAGTAATAACGATGCAAAGATACACCATTCAAATAATAACATGATAAGAGAATTTAAATAGTAACCCTCTATAGTAAATTTACCTGTATCTAATCATTGTTATCATATTTTTATGTAAGCAAAAGAGAGCAAAAGCAAAAATTATAGACATATAAAGTATATACATATCAAGCAAAAAATCATATTTAAACTTGGTTGGGTTGTATTCTTTTGAGAAAGTCTTTGTAAACTATGTTTTTCGTGACATTTGCTGCCTCATTTTCTTGCTGTTTCATAAGAATTTTCAGACCGTGAAGAGAAGTTGATTGCGTGGTTTTGTAACCTTACAACAGGTTTTACCTCTCGAGGGATCTCAAGAGGCTTACAACCCCACCAGGCAGTGTACCTGACCGATGTAGTATAGTGTAGTGGTAAGTACGGGGGATTGATCGTTCTCCACAGGGAATAGTGTTCGTTAGGTATGAAAGGCTACTCTAATTAGGCCTAAGGGTTGAGGAAGATTCTTTTTTATGTTTTTATAATTTTATGAAAGCAAATAAAATCTCGGGTTTTGAAGGAGTGGGCGGAATTAGTCGCTAGTCAACTAACCCAAATTACTACGAATGCAATAAAATTAAATAACTGAAAATAAAATGTGGTGAGAAACTTATGTGTAGAGAAATGTGTTTACTTAGATTTCCTTACTCCCTAACTATCTTTTACCGGTTAATTAGTGTGTATTAGTCGCGTGGATGACGGGTGTATTCCTTAATACCATTCGTGGGGTGGCGTACTTACTTCCCCAACTCTACAAGCTCCTACTTCACTCCTATGTCGAGCCGGCTAGGAAGCTCCTAACATGGGATCACTAGAATTCGCTTGTGCATTAAATACAACCATAAAAACCTTTAGTACGCATTTGGTTCATGTTTCTTAAGACGTTCAAGCAAGTTACCGAATAGGAAGTTAGCCAGTTTTCTTAAGCCTAACATAGATAAACAATCATCCAATACAACTAATAACACACTAACAACCAATAATCAATAGCTAGGTTTCATTAGATCTAAGCAAACACAAGATAAATTTAGCCTAACATGTTAAACAAAAGACAAGAATAAGATAGAATCAAACAACACATAGACATATTGAATGATTAATTGATAACTTATCTTTCAATGAAACATGGAAGATCTCAAGGCAAAAAGCCCTGAAAAAGTAGCTAAAATCGTCTTAGGGTTTTATCCCAAAATTCCACACACTAAGCTCTCCTAATGACAAAAAATTAGAAAACTATATATAGATTTTTGGATCTGACGGCGTCACCTTATGGAGTGTGACGCCGTCACCTCGCCGCTTTTAGGGTTCCCGGATGACCTTCTTGACGCCGTCCCTCTTTAGCTCTTCAAAAATCCATTCTGGCTTATCAAGGCTTGACGCCGTCTAACCATGAACGTGACGCCGTCCCCTTATGATTTAAGCCGTGACGCCCTCGATCAAGTTAAAGCGTGACGCCGTCAGAATTCACATGCTATTTTCACTGGCCCGTCATGAGTAAATTTCACATCCAACTTTTCTTGCCAAGGCATGACGCCGTCCAGAGTAAAGTCTGACGCCGTCAAGAGTAACTTTTAGCCGATTTTTGAGACTTTGTCGTTTTCTTCACTTTAATGCTCCAAAAACGTCCAAAATGCCTCCTTTTCCAGATTTCTCCTCAAAAGTACCTAAAATGACAAAAGAAACGATTTAGGGCAATATTTGATCAAATAAATACGATTTAAGGCTTAAATGACCCCTTAAAAGCGGTACACTTTTCGCCTCATCAAATACCCTTACACTTGAGATTTGCTTGTCCTCAAGCAAATGCGCTTTTATTCTAATCAAAATATAAGTTAGGGGTCATTTAATGCTAATATAAAAGTAATTACAACAAATAATCGTTCCACTTCAATCATAATAAGCACGGAGATTATAAACTAGCACCTCACAAGTAGTGTTTAGATACTCACATCTCTCAAGTGTCATCAAAATAAATCTCATAAATGAAAACGGAAAATATCTCTCACTACCTGTCATAGCAAATAGATTACCATAGGCTTGGGAAAGGATCGAAAACCTCCTCCACTAGGCGTAAGCACCTAAGATAAACTATCAAAGAGGGCTTTTAAATGGGTTATAACGTTAGGTGTAGGGAAAAGGAAAACACGGTTTTGTTGGATAAAGGATATTTTACTGGTGGCGAGTTAAAAATCTTGATCAATTACATGTACTATACAATGTTGCTAAGCCAAGACTAGACTCGATCTTAAGCTAGAAACGAAATAACAAAATAACAAAAATATAAAACAAACATAAAATAAAACGGGATGGTAGTCCGTATGTTTTTTTTTTTTTTTTTTTTTTTTTTTTTTTTTTACTTTTCTTTTTCTCATTTTTTTGTATTTTTCTTGATTTTTTCGATTTTTTTTTTTTTTTTTTTTTTTTTCTTTTGATCATACACTTTTACCCTACCATCCAAAATAATACATCATAGGGGCATTGCATCCCCCTTACACTTGAATTTTTACATAACTTTACAAATACTAATCTAATGACTCGAATTAAGATAATCGAAAAACTTGGAGTACTTTTAAAATATTTAGCACATATGGGGGTAATAAATGATGTTCTTCCCCATTACTCCATTACACTAGTACTTTACCCATGAGTCCCAATCGTCCCAAAACAATATGTACAAGGATATGACTCGACTTAGCAACCATGTAATCAACTAGATAATTAACTTGGGTTTAAACAAATGTTGTAACAATAATGCACTAAAAATGAGTGCATACAAGGTAGGCTAAGGCGATTTGGGTGTACATTTAAGTGGGGTGTAACAAATTCTTCCTTTAAGTAAAATGATTAAAGGTCGAAACGAAAAGATAGGCTCTGAGGGGTGTACTAGGGGTATCGTGTACTAAAAATGAGTACAACGCAAAGGGTGTGGGAGAATTACTTGACCAATGTAGCCAAAATAATTATAACAAAAACACAGGTGTAAAACAATGGGTTAATCCTAATGCCTCTTATCATGTAGTAAATCTAACTACACGAATGTAGTCTCACTTGTGGCCTTGGAATGGTCCTAACGCAAGTTCTAGAATCTAAGTGCTACCGGTACACACATCATAGCATAAATGCTTTTCCTACCAATTCTAGGGGCGAACCTCACATATTTGGGGTGGAAAATTTTTTTAGTGGTACGGTTTTTGTGCTAGTCATATAACTCCTATCCGTGAGACGCTCATTAGAACTAAAGTTTCACTCCTATATGTTGTAAAAAATTTTAAATTTGGCACTAAAATTACCTTAACAAGTATTTCTCTCAGTTTTATTACACATCTACCATAAAACAAACAAAAATCAAGCGCAATTGTATTCTCTAAAATCGTACTTTTACCCTCCCCTTACACTTAAGATGAACATTGTCCCCAATGTTCAAATAACAAGATGTAAAAGCAAAAAGTAAAAGAATGAAATCAAATACTCCCCTGATTCGCTCGGTGGATAATGAAATTACACGGTTAGATCTTCCTCCAAAGAGAATGTTGAAGCTCCATGACTAATGCATCGCCATAAGCTTGATTCCAAAAACATCTCCTTGTCCAAAATAACCTGTTAAACCTGAGAAAACAAACACGAAAACCTGCGTAACATCGGCGGGAAAAATCTATATATAAGGATATAATGCTTGTGGAATGATAATTTTGCAGATTCCTGGAGATTATAAGTTGGAGATTTTAATAAAAACTTTTTATGAAAACAAAACTTTCAAAAATTTCTGGAAATTAAATCTGACGCCGTCAGGTTATAAACCTTGACGCCGTCAGAAATGACCTGACAAAAATTTTCATTTTAAGTTTCCGGAAAATTTCTGGAAAAACCTTTACCTTACTTCCTGGAAATCCTGCAAAACATCATTATGACTCGATACAAGCATTTGACTCAAACAAATACTAATATGTATGCTAATTTATTATTATTACGATTCATGTTCATTTGTGTTCTAATAAACCGATTTAGATTTCCCTTACACTTAACTTTTGCAAAATACCTTTATATGTAGTTAAGACGAAGTTAAAAACAAAATAAAGCATTTTCACAAATTAGTTTTTAACATGAATCAATAATAATAAAAATTAAGCACACATACGGAAACAAATAAAATCAAACAAACAAATAAATAAACACACAAAGCAAATAAATAAAATAAAGCTTGGGTTGCCTCCCAAGAAGCGCTTTTCTTTATTAACGAGTCTTGTAGCTAGACTCAAAGTCACGTACATTACGTGACTCCATCATCGGTCACGGTTCCTAGGCCATTCTCCTTCCCGGTTTTATATTCCGGTCCTAATTTCAAACAATCCTTGTAGAAACCGAATATCCTTTCCATAACATAGTCTACTCCTTTACTTCTATCCTCATCATTCCTATAGTAGACCGCTTGCTTGAGCTCCTTCTCAACACTTGACAAGTGTTGGAATTGTTCTATCTTATATGGCATTTGGTAGCTTACTTCATCGGTCTCATCCTTAAATCTAACTATCCCTAAGGAAGGTTCATAAGTCATTCTAGAGACCTCAACAAATGGTTTTCCAAAAACCACTTGAGTCAAGGATGCATCGACTATTGGGCGGATATCTTCTACAATTACAAAGTCGGTGACATAGGTGAAGTTTCCTACATAAACCGGTAATCCTTAACTCTTCCCGTGAAGTTACTCATCCAACCCTTGTCAGGGAACATCCTATACCCAAGTTGATTTTTCATTATCAAGTTGTAGTGGGCTCTAGTCATGATGTTTATGGGTGATCTAAGGTCAATGTAAGCTTTCCACACATGTAGATGTCCGATGTTGCATGGTATGTTGAGATTAGAAGGGTCGCCTATTTCTATGATTGGTCTACCTAGGAAGTATGGTGTCTCGGGGTCATCGAATAAGTTTGTATGATATGCGCGCTCTTCCTTAGTGGGTAGCTTATTGAAGTAGTCCTCATCATTATCTACTTCCTCAATCACACTTGTCCTAACTTCCTTATCAACCTCGACTTTCCTATCCTCATCCTTAGGTTCACTTTCTATCCTACCCTCATTCTTGTCACTTTCTTCCATGCTCCTATCGATTGGTCTAATAGTGACAACGTTGACGAAGTGGACATGTTTGGATGAAGAAGGGTCTTTGACTTGGGGTCCGCTATTTGTGTTCCTAGCGTCCTTATGCGGAGGTGATAGCACTTGGTTATTGAGGGCTTTCAACAAGTTGTCAATTTTATTGGTCATCTCAGTTTGTTGTTGATTGAATTCGGTCTCGAATCTAGCTATCCGAGCTTCTTGAGATGCCATAAATTGGGAAATCAATCCTTCAAAGTTATTGGTACTACCATTGCCGGAAGGATTATTGTTGAAAGTACGGTTCGAGTTGGAACCGCTTGATTGGAAACGATTAGGTGGGTTGGAAGAATTGGTTTGTTGCGTGTTTTGGTTTTGTTTCCACCTAAGGTTCGGGTGATTTTTCCATGAGGGGTTGTATGTATCACCGTAATGGTTTGGCTCGGGTTTGAAAGTGTACCACTTGTCTCCCGCTCCGTCGGTACGCGAGGATGCGTAGTCCACAAAAGCTTGTTCGGGGAGTTCCATGCAATCACGAGTGTCGTGGGGACCACTACATAATTCACATGAAGAAGTGATTTTGTTCACTTGGCTTGAAAGTTTAGGAGCCTCGTAGGATTTCATGAGAAACTTGACTTGGTCTTCAAGTTCTATGATCCTACGGTCGGAAGTGCTTGAATTATTCGAAGGCAAAGATATTGCCTTGACCGTTTTATTCAAATCACGGGGATCACTCCAACTTTCGTTGTCATAAAGAGCAAGATCCTCTAGGAGAGCCCATGATTGTTCCGCACTTAGATCACGTAGCTTGCCACCGGCCGATTGGTCAATGGTTTGCCTCGTGGAGAGATTGATATGGTCATAGAAGATTTGGACTTGGAGCCAAATTTCTATGCCATGGTGGGGGACTTTTTGGAGTAAGTCCTTGAATCGAGTCCATGCCTCGTGGAGAGTTTCGCCTTGACGTTGTTGGAACATCAAGATATCATTCCTTAGCTTGGTAGTTCTTCCCGGTGGGAAAAACTGAGCAAGGAAACGAGTGGTGAGATCATCCCAAGAGGTAATGGATCCTGCGGGTTGACGTTCTAGCCACTGACTAGCTTGGTCCCGCAAAGAGAATTGGAAGAGACGCAATCGGGTCGTCTCTCGAGTGGCAACATCAAGGTCTATAGAATCAACGATTTTAAGAAAGTCCTTGAGATGTTGATTAGGATCTTCAGAACGAAGTCCATGAAATGCGCATCCGCTTTGCACCAACGGATGGTGTCGGATCGCAAGGGTGTGATATTGGCTCCTTGAGTGAGCTCAATGGTGTTTCGATAGCCATGGTGGCTAGGACGGGAATACTCTCCTAAAGTACGGGCTCTAGGAGGTGGTTGTGGTTGTTGTGGTGGTGGGTTGTGGGGGTTAAGGATATTACCATCTTCCATGATGTCGGATGGTATGGTTACGAACAAAGACACGAAGAAAATAGATAGACTAAAGAAAACCTAGAAAAATAAAATAAAAATCTCACTAGAAAGGAATCTAGTGAGTAGACCTAATAGAAATAAAAATTCAACCTAAACAATAACTATTCCCCGGCAACGGCGCCAAAAACTTGATTGCGTGGTTTTGTAACCTTACAACAGGTTTTACCTCTCGAGGGATCTCAAGAGGCTTACAACCCCACCAGGCAGTGTACCTGACCGATGTAGTATAGTGTAGTGGTAAGTACGGGGGATTGATCGTTCTCCACAGGGAATAGTGTTCGTTAGGTATGAAAGGCTACTCTAATTAGGCCTAAGGGTTGAGGAAGATTCTTTTTTATGTTTTTATAATTTTATGAAAGCAAATAAAATCTCGGGTTTTGAAGGAGTGGGCGGAATTAGTCGCTAGTCAACTAACCCAAATTACTACGAATGCAATAAAATTAAATAACTGAAAATAAAATGTGGTGAGAAACTTATGTGTAGAGAAATGTGTTTACTTAGATTTCCTTACTCCCTAACTATCTTTTACCGGTTAATTAGTGTGTATTAGTCGCGTGGATGACGGGTGTATTCCTTAATACCATTCGTGGGGTGGCGTACTTACTTCCCCAACTCTACAAGCTCCTACTTCACTCCTATGTCGAGCCGGCTAGGAAGCTCCTAACATGGGATCACTAGAATTCGCTTGTGCATTAAATACAACCATAAAAACCTTTAGTACGCATTTGGTTCATGTTTCTTAAGACGTTCAAGCAAGTTACCGAATAGGAAGTTAGCCAGTTTTCTTAAGCCTAACATAGATAAACAATCATCCAATACAACTAATAACACACTAACAACCAATAATCAATAGCTAGGTTTCATTAGATCTAAGCAAACACAAGATAAATTTAGCCTAACATGTTAAACAAAAGACAAGAATAAGATAGAATCAAACAACACATAGACATATTGAATGATTAATTGATAACTTATCTTTCAATGAAACATGGAAGATCTCAAGGCAAAAAGCCCTGAAAAAGTAGCTAAAATCGTCTTAGGGTTTTATCCCAAAATTCCACACACTAAGCTCTCCTAATGACAAAAAATTAGAAAACTATATATAGATTTTTGGATCTGACGGCGTCACCTTATGGAGTGTGACGCCGTCACCTCGCCGCTTTTAGGGTTCCCGGATGACCTTCTTGACGCCGTCCCTCTTTAGCTCTTCAAAAATCCATTCTGGCTTATCAAGGCTTGACGCCGTCTAACCATGAACGTGACGCCGTCCCCTTATGATTTAAGCCGTGACGCCCTCGATCAAGTTAAAGCGTGACGCCGTCAGAATTCACATGCTATTTTCACTGGCCCGTCATGAGTAAATTTCACATCCAACTTTTCTTGCCAAGGCATGACGCCGTCCAGAGTAAAGTCTGACGCCGTCAAGAGTAACTTTTAGCCGATTTTTGAGACTTTGTCGTTTTCTTCACTTTAATGCTCCAAAAACGTCCAAAATGCCTCCTTTTCCAGATTTCTCCTCAAAAGAACCTAAAATGACAAAAGAAACGATTTAGGGCAATATTTGATCAAATAAATACGATTTAAGGCTTAAATGACCCCTTAAAAGCGGTACACTTTTCGCCTCATCAGAAGTTGCTCTAGACAGAGCCACATACAGTTGACCATGGCCAAATATTGGTTTCGGTAGATATACACCAATCTTGTTTAGGGATTTTCCTTGGCTTTTTTTGATCGTCATGGCGTAGCAAAGTTTTATTGTGAATTGGTTTCTTTTGAATATGAAAGGAAGGTTGGGATCTTTATCTATTAAACTAATTCTGTGTATAAAAACCTTCTCGTCAACTCTTGTACCAATAATAATCTGCGCTTCAATAAGCTTTGACATCAGATGTGTGACTATCATCCGTGTACCATTGCATAAACCGCCTGCCACATTTACATTTCTTAACAGCATAATTGGTGCTCCCACTTTTAGTTCAAGCTGATGTGGAGGAAAGCCAGAGAGTTTAAACGTATTTAGATGTTCAGGTGGGTATAACATTTCTGTTTCAGCCCCGGTGTTCCCAGACGGTATTGGCACATCATAACTTGCATAAGTTGTTGTCTCACCTTCAACCATTGAGAGAACTTTTGAGTTGATAATGTCTGCGGTTTCGTTTTTTGGACATACAATGGTTTTTTGTTGAAGAGTTGTTGCGGAAGGTGTGTGTAGTGTGGTTTGGTCATAAATGAATTCTATTAGTTTCAACAAACCTTGGTCATCTTCTTCAAAGGAATACCTTGTTGGAATATCAATCCAGGATGTATCTTCTTCACCTTCTGCAGCAGCGTTTCCAACTTTACCATCGCCAACATCAAGAAGCCATGATGCAAAGGAATTAGATAGGTTCTTTTCTTCTTTAGTTAAATCTGGCCTTAATAACCTCATATTTTGTTTAAGTGTCAGAAGGCGAAAACGCGGCCAAAGGTATGAATTCGCGATAGATGATGCTATGAGTTCCATTTTTGGTGCCCCTTCTTTACAGGAAGTGTCTGCCTGAAATCCCCGCCTAAAATAACTGATTTGCCCCCAGATAAGACATCTGGTGCGTCAAGCAGATCTTTCAAAGTTCTGTCTAATGCTTCAAAACACCTCCGATCATTCATAGGCGCTTCTTCCTAGATAATAAGATCTGTGTCCACCAACAATTTTCCCAAGTGAGTGTTTTTTTTAACTTTACACAATGTCTCTTCCGTCAATTCAAGCGGTAGTTTGAATCTAGAGTGAGCTGTTCGACCTGCTGGAAGAAGTAAAGAAGCAATGCCTAAAGAAGCCACTGCTAGCACTATCTTGCCTTCAGAACGTAGGCTGCTAATGATGGTCTTCCAAAGAAAAGTCTTACCCGTTCCGCCATGACCATAGACAAATATTAGTTCTTGATTATTTGCTATAGAAGCATCCATAATAAGATCATATATTTGTCGCTGGTCACTATTTAACTTTGGGACATTCTCATCCTTTTCTTGTTTTAACACTTCACGATTGTAATTCTTTTCTTCCATTAGAAGCCTGTTTTCCAACTCATCAATCAAATCTCTTGGAGGCGGTGGTAAACCAAATCCTTGTAATGATTTTCCTAAACTGCTTAATATCACTTCCAGCTCAAATAGTATGTAACCTTTTAACTCAGGATCGTTCGCATGATAATTTTGAATTCCAACACATTGTGACACAATTCTTGGTATGTCATGGCCCATGATAACGCTCAAATTGTGCATGTTTTTAGTAGAGTTATTCGTGCTTTTGTATATATTATTTGGTTATATTTATATGCTTTTGTTACTTAATCGCACCAAAGTATGTTTGCAAATTATATGTAGCCAAGTACAGGAAAAAAGGAAGAAAAAGTGAAAGATTGATGAAGGAAACAAGGACTTACTATTGTACGAAGATTCCTATGTCAAGATCCACACCGAAAAGGAATTTCATAGAATGAAGATCCAAGTATTCATAATTCCAAGTTCCAAGACAAAGGAAAGATCAAGTTTGGACAAAGAACCAAGAGCTATGAGAAAGATACAAGCCAAACATCAAAAGACCAAGTTTGTGTCTACAGGACAACTCCATCCGATCGGATGCAACCCACAACCGATTCAGATGGAGATGATGATCAAGACCATCCGATCGGACACAACCTGTATCCGATCGGATGGAGCCCTCGTACTTTTCTCAAATCTGCACTTTGGTTAAATTCTAGGCTCTTCTATTTGGTATTCTAGGTCCTTCTAAGCTACTTAGAGGCCAAGTTGCAGCATTTAAAGTTCCTATGCTTAAGAGTAGTATAAATAGAGCCTTTGGAAGACAACAAAAAGACAACTATTTACACAACTATTATTCAATAATCAATCAACTCTCTCCAATCATAAACCACTCTCAAAAGCTCTCAAATTCGTCCTTAGAAGTTCAGGAAACTTTGGAAGTCCAATAAGTCAACATTTGGAAGTCAAACTCTCAAGAAGTCAACACCAATACTTTGGGTATCATTACCTAATGATTTGTAATCTCATTCCAATCATTGTAAGACTTTTAATCATAATTTCTAATGTTCAAAATTCTGAGTTTATGTTCATATTTGTTATGAGTGGCTAGTGCCTTTGTGCACTTGCTTAGATGATGTATATTACTTAATGATTTGCGTATGATTGTGATAACATGTTTTAATTCAATTTCAAGTTAATTCTAAGATCCAATTGTGCTTAAGTTTCATAGTGACAGTTGTTAATCAAGTTTGACTAGTTGTTAGTAATTCTAAAGGTCGAAAGGTTTATTGTTATTCAACTAGTTATAATCATTTGTCTATGAATGATTGTTTTTACCCATTATTCTTGGTTAAACAAAGAAACTTAGTTGTGGTTGTAATAAGAATGTTTTTTTCTATCAAATTGGATTGATTGAAAACCACCTCATAGGTCGAAAGATTAGTAGTTTACAATCAATTGTAACCTTTTTGTCTATGATCGGTTACCTTTTGTATTTTGACCATTTTCTAAGCTTATTTGATAAAACAAAAGATTATTTTTGTTTTTAAGTTTGTTAATCCAAACTTATGAAACTTGAATTGATCTTGAATTGATTGGTTAAACTTAATGCTTGTTTTTATAAACTAAAATCTTGACGAAGGTTTAACTTGTAAGAACAATAGATTAGTTCACCAACTAATTATCATAACCAACATGTTAACAAAAGTTATCACAATCATGCTTATCTAGAGTAGTATACTAGTCTAAGCAAGTGTAGTTTTAATCATTTGAATTATCATATTATCATTATTGCTTGTTTTTTAGATTTACTTTTAGTAGCTTTTATACTTACAACTTGATTCACTCACAAATCCCTGCGAACGATCCCGACTTACCATCATAATCTTTCTATAACGGACGAGTTCACTTGCTCGTATGTGTTATTTCTAGATTCGGTAATTCAACCCTTATAAATTTAAAACTTGTACACGCACGTAACAAATCAAGTTTTTGGCGCCGCTGCGGGGGATTTTGATTGTGTTTCTGAAAGTTTTAGAAGTCCATCTCTTACCAAGTTCTTTGTTGAAAAAAAACTCCAAGCCAACCATCCAATCGGTTAGACTCCCATCCGATCGGTTCCCCAATAATCAATTTTTACCGAGACGTTTATCGATCGGCACACCTCGCCATCCGATCGGTTAACCAAGTCTGATTTTCCAAACTGATTTCATTCTTTTCTCGTGTGTTTAAACGTTGCCTAGATTCTCTTGGGAATTGTTTGAACACTCGCTCAACTGGAATAGAACCAATTTCACCTCTTTCAGATCCCGAACGTTTAATCTGAAGACCAAGAAGAAGAAGAACACCTTTTGTTCCATTAACCAACCGTGTACCAAGAGTACCAAACCAACCGTTTGATAACCTTTTCGAAGCCAAAGTCGTTTATAACCCATTCACTGATCAACCTTTTCCCATGGCTGACGATCAACCCATGTGGGCCACCAACCGAGCCGTAGCACCCACTCCTGGAGCTGCTATTGTTGTTGTTAACCTTGGTGACAATTTCACCGTGAAAGGTCACCATCTTTCTATGATCAAAGACCGCCAATTCGATGGCCGTTCGCGGGCCGATCCGCATAAACACATTGCCCCAGGAACTATCAATACTTGGGAGGAGATGAGGCAAGCTTTTGTAAGCCGATTCTTTCCACCTGCCATGTTTGACCGACTCATGGGAGAAATTCGTGCTTTCACACAAAATCCTAACGAATCACTCGTTGAAGCTGGCTTCGTATGAAAGATTTGCTTCGTAGTTGTCATGGACATGGTTTAGGACGAGGAACCATTATCCAAACTTCTACCATGGACTTGATGAAACATCTCAAGGAATCCTTGATGCTGGAGGAATTTTTCTCTATAAGACCCCTAACGAGGCACATCAACTACTCGAAGACCGAGTACTCCTC
This sequence comes from Artemisia tridentata subsp. tridentata, assembly GCA_021014915.2. NCBI lineage: Eukaryota > Viridiplantae > Streptophyta > Magnoliopsida > Asterales > Asteraceae > Artemisia > Artemisia tridentata. Next base: position 32,435,918 of record CP139502.1, on the reverse strand, counting down.
AAACTCGATTGGTCAAAAGATTCCAAAACCAAACCCTTAAGAAAAACCGTTGCTTTTGCTGAAAGTTCCGATACCTCTAAACTCATGGAGAAAATGGAAGCCTTGACTTCCAAAATCGACTCGCAATAGAAAGATCTTAAAGGAGAAATGAAAGAAATGCAAGATGGTTGTAACAACTGTGGAGGTAATCACCCATCATCGGAATGTGACGATCAACCAATGGACGGACCTAAAGAAGGAGAAGCTAATTATGTCCAAGGAGGATACCGTGGAGGCGGTTATCGTGGTAACTATTACGGGAGAAATTCGGGAAATTGGGAAGATCGCCAACGAAGGGATAACAACCGTGATTCTCAACCTCGAGCAGACAATCAAACTTCACAAACCTCTGATAAAAAGCCGGAAGAATCCGATTTCAAAAAAATGATGAGAGAATTCGTGACTACTCAAAAATCCACTAATGAGTTCGTCAAGACTCAATTTTTCAATCTCAAAACCAAAGTTGAGCAAGGTCAGAAAAATCATCAAGCATCTATTCAGGATCTTGAAAACAAATTTGGTAGACTTTCTGACCAATTCTCTTCCCGACCATCAGGTTCATTACCAAGTAATACCCAATCCAACCCGAAACCAACATCATCTGGATCAAACGATAAAACTTATCGTCCACCACAGACTAGAAATGAGCATATCAATGCTGTATTCACAAGAAGTGGTCTCTCTTATGATCCACCACCAAATCCAAATGATACCACGATCATCCATGATGAAAGTGAGGATGAAGTTGAAGAAGCAGAAAAGGAAAATACTCCAAATACACCCACCAAAGAAAAACCTATTTCAACAGTCAAGGCGTACACACCAAAAATTCCATATACACAACGCCTTAAGAAAGAAAAGATGGAGGAGCGTTATAAGAAGTTTGTTGAAATGATCAAAGAGGTTAGACTCAATGTACCCCTCGTTGATGTTCTAGCTGGAATGCCCAATTATGGGAAATTTTTAAAGGAACTTCTGAATAACAAGAACAAGTTGGAACAAATATCCGCTACCTTTCTCAATGAAGAATGCTCAGCCATTGTTCAAAACAAAATTCCACCAAAACTCGGAGATCCCGGAAGTTTTCTGATTCCATGCACGTTAGGAAACAACATCACATGCGATGCTTTAGCTGATCTTGGTGCAAGTATCAATTTGATGCCCTATTCGTTGTATTCTAAACTTTCCATCAATACCTTGAAACCTACAAAGATGAGTATTCGATTAGCCAACCATTCTTACCAATATCCTGTTGGGGTTGCTGAAAATATGCTTGTTCAAGTTGGTAAATTTATTTTTCCCGTGGATTTTGTGATCTTAGAAATGGAGGAAGATAGTAGAGTCCCTCTTATTTTAGGAAGACCTTTCCTAAATACCGCTGATGCTATCATCAAAGTAAAAGGTAAAGAACTCAATCTTGGAGTTGGAGAAGATAGAATTACCTTTTTAATCGATAAAGCAATGCAATATCCATATTCCAGTGATGACACTTGTTTTAACATTGACGTAATCGATGAAGTCACTGACGAAGAATTAGATGCATTACTTGACGATTCTGATCCATTCATGACTACTTCGGAGAAAATTAGTGAGACAGATCTTGATAAAAAATTCGCTGATTTTATGGAAGTAAAATTCGAAGAAGATATTGAAGAAGTTGAAGAAGGAGAAATAGTGGAAGAGAATTTTGAGAAAATCACCTTTAATGATCAATTGAGGATCAAAACATCTCTTCAAGAACCACCAACTGATCTTGAGCTAAAACCATTTCCTTGTCATCTTGAATATGCTTACTTGGAGGATAATTCATTTCTTCCAGTAGTCATATCTTCGTTGCTCAATGACGATGAAAAAGAATGTCTCATCTCTGTTCTCAAGAGGTATAAAAGAGCTTTTCCGTTGAAAACTTTTGATATCCCAGGAATTAGCCCTGATTTCTGTAAACACAAAATCAATTTCGAAGAAGGTGCTAAACCCATTGTAGAAAGACAACGTCGACTCAATCCCAATATGAAAGAAGTTGTTAAGAAAGAAATCATCAAACTTCTTGATGCCGGTATCATTTACCCCATCGAGGATAGTCCTTAGGTGAGTCCAGTTCATTGTGTTCCGAAAAAAAGAGGAATGACAGTAGTGACTAACGAATGGAATGAATTAGTTCCTACTAGAACTGTCACTGGATGGCGAGTATGTATTGATTACAGAAAATTAAACAAGGCCACCAGAAAGGATCATTTTCCTCTACCCTTCATGGATCAAATGCTTGAGAGACTAGCAGGGAACAAGTACTTTTGTTTCCTTGATGGTTTTTCAGGATATTTCCAAATTCCTATTGATCCTGCTGATCAAGAAAAGACTACATTCACATGCCCTTTTGGAACTTACGCTTACCGGCGTATGCTTTTTGGTCTTTGTAATGCACCAGCAACTTTTCAAAGGTGTATGATTGCAATATTCCAAGACATGCTTGAAACACCTATGGAAGTTTTCATGGATGACTTTTCAGTTTTTGGAAGCTCATTTGAAGCTTGCTTTTCTAATCTCGATAAAATGCTCGAAAGATGTGATGCTGCACATCTTGTTCTTAACTGGGAAAAATGTCATTTCATGGTGACTGAAGGAATTGTGCTTGGACACAAAATTTCCAATGCAGGAATGGAGGTTGACAAAGCGAAAATCGATGTTATCACGAAATTACCACCTCCAACCAACGTTAAAGCTGTTAGAAGTTTTCTAGGACATGCTGGTTTCTACCGTCGTTTTATTAAAGATTTTTCCAAAATATCTCGTCCCATGACAAAACTTCTTGAAAAAGATTCTGTTTTTGACTTTAATGTGGATTAAATTAAAGCTTTCGAAACATTAAAAAAATCAATTGACTAGTGCACCTATTATGGTTTCACCTTATTAGTCACTACCATTCGAGCTCATGTGCGATGCAAGTGATTTTGCTGTTGGAGCTGTGTTAGGACAACGTGAAGGAAAACATTTTCGTCCTATATACTTCGCTAGCAAAACACTTAACAATGCTCAACAAAATTACACGGTTATGGAGAAGGAATTGTTAGCCGTTGTTTTGCTTTCGACAAATTCAGATATTATCTTGTGCTTTCAAAAACTAATGTGCTTACTGATCACTCAACGCTCAAATATCTGTTTACTAAACAAGATGCAAAACCGCGTCTTATCCGATGGATTTTGCTACACCAAGAATTTGACATAGAAATCAAAGATAAGAAAGGAGCAGAAAGTCTAGCTGTTGATCATTTGTCTCGTCTCGAGAATCCAAATTTGGAAGAGTTAAGGGAAGATGAAATTGACGATTATTTCCCTGATGAAACTCTCATGACTGTTTACACAATTGATGAAAAAGAAATTCCGTGGTTTGCAGATTTTGCAAATTATCTCGTTGGAAAAATTCTCAGAAAAGGATTAACTCACGCCGAACAAAGTAAATTCTTCTCAGAACTAAAACACTATTATTGGGAAGAGCCCTATCTTTTCAAGATGTGTCCTGACGGGATGATCAGAAGATGTGTTTATGGTTCTGAAACAAGAAGAATTCTTGACGAATGCCATCATGGCCCGACTGGGGGACACTATGGTCCTTCCACCACAGCTAAAAAAGTTTTTGATGCTGGATTTTATTGGCCGACAATTTTCAAAGAAGCTCATACTCTTGTTCAAAACTGTGATGCTTGCCAAAGATCCGGTAGTCTTTCTCGCAAAGACGAAATGCCTCAAAAAAAGCATTCAAGTCTGCGAAATATTCGATATTTGGGGAATCGATTTTATGGGACCATTTCCTAAATCGCACAAATACGAATACATTCTCGTTGCTATTGATTACGTTTCCAAATGGGCTGAAGCCGAGGCTCTACCCATAAATGATGCACGAGTTGTTGTTAATTTTCTCACAAAGCTTTTTGCTCGTTATGGAATTCCTAAAGCTTTAACAAGTGATCGAGGAACCTATTTCTGTAACAAACAAATGGAGAAAATTATGAAACGATATGGAGTTCATCATCGTTTTGCTACAGCTTATCATCCACAGACCAGTGGTCAAGTCAAAAACACCAACAGAGCCTTAAAGAGGATACTCGAAAAAACGGTCAAAGACAATCCTGCCGTTTAGTCGAGAAAACTTGATGATGCTCTGTGGGCATTTCGTACGGCTTACAAAACTCCAATTGGTACAACACCATACAGACTTTTGTATGGAAAAACATGTCATTTGCCGTTCGAAATTGAACATCGCGCCTACTGGGCACTCAGAAACTGTAACCCTGATCTCAAAATAGCTGGAGAGAAGAGATTTTTGCAATTGCATGAATTCGATGAACTAAGACTCCAAGCTTATGAGAACTCCAAGCTTTACAAAGCTAGAACCAAAGCTTATCATGACAAAAAGTTAAGAATACGGAAAGAATTCAAAGCTGGAGACAAAGTTTTGTTTTTCAATATGAAATACAAGTTTAAAGCTCCTAAGCTAAAACTGAAATGGTTCGGACCATATATAGTGAAACATGGATTTCCATCTGGATATGTTGAATTATATGAAAAATAGGGTGGAAGTTTCATTGTTAATGGTCACCAGATTAAATTGTACAATGATAAGGAGCAAATGAACGAGATTTCTATCGAAGAAATTCCGCCTGAATCAGAATATGAAGCTATAACATTCATGGCACCCTTTCCGGCCGATTATAAGAAAAACACTCCTTGGGCCGAAGAAACTGGCTTTATCTATGATGCTCTTCCTAGAGCTTGGGAAAGAGTAAAATTGGAAGACATAGGTGAAACTAGAGAAGGAATAGTGATAGGAAACGTGGTGTATATTCCCAAATCTTCGAAGAAGAACCAAAAGATTGCACCAACGTAGACAGAAGGAAGTTTGAGTCAGGCTAATGACTCGTTAATAAAACAAGCGCTTCTCGGGAGGCAACCCGTGTGTTTGCTATTTTTACTTCTTATTTTTAATTTTTTTTTCAAAGTGATTACACCCCAAAGTTTCTCTAATCCCTTAGTTGAACTTAAGTGTGGGGGTGTACCACTGAATTTTTAATAAAACGTAGAAATATTTTCATGTGTTTGTTTTGTTTGTTTTAAGATTACTGCAGGTAATGATTACTAAGCTTGGACACTTGGATCAAAGAATCATATGAAGCCCAGAAAATATGGTTTATTCTCTTATTTCCCTATTTTCATACTTTGAAGTTCGTTTATCACATTGAGGACAATGCTTAACTTAAGTGTTGGGGGGGGGGGGGTGAATAGGAAAATAAGGATAACTTGTAAATTTTGAGCTAGATTTTAAATTTTGTTTGCCCTGGTGATCTAGTTATTTGTCATTTTTAGGATAATATATTAGAATAACTGGATCTATCCACTGGTGAAACCTGTAATTTTTGAAATATTGAGATGTGTCCCGATTAATATTGCAATCCATTCTGGGATCGATAACATTAGCTAGCACATATTATAGCCTTTCCACTAAATTGTGAGGATTTAAGCCTGTTCCATATTTAACATACATCTTTTATTCTTTGATTCTTTTGCTATGAGTGTGCCGGTGATTTTATTTATTCTAGAACTTGCGCTTGTAAATCATTACGAGACCGTTGTGAGATCACATTTCATGTGTGATATAAGTGTATATGCGTGATAAGAGGCAACCTTAGGATTTAACCCAAATAGCCTTCCGTATTGATATCTAGCTAGTTACACTGACTAGTTAACCACCAATATAAACCCTATTGTTAGCGTTTATCTTTAACGCTAGATACCCCTAGTTACACCTTCTGAGCCTATATTTTCTTTTGATAAAATTCAGAAAAATACAAAAATATTTTACACTTTTTAGCCTAGCCTTACCCTTAGTCAAGTCTTGGTTGGTTGCTAGCTATATGGCAAGATGAATGTTATGTGGGAAATCATGAAAGTTCAAAGAAATTTGCAAACTCCAAAAGCAGTGATTGAAACAAAGTGAAGGACTAGTCATCGCAACTATAAGATGACAAGTGAATGAGTTTATGTTCAAAAAAAAATAATAAATAAATAAATAAATAAAAGTCATCGCAGCTATAAGGTGACAAGAATAGCCAATGAGCTATGGAATAATGTATTGATCGATCAAGTATGGAGTTTCTCAAGATTGCGTGATAGTGGTTCGAAATAGCTAGCAACATTTGGTTGGTAGACTTTGACTATTTTGTATATTCTTTATCATCAACCCTTTCTAAAACATATCCCATGTCTTATCCTTACCTTTTGGCTATGTGAAATTATCAAGTATATTGACATATAGTGACCATCTGAGTTCTTGATGAATTAGATAACGCGCCAGCGATCTAAGGTTATCCTTAGTGACCATCCGTTGTTTGGTAATGCAAGAATTCGCACCAGTGATCTATTATGTTTTTGCATAAGATATTTGCACGTAAGTCTGATATAACCCTTGAAGCCTTAAACCCGAATAAAAGACCTCTTTGATATGTATACTTGGTGCTCTCGCCATATCGGTTTAGTTTTGTTTCTTGTAAAAGCCTATGGTAATATTTAGATCATGACTGAGCAATGAGTGTGATTTCTCTTATATACTGCACCAACCATATAAATGAGTGTTTTTGAGTGAATTATATTTCATTTCTTTTTCGTGAGATGATTAGTAATGTTCATCAAGCAAGAAAATCAATTGGGTATTGTCAAACATCTCGATGTTTCACTTAGAAAAGCTTAAAATGATGGATTTAACTTGTACTTGTACTTGATAGATTTGCATCACATTTTTCTTAAACATACTTGAGTACCATGTGGATAATTATTTTTACTTCTAGATTTGCTTGAGGGCAAGCAAAGTTTAAGTGTGGGGGAATTTGATAACGCTCAAATTGTGCATGTTTTTAGTAGCGTTATTCGTGCTTTTTTATATATTATTTGGTTATATTTATATGCTTTTGTTACTTAATCGCACCAAAGTATGTTTGCAAATTATATGTAGCCAAGTACAGGAAAAAAGAAGAAAAAGTGAAAGATTGATGAAGGAAACAAGGACTTACGATTGTACGAAGATTCCCATGTCAAGATCTACTCCGAAAAGGCATTTCATACAATGAAGATCCAAGTATTCATGATTCCAAGTTCCAAGACAAAGGAAAGATCAAGTTTGGACAAAGAACCAAGAGCTATGACAAAGATACAAGCCAAACATAAAAAGACCAAGTTTGTGTCTACAGGACAACTCCATCCGATCAGATGCAACCCGCAACCGATTCGGATGGAGATGATGATCAAGACCATCCGATTGGACACAACCTATATCCGATCGGATCGAGCCCTTGTACTTTTCTCAAATCTACACTTTGGTTAAATTCTAGGCTCTTCTTATTTGGTATTCTAGGTCCTTCTAAGCTACTTGGAGGCCAAGTTGCGGCATTTAAAGTTCCTATGCTTAAGAGTAGTATAAATAGAGCCTTTGGAAGACAACAAAAAGACAACTATTTACACAACTATTATTCAATAATCAATCAACTCTCTCTAATCATAAACCACTCTCAAAAGCTCTCAAATTCGTCCTTAGAAGTTCAGGAAACTTTGGAAGTCCAATAAGTCAACATTTGGAAGTCAAACTCTCAAGAAGTCAACACCAATACTTTAGGTATCATTACCTAATCATTTGTAATATCGTTCCAATCATTGTAAGACTTTTAATCATGATTTCTAATGTTCAAAATTCTGAGTTTATGTTCATGTTTGCTATGAGTGGCTAGTGCCTTTGTGCACTTGCTTAGATGATGTATATTACTTAATGATTTGCGTATGATTGTGATAACATGTTTTAATTCAATTTCAAGTTAATTCTAAGATCCAATTGTGCTTAAGTTTCATAGTGACATTTGTTAATCAAGTTTGACTAGTTGTTAGTAATTCTAAAGGTCGAAAGGTTTATTGTTATTCAACTGGTTATAATCATTTGTCTATGAATGATTATTTTTACTCATTATTCTTGGTTAAACAAAGAAACTTAATTGTGATTAAATAAGAATGCTTTTGTCTATCAAATTGGATTGATTGAAAACCACCTCATAGGTCGAAAGATTAGTAGTTTACAATCAATTGTAACATTTTTGTCTATGATCGGTTACCTTTTGTATTGACCATTTCCTAAGCTTATTTGATAAAACAAAAGATTATTTTTGTGTTTAAGTTTGTTAATCCAAACTTATGAAACTTGAATTGATTGGTTAAACTTAATGCTTGTTTTTATAAACTAAAATCTTGACAAAGGTTTAACTTGTAAGAACAATAGATTAGTTCATGAACTAATTATCATAACCAACATGTTAACACAAGTTATCACAATCATGCTTATCTAAAGTAGTATACTAGTTTAAGCAAGTGTAGTTTTAATAATTTGAATTATCATATTATCATTATTGCTTGTTTTTTAGATTTACTTTTAGTAGCCTTTATACTTACAACTCGATTCACTCACAAATCCCTGCGAACGATCCCGACTTACCATCATAATCTTCCTATAACGGACGAGTTCACTTGCTCGTATGTGTTATTTCTAGATTCGGTAATTCAACCCTTATAAATTTAAAACTTGTACACACACGTAACACATCAGCCCATCTCTTTCCAGTATTTTTCCCATAGTTGGATAGGACTCACCACCTCACAATAAGTTAGAATATGGGCGAACACAGACCGTAGCTCTGATGATGATGCTGAAAAGCATGCCTCTTCAAGTGCTTTGTCCCATTCTTTATCGTCACCAAGAAGCCCTAATGCTTCACCTGCGGCTCGGTATGTGGGATACAACACTTGGTTTACTTTCCGCACTTCTGTAAACCCTCTAGATCCTTTTGATAGCAAAGCAACATTCTAAAATAGAAGAGTTCACCCAAACTTAGATGTATTTATGCCAATCGGCCAACAGATGATTGCGTAGTTCTTCTAGGCTTCCAAATTTTCTGGTCTTAATACCAAACAACAGATTCTAAGTAAACCATCTTCATTGTTAGCGTTGTAAGCAAACCATTCTGTCAATGTTGTCACCTTACGGTCACGACGATTAACAACTGATTCTAAGTTATCATTGTCCTGAAAGGTGACATGTTGCATGTTTTCTAGATGCACAGAAAGTATTTGAACTGCAGGTTCTCGGGTGTGTATGTTAAATTTTAGAATCCTCCAACATGCTTCATGAGGAAATATAAACCGGCCATCAAGGAAATTATGTATTTCATCTATATGTGGATCTCGATTAGCAACAGAAGTAGATGCCTCACCAATAGACCTAGTAACTCTTGCAAATACCCGGTCTATCCCTTTTGAAATATACTTAAACAGATACTTTAACAGCATGCTCCAACCGCAGTATTCAACATTTATGTGAGCTTGGAATCCTAGGAAAAGACTTCGGTTATATGGCACTACGTAGGTGTTGTCCAACTTCATCTGGCATTTAGTTTTGTATACTTTTTTTTGCCTTCTTCAATAGTGCACATGACCATAGCTGTCAAAAAAGGTTTCGGGATTTTATTTTATGGGGAAATTTTTGGTGCAGGTTGTGCCTTCCATATAGGGTGCGTTCAAATTAACTGACCCACATGGTCCATGAACCATCATCTATGAAACTATTTTATATCCCTGGGGATCAACCACTGGGTCTGGTAGTTCTGCGAAGATATATTGATGAACGTCTTGTGCATCCTGTATTTGGCTGGTCGAACTAATCCACATCAATGTATGACAATGTGGTAACCCACGCTTTTGAAATTCAACCACATACAAAACTGCTTCAGCAAAAACATACGCAGCACAGTTAGAAGAATAAAGGAAGTCATTATTGGTATGATTTTGCTTTGTTAAATTCTAAGTAACCATTGCATTATTCTTCAAACTTTTGTTTAATCAAGTTATAAGCAGTCATGCATATTATAAGGCTGTATTACTTTAAATAATTTAATATGGTAAAAATAACTATAAATTATAAAAAACATGTTCCATACCTCCTGTGACAAATCCAAATGGGCGTCTATTTTTTAGAAATCTGATAAATGCTTTAATCTTTTGCTCAAAAACTCTACATACTGCATCTGCTCTATCTGAAGCATTCAGCTGCGGATATTCTGCCATATATCTTTGGATTTCAGGCCAATTTTACGTTGCACGTGAATGTTATGAAGAATTGCGGGTTACCAAGTTTTCGGAAAATTGCCAGTGCATCCAAGTAATGGCTATACATATAGCGTGGACCACCTGTGAAAGATGAAGGAAGAATGATTCTTGAGCCAGCTTCAGAACCATCACGATCTCCTCTTGAAACAGCATCATACAGCCCTGATAGATACTCACCTCGAATATCAGTTTGATGCTTTCTATAAAAATCCATCCTACTCTGCTCTATACAACAGTATACGCCCACAACGTATTGTTGAAAAAGATGGCCTCTCCGAAAAAGCAGATCATATGAATCAGGTTTGGATGTAACTGGTATGTGTAAAATGCGTTCAACGATACACGCCTTGCTCTTTCACCTGGGTTTGCAGATCTTAATTTTTATTTTGGAGGTTAGCCATAGATGAAGATGAGTGGAAACTGCAATGACATATAAGATTTATGCAGCTTGTTGATTCTTTGTGGCTGACCACCCTTGTATTGAATAATGACGTCGTAGTCTGCTTCAGTTACAGGACCACTGTCAAAAACTATTTCTTTAAGAGTGTTAGACATTGGCAAGTCATAACCACGCGCTCCTTCAGCATTGTAAAGCCTTATTTTAAAGTCGGGTATGTCTGCTTGACTGCATAAATCTCTTGCAGTGCATAACCATAAATCATAAGAAACAAAATTAAATGGTTACCTTCATTTCGCAAGACACTCGACCCTTCACCAGTGAGGCCTCGACTGTGGTCTAAATTGGGTTGCGAATTATGTGACCCAAGACGGTGGCCTACATTATGTGGACCACCTCAAAGTTTCCTCTCGCCTCGTCGGCTGGTCCGCTGCACTGATGCTGCTGACCTTGTATGCCCAAAGGGTTGATTAGATGTTGCAACGGCAGTTGCCGAACTGCCTTCCATAATTTCTGGGAAAAAACAGTTATAAAGGTTTTAGCAAAATTTTCCATTCTTAAAGTAATTTTTCATATTTATATAAAACTCAGTGTATAAAGTTAATAGATATAAAATATTGTTTAAAATTGTTTAGGAAAAAAGGTGAGTGTTTCATAATCATAAATCATAAGAAACAAAGTTAAATGGTCACCTTCATTTGGCAGGACAGGCGGCCCTTCACCAGAGAGGCCCCCATTGTGGTACTAGGCTGCGAATTCTGTGACCCAACACGGTGGGCTACATTATGTGCACTATCTCGAGCCTTTCTCTGCCATCTTCGGGTAGTGTGTTGCGCTGATGCAGCTAGCATTGTAGGCCCAGAACCTTGATTAGAAATTGAATTGTTGATGGGTAAGCTAGGCCATCTATTACCAGCACGAACGTACGTTTATCATTCGTGTTTCTTACTCTTGTTTATTAAAATTTTTGAAAGTCAGTGTTAGAAAGTTTCTATATTTACCTTCATCCTGCCAATTACTGAGCGATTCCACAGGTGTGGAATTATCTTTCCCTAAATTGGGCTGCAAACTGTGTGTTCCAATACATTGCCTGACATTCTGGGTAACGTCTTCACTCTTTTGTTCATCATTTTCTCCAACACCAATTGACTTTCTTTTATGGCAGGAAAGTCTTGATTACGAAAAAGGATTCTGGGGAGGCAACGTTGCCTGAGAAGATTGAGCAGCTTCCACAAATGTGCAACTATCGTTTGGTAAAGTGGGCTGCAAACTGTGCGTCCCGATACATTGCCTGACATTCCGACTAACATGTTCAACCTTTTGTTCATGATTTCCTCTAGCACCACGTGACTTTCTTTTACGCCAGGCAATTCTTGATTGAAAAAAAGAATTCTCATGAGGCAAAGTTGGATGAGAAGATCGACCTACATAAAATAAATATGAAATATGAGATTTCGAATGCATATACGGTACTAATAATTGTATAATCAATTTAGATTGAAGTAACCTTCAGTAGGAAGAGCAACTCCTGCCGAAAAATTTGGATGAGGAACATTATAAACAGACCGCGTTGTTTGAGTATTAGTGCATGAATTCTGAATCCCACCATTTTGCGAATCATAGATAAAAGGGAACCATGGACTTTGAGGATTGTTTAATGTTTGTTTATCAGGAGACTGAGTATATTGTGAGAAGCATTGTTTGATTTGGGTGGCATAGTTCAAAACAGCAAGATAAAAGCATTTGCCACAAAAAATCTAAACACAAAAAGTGGTAAACAATACTATTTGAGCATTAAGTATTACGAAGAACAGCCACATTGAAAAATAATAATTTGCAACAGTTGACAACCAAAACAATGTTAGGACCTGATATAAAATAATCCGAAACTTTTAAATGAAATGCTTAAACATGTAAGTCTAACCAATACTGATAATTTCATGTAAATATAAATGGCCACCCTACCAAGCCTGCATATTGTTTTATATAGAAGCATTTCAGACTATTTTTAAACTTCCGAATCTCAAGTAAATATAAATGCGTACCCTAGCAACTTTGCATATTATTTTATGTAAGTAGTTGTTAGATACTTTACCTTATGATAGACATATTAACAACTATAAGAGGGAAAAACAATTTTAAATTTGAGGCATCAGTTCAAAACCCTAAAGTAAGGAATGGCATACCTGCTAACCCTAACAATATAGGCAGCAAACATGTAAATGAAATATCAGAAAACTTAATGACATAAAAAATGAACAATTTCAGACCTATTAACAGCAATGATCTGATCAAACACAGCAAATCCAAAAGCTCCCCAAAAAATGACCTAATTCAATTATCTTAAAAAACCACTTTAAAGGATAAGAAAGAACTAACTTGTGTGTAGGAAAAAAGGTGATTGTACCTGATAACAAATGGGCAAACCACAACCACATAACATAATAAAAAAAAACCGTATCCTCTCACAAAGGGACTATTCCCCCATTTAAAAATGATTTTCCTGTAGATGAAACTGTAGAAACACTCAGGAAAATCACTATAGATCTTTCGGGGTCGGATCGGAGTCATGTGGCCCATCGGTTTTTTTTTCGCTGCCGGAGCAATGGAGTGGGAGAGGAGATGAGAGAGACACATGAGAGAAGATCCGAGTGAAGGTGGTTTTTTTTTTTCTCGGGTTATGGCTATGGACACCTACAAAGTCTATGGTGAATAGTACACGCTTTTTATACTTAAGTTATAATTAAGAAAATACCACCACCTATATGGTCTAGTATGTTTCACGTGTAAACTTCACTAGGTAAACATCTTGGAGTGGCTAGTGATTGAAAGGGTTCGGAAACATTCACGGGATACCCGGTTAGAGTACGTACACCTGAGTTAAATACTCGCCGTCCCGTTTACCTATATTCATCATAATAGCCATGATACTCGAGCAATAGTCCATCAATACTTTCATTGCTTCTTGGTAGCTTGCACAATGGTGGAATTTGGAGCAAAATATCAAGACAATGTGGTCATCATTGGTATGGTATGGTATTGTATGTATGTATACGTCAGTGGTTCTCTTCATGGATTTATTGAATGTGTACATCATTGGTATGGTATTCTTGACCTAGTAGACTTATAGTATTTTTTCGGTCGAAAGTCCTTTAGATTTCACTATCGTTATCATATGTAAACAATCCGCTAAGACTGAGAGTGACATATTATTATTCCAAAAATCACATTTTAAGTGTTGTTTGTTTGAATAGTGTGATGACTAGAAAACTAACCTTATCACACAACTAAACACTACTAAATAACGTGACACTCAAAGAATAAGATAGAGATAAGAAGTGTGGATCGTATGTATTAAATATTAGTCGAATGTTATTCACCTTGGAAAGGAAGAAACAAACACAAACTAGAGAACCCACACTCTCACCTTTACACAACTATGAGGCACACCAATTCTAGAGGTGAGAGTGTGTATTTATAGGCAAAGTGGGATGCCCTAGTTCCTTTGGGTGGGCTTTGGATGGCCTTGTGTTGGACTAGATCATTTCTAAGTAACACATGGACTCTAACAAATACAATCTAGCTTAGTCCAACACAAGGCCCCTTTTTCTACTATTCTTTTACACATAATCGACACACACTACAAATATACATAAAAGATAAATGACCATCACTTCACTATTTAATTTAAATGCTAACAATCTCCCCCTAAAGGATGGTCATTTCAATGATGCTCCCGGTGATAGGTCTTTTGTCTTTGATGCCTTGTACTGCAACGCCCCGTGCTCGTTTAGACTAAAATTTAAAACTTTTACGCAAAAATGATTGACCTTTATGGACATACGACCACTCTTTTGATGACTGACAAAAATGTATCAATATTCAGCCCTTGAGGCTATTTTTAAATGAAAGTACACTCAATTACCTTCGAAACGATAGGTGGTACGACCCGTGACGACTTACGAATTAAAAGATATGAATTTTGGAAAATCGCCAAAATCTGGAAATTGGCCCGGACCGCCGGCCAAAGGTCCTAGCTGCCGGCCCAGACCCAAAAATAACAGGTCTGGCCGCCGGCCCTAGCCCCGACCGGGCGGCCCAGATCTTCTGGTCATCTGGGAATTTTCCCAACTCTTCCCGGCCGTGGGTTTGGCTTCCAAACCTCCGGCCAAGGCCTGCAAACTTCAAAATACACTTCGTTTACATTCCGTTTTCGCTATAAACAACCCATACGACTTCCGATTTACATCAAACTCTACCAAAAGCATTAGATTAACATAACTAACATGTTCCAACAAATCTTGACCCGCTCACGACCCAAAATGGGTACCTTTACACATCAACCAAACACCCTTTTAAACTTGAACCATAAACACATAAAACATGCTTTGACTTACCAAATGACTTCCAATTCGTTACACAACACTTGACATACAATTTTACACTTGTTTACTCATTTCAAAGCATTACTCGACTCACGGGGGGTACAAACTCTACACATGAGCTCGGTAATCTACATAAGCCCGTAAATACAAACTACCTTATATCTTGCATCTCCAAATCCTTAATCCTTACATCCAAGCCATCCATATAAACATGTCATCCTACAAAACGGTTAGACAACTAAACCGTAAGCATGAAGGATTAGTAAGTAAAATGATAACAACATACAATTATACTTCAATCCATACAAACATCATAAACACTTACTTCATGGCATACTACTCAAACCTCATCTAGCACATCACATCAACATAATCCATAACATCTTCTCATCACATAAACCATAGTCATGGCATCATATAAGCATAATCCAAGCTCATCTTCTCAACATAACATACATAACACATAATGATAGAAATCCATATAACATATGCTATCATCATTTTACTTACCTTAATCCAAGCTAATAATAACATGAATATCATCATCATCACAATCCTCCATCATCATCATCATCATCCTTTACAAAATAACAAAACCTAACAACATAGAAATCAAATACATAACAAGGGTTATCAAAACCCATCAAAACATACTCATCGTTCTTACCATATCATCATATGATCATATATTGATCATATGATGAAATCCCACTAAACTATAACTCCTAACCTCATAAATCATGAACATAGAGACTTACTTGAAGGGAAGCATAACTAGAGGTTAACTCTTGCCATGGAACCTTAATCTCTTCATCACTTGATTATCCAAGAATCATTGTATTTCCCTCCCTTTTTCTCTTCTAAAACCGGACCACACAGCACACCTAAGAAAATGGTAGAAATCTCTAGAGAATGATAGATTTATCCATACTTAGGTGCTAGTTTGGACACATGGCAAATATGGTCCCTCAAGTCTCTTTCTCCTTACTTTAGCCACAACTAACTCAACCACATGTTTAATACTTGGCAACCTAGGCCCCTTTAGTTACACATCACATTACATAACTATATTAGTCATGCTTTGACTATTAATTGTCTATCAGGTTTGACCATTACGCAACTTTCGTTGACTGGCCAATCACATAAGGTCTTTATCTACTTTCATCTAGGGTGGGGTCCCAACACTCGGGAAACGGGTCTAACAATTCTACCCCCCTTATTTAGATTTCGTCCCCGAAATCTCTCGAACGATCCAAAACTAATTTCACAACATATACAAGTCCTTATTCTCGTGCTCTCTAAGCCACAACCTTGCAACGATCTAAATGATCGTGCAAATTCTAACTTACTATACATAAACATAACTTATAACCCACTTAAAATACACTTCCCATCGCTACTTATCTAAAATTTCCCACAATTGAAGACTTGTCATACGGGAAGTTTTACTACTTTGACTTTATATAAGTGAAACTTCGGCACTATACACACGGAATTCATCAATGCACTAACATGTCATAAACTCATAAATCCGGTCAATCTCATATTTCACATAATACTAACACATCTCAATATCAAAAACCGGCAACTTATTTCAAATTAGACAAGGTACCGTACAAACGGCACCTTCCAAAAATCTTTCTCACGCATCACTAAAGCAAACTTTCTTATTAATTATGGGAATACTCACAATTTAACTTATCATCATAATGCACAATTCATTTTAAACGTCTATCTTAAGGTTTCACACATGACCTTAACGCCACTATAAGTTTTATTCATATCTAATCTTTTCTTATGACGTCTAACTTGTTTTAGTTTTCACTCTCTCATATCACTATCCGTACTCACGTCATATCGGCTACACATAAGCCCACTCATTTATAACTCTTTATTTACATAAAAAGGCGTCCCAATCTATGTAAATAAAGAATCATAAACTTATGGTTCGGTGATTTACAATTTCTTCATTTAAATGAAAAGGCGTCCCAATCCATTTAAATCAAGCAACCATAAACCATCCTACTTATACGCTTTCGACATAACACTCGTACTTGTTTTATTTTCCATCTTTTCTAGCCTTGGATCCAATCTCACTAACTTTCATCCATGCCATAAAGGCAAGCTTTCACCATGCCATAAAGGCAAGCTAGGCTATCCCGAAGGATACCATACCATAACATCCATGCCATAAAGGCAAGCTGGGCTATCCCGAAGGATACCATAACATTCATACCATAAAGGCAAGCTGGGCTATCCCGAAGGATACCATACTATATCACATGGCCATCCCGAAGGATACCACCTTTAACATTCATCCCGGAGGATCTTTAACACATGCCAAGGATGTAGGCAACCATGCCGGTGAAGGCAAGCTAACAATCATGCCATAAAAGGCAAGCTAGGCCATCCCAAAGGATGCCAAAACTAGAGCATTGGATCCAAGCTATATCTGTCTTATCATCTTTACTCATTTTATCTTTCATGCACTTCTATTATTAGGCACACAATATCATTTATTCAATTTCATTGCCTTACGCAATCTCAACATTCACTACCATATTTATTATTATCTAGGCAAGTTTCTATATAACTCTTGCCCATAAATTATGTTTGCATTCTCACAATGCCACTTATCATTCATCCGTCAACCCCAAGTTGACTCATACACTCACTATGTGCCATCTTTATTTAGACAATTTATATGTAATACTTATCCATTACAACTTAAACATCTCTACGTGTTCTTACAACACACTTTTATTAATACCCGTCAACCCCTTGTTAACCATATTTCCCAAATTAGACTATCACTTCATTTAGTCTATCCAACCTGTACGCGTATAAACCTTACATAGGTTTATTCTATCACAATCACATAAATCTCGTCGTATACATTTCAATATATAAAGACATGGCTATATTCAAGTTTTACAATTCTTTCTAGCGCACTTCATATCACTACGACTTCTAGTGCAATCTATATCTTAATCATCACTTCTACTCATCATGCTTAGCCATTTATTATTAATGTGTTTAACTTATCATGTTTTGTATACAACATGATTTCATCACATCTTAACTATACATTTTAACTTTCTCATTTTAGTTACTCATATAAGAATTTATGCCTTCAAGCATCTAATCGTTATTATATCAATCATGCCTCTCAAGACATCAAACTACAAACATACTTTGCTCTTCACTTCTTACTTATCTCAATCTTTTTAAGCATTTATGTTTTTTTAAACAATTAACACGCTTCTTAACTCTTTTCACATATCAATGTTTTCTTTTTAGCTTTACCGACCACAACTAGGTCAACACATAACATGCATTCAAATGCATCTATCTCAACTCCTACACTTCTATGCAAACGTGCTCTCAAGCACTTCATATAAAACTTAGACATGCAATAAACTACCATAGACTTAATCATCACGTAAGCAATCATCTCATAACATTTAACACTTATCCGACAAGTGTTAAAACATTCATAACAAAATCAACTAACATAGTCTATGGTTCATACATCGCATTGCATAAGCAATCTATGTCTAAGCATCAACATTCTAACTAGCCGCAAGCAATAGCCTATCTTATAACTAAGGCATCATAAATCCTTAGTTCACTTACTAACCCGTCTCTAATACCACTTAGCTTTGCTACCCGCAATCCATCACTATAGTTCTATCATACATTCACATATCGCAATACAATCACCGGCACCAACCGAGGTACACGGCTAACAAATCACTCAACATCTCAAGTCCCCATAGACTTACATCACATAATCACAATACCGACACCGGCACCAACCGAGGTGCTCGGCCAACTAATTATTTAAATATATCAAGTCCCCATGGACTTGCATCTCATACACAACAACACTATTACACCCATACATCACCTATCCTCAACAAGCTTAACTAGCATAAATCAAAATTCGTCTAACACTTAGCAACTAATTTCCGCGCAACTAATACTTACGTCAAATGCTTCTACGAGTGGTTTAAGTCTAGGCAACCTAAAGGAAACCTAGTTCACTTAAACCGAAGCTCTGATACCAATTTGTAACGCCCCGTGCCCGTTTAGACTAAAATTTAAAACTTTTACGCAAAAATGATTGACCTTTATGGACATACGACCACTCTTTTGATGACTAACAAAAATGTATCAACATTCAGCCCTTGAAGCTATTTTTAAATGAAAGTACACTCAATTACCTTCGAAACAATAGGTGGTACACCCGTGAAGACTTACGGATTAAAAGATATGAATTTTAGAAAATCGCCAAAATCTGGAAAATGGCCCGGACCGCCGGACAGCCCCAAAAAAAACAGGTCTGGCAGCCGGCCCCAGCCCCGACCGGGCGGCCCAGACCTTCTGGTCATCTGGGAATTTTCCTAACTCTTCCCGGCCGTGGGTTTGGCTTCCAAACCTCCGGCCAAGGCCTGCAAACTTCAAAATACACTTCGTTTACATTCCGTTTTCGCTATAAACAACCCATACGACTTCCGATTTACATCAAACTCTACCAAAAGCATTAGATTAACATAACTAATATGTTCCAACAAATCTTGACCCGCTCACGACCCAAAATGGGTACCTTTACACATCAACCAAACACCCTTTTAAACTTGAACCATAAACACATAAAACATGCTTTGACTTACCAAATGACTTCCAATTCGTTACACAACACTTGACATACAATTTGACACTTGTTTACTCATTTCAAAGCATTACTCGACTCACGGGGGTACAAACTCTACACATGAGCTCGGTAATCTACCTAAGCCCTTAAATACAAACTACCTTATATCTTGCATCTCCAAATCCTTAATCCTTACATCCAAGCCATCCATATAAACATGCCATCCTACAAAATGGTTAGACAACTAAACCATAAGCACGAAGGCTTAGTAAGTAAAACGATAACAACATACAATTATACTTCAATCCATACAAACATCATAAACACTTACTTCATGGCATACTACTCAAACCTCATCTAGCACATCACATCAACATAATCCATAACATCTTCTCATCACATAAACCATAGTCATGGCATCATATAAGCATAATCCAAGCTCATCTTCTCAACATAACATACATAACACATAATGATAGAAATCCATATAACATATGCTATCATCATTTTACTTACCTTAATCCAAGCTAATAATAACATGAATATCATCATCATCACAATCCTCCATCATCATCATCATCATCCTTCACAAAATAACAAAACCTAACAACATAGAAATCAAATACATAACAAGGGTTATCAAAACCCATCAAAACAAACTCATCGTTCTTACCATATTATCATATGATCATATATTGATCATATGATGAAATCCCACTAAACTATAACTCTTAACCTCATAAATCAAGAACATAGAGACTTACTTGAAGGGAAGCATAACTAGAGGTTAACTCTTGCCATGGAACCTTAATCTCTTCATCACTTGATTATCCAAGAATCATTGTATTTCCCTCCCTTTTTCTCTTCTAAAACCGGACCACACAACACACCTAAGAAAATGGTAGAAATCTCTTGAGAATGATAGATTTATCCACACTTAGGTGCTAGTTTGGACACATGGCAAATATGGTCCCTCAAGTCTCTTTCTCCTTTCTTTAGCCACAACTAACTCAGCCACATGTTTAATACTTGGCAACCTAGGCCCCTTTAATTACACATCACATTACATAACTATATTAGTCATGCTTTGACTATTAATTGACTATCAGGTTTGACCATTACGCAACTTTTGTTGACTGGCCAATCACATAAGGTCTTTATCTACTTTCATCTAGGGTGGGGTCTCAACACCCGGGAAACGGGTCTAACATGTACTTTGTGTGTCGATGTATAATAGTTTTCATTCATCGTTCCTTCATGCTATGTGATCTTCAAAATAATCATCTATATGTGGTTCTTGCCTTGATCAACATCTTCGTGTGGTGATGCGTCGTGTCCTCCAACATACTCATACATCTTGGACTGTATACTTATGATAACAATCTCCCCTTATTATTTCCTCATTTGATATATGAAATTGTTCTTGACATCTTGATTAGCCTTTTGACTTTGTTGTTACACTTTGTCTTTAACTTGATCCTTTTGTCTTGAACTTCTACACTTGAGCTTTGTTGAGGATGATCTTCATAAGTATGAGCATGTTAAGGTGAAGATGTTTGATGTATCTGATGATGGTTGATGGACTTCTATAGTACCTGCATAAAATAGTTAGCAATAAATCGTCCAGCGCTTACAGGTTCAAATTTTGAGATTGTTAACAACATAATGTGAAAACTTTCTCTAATCTGTACCAAGGGCGTTCTGAACCGGATACCCCCGAAAGGGCTTACATGGACACACCGAAGTGCACCCACGATTCAGTGAGTCACTGGAGATCACCCCACGACTGTAGACCTTTTGAAGCACGTAACCATCATGATATAAATGGCAAGATCCTTGGATCTCATTAAGACTCTTGTACACCTTGTGTCCTTTTTGGGGAACACAAGGGTATTCTTATGGAAGTGTTCCTAAGAGATATTTTAATGAATCTCATGGCTCTAGACTCTATAATGTGCACTTTGGTTTTTAGTAGTCGGAGGCATGGAGCAGAGTGCCACCTTTTCAATATCAACACATTTCGGAATGAGAGGCCGATAGATTATGCAGTGTTCTCCATGAGAAATGAAACAAATATCTTTTAAGAGATATCTGAGTGGCTAGGAGGGGTGGTGTAGCGTGTCACTGGGTCTATGACGTCTTGTCTTCAGTATCAGTATCACCTTAGTGAATACCGATAGCAGATGTATTAAACCAGTTTCTGCCCTAAGTTTTCATGGAGGGCTATTTCTTTTCACCCTTTCATTAAACTTTTCTTTTTAATTCTTCAACCCCTTCTATCCCTTTCTCATATACTCCTTTTTTCTTTAATCTTTCCTAAGGACTTCTAATTCTAATCTATTGGAATTGTCCTTGGGTAGATCCCTCCGGCTCTGGCGGATCATTGGACATAAACCTAACCATAATCACCTTATTACTCCATGATTATCCTAGATTTATAGATCACTTGCCATAAAACCTTTTTTGTGAAAATCTCTCAAAGTGTTTATGAATAAAACACTTTTTGGTTAACACTTCAAGAGTTTTTGCATTTTCTGAAATACTCCCCCTTGACATGTGCTCTTGCATTTTTCAGATAAATTTGCACATGTTGGGTAGAGTTTGCACATTTGAATTGATCGATTTTTAGTTAATATGACCTTTGCGAGACATGCTTACATCACTAGTTAGACTAGCTTGAAATTATTACCTGTCCCGGTCATATCAAAAAAAGAATCTCTCGAATTAGTACATTCTACTTAGACAAGTCCTTTGCGAGACACTTTTACATCACTGGATAACCAGCTTAAAATTATTACCCGTCCCGGACAAGTCTTTTCGATTACGGACATCTAGTTTTCGTCAATTCGAGGGTTAAAATCTTGAGTCGAGCTCTTTTGAGATTCAATCCACGATTTTTCAAAGTTGAGATTCGCTTTTGATCACATTTTAATCACGTCTTCTCCCCCTCAAAAATAGCATGTAGTGATATTTTTGATATCAACTGATTTAAATGAAAGCTTTTTAGAGAGAAAGACGGATCATTTTAGCATGATTTGGAACATTTTGTTTTTTCTTTTTAAAATCCCCCTTAAATAAAGCATATTTTTAAACATTTGAGTTTAAAATCATTTAAGGGTATAGAGGGAGTTTTCTTTTTGAAAAATCTTGAGCACAGAATTTGGAGAAAGATTTTGAAAAATCTTTTTTGAAAAATCTTGATCATGTGCTCAAGGATTCTTTATTTTCTTTTGCTATTAACAATGCGAGTTCTGATCTGAAATAATCAGAAGTCATCATTGTAGCTCGGGTTTTGTACTGAAATATACGAAAGCCGTTGTTAGGAATATAAATATTCAGATGAAGGCTCGGTCACCCCGAGTATCTATTTAGCATTTACATAGCTCGTAGGCTTATTTATATTAGCTTAGTACTATTAGTATTATTAGTTTTATTAGATTAGTCGTATCTATATTTGTGGAGTGGGTCGGGTCTTTACCCTCTGTCAGCTCACTCCACAGCCCACAAGGGGCACCAATATTAGGAACTATATAAACCCCTTCCCACACTTGGGAAGGGCTGGAACTCTTGTAACTTTCACACACACTAATCTAATATTCAGGTTTTTCTCTCAACAAGATTCCCAACTCTCTCTCTCTAACTTCTCTCTAAAACTCCACCATGGATCTCATCTTCCATAACCCAAGACCACCCGAATCATCCACACAATCAAGTCGTTTAGATCTTACAATTAGCATCAAGAGCCATGGTTAGGTTCGATTGATTGTGTGTTTCTATCTTCTCGTCCTTATTTCTTTTGTGTTCGAACATAATTTGAGCTTTAACAGTTTGTACAACGATTTTTGGATTTCTATATTCTCGTCTTTATTCTTGTTCGAACATCTCTTGGGCGTTAACATAGTTGAGGCTGAGTTTGCATGTTAGACTGCAAGTCTTGGTGGGCCTTTACAGTCCACATGGTGATTTGTGTGTCACGTTAAGAGTCTTGGTGGGCTTTTAAACAAATTCTTAATCAATTTGTGTGCACATGGTGAATTGTTCTATCTCGTTTTTTTAAGATTTGTGTTTTTGGGTTTACCTTTGATATTCTACTCGAACTCTTGGTCACCTCATGACATGGTCGCGGCTTATTTGAAGGTTAAACGTGTGGTTTTTTTGTGTATTGTTCTTGACAGCGGTTGGTTTGTGGTTTTATGTTTGTTGTTTCGGTGGTATCTCGGTGGTATTCTTCTTGTGTGATTTGTGGTCTTTCTGCTCGGGTTATGTTCTTGGTTGCAGTTTTTGTCAGAAGCTGCTGCTCTTTAGTGGTGAAAAAATCTTTCTTAGTAGCGTTTTGAGTATACCTTTAGGATGCAGATTGGAAGTTTGTCATAACGGGAAAAAGACAAAAGGTTGCTTCTTGTGTCTACAATACTTGTTGTGACTTTGAAGACTTTCATGGTCAAACAAAAAGTTAGTAGTGTTTTGAAGAAAGTGAAAAACCCAGATCCGGTTTTTCTGGGAAAGTACGAAAATGACAGCTCGGTTTGACTGGTCAAACTGCTACTTGCGTTTTGTGGTACTAGCGTTTTATGTTCTAGCGATTTGTCTGAAAGTACGAAAGTGATAGCTCAGTTGACTGGTCAATGGTTTCGATTTGTGTGTAGCGTTTTGTGTGAAGCGTTTTGCCTGCTCAAGACAAATTATCAAACTAATGAAAGGTTATGCTGCCAAAATTTTAGCAGATCATGCGTTTTGTCTGTCACAGTCAAACTAAAACAATTTGCAGTAACTATGACTCAAGAGATACATAATTAACAGGTAAAGATTATAACCAGTCGACCACAAACAACCATTTGACCATGACTTGTTGACCTTAGTCAGTCATAACCATCTTACAACCAAAAATTAATCCCATGTCGACAACCAAAATCTCTACTGACTCCAACTAAGTCCCTATCCCAAAATCCACCTCCAACATCTAATCAATACTACATTAACTCTCATCTAAACTAATATTATGTCAAGATCTCAGATCATCTTTTCGTGATATTCAAAGAACCATCAAGAATTTTTAAAAGTCAATCACACGAAAAATGACTCATCACCGATCATTTATTTGAAGACTTGACTTCATTATCTTATACGAAACAAAAAGATAAGTAAGATAACAGTTCTGTTATCCTCTCATTTGGGTTCGATTAATATACGAAACTGCTTCAAGAAGAGAACAAGAACAATAGTGTCCATATTCTTTCTTAGTTTCGACTTTCAATCAAGAAAAACAAATCACAACCTTACCCGAGACCCTTTAATGGATCTTGAAGCCGTGGAGCATTCTTGATTCAGCCTGGAGATGAAAATGAGGACAAAAGTAAAGGTACGGGTGGGTTTGCATTTGACTTGGATTGAGATGATTCATGTTATGGTTCGATTGATTGATGATGATGATGAATTTGAGATGAGATGAGTTTTGATGAAGATGACTGTGTTTGATGTGGTGAGATAAGGCAGAGGAAATGGGAGGCGGACAAAGTGTTTAGGGTTGACTAATGATAAAATTTTAGGGTATGATTATGAGTATTAATACCCTGATATTTAGGGTTAGTGGGAGTTTGGCTGGATTACTAGACGTGGACAAATCGGGCTCTAACAAAATGAAAATGAATTCTATGTGGGCTACAATACATTTGGGCTGAAATTAGTTTGCATCATTTTTGTTGGGCTGCCATGGTTCACGGATTGGGAGTTTGAGACAGTGGGTTATGAATGTGATATGATATATGAATTCCTAATAGTTGTATCAATTTGTATTCAACTGGATTGAGGTTGAATATCTTGGTATACTATTCGGTCCATGAATATTATTTTGGTTGTTACGAATATCTTCGAGAAGATTCACACGTCAAGGCTAGTATTTGGGTTTATGAATGTCAACGGGATTACAGAGTTGTGAATTTGGCAGCGTTGTCCTATTGGTGCCGGATATTTGAATGAGCCTGCAATTAAATCTTTGCAATTTGAGTTACAGTTGACAAATTGCGATTTAATTAATTGCAAATTGACAAGCTGCTATTTGACTTGTTGCGACTTGACTAATCGCGATTTGACCAGTTGCGATATGACGTTGCGAGTTGACACTTGCGATTTGACTAATTGTGATTTGGTTGATTGCAATCTGACTTGTTGCAAATTGACAATCGGTGACTTGACTTGTTGCGATTTGATCAAGTCGTGATTTGACTCCTGTGACTTGAATTTCTAAGATTAGTATTGCACTTCACTCTAGACTATTCTGGTTGATTTCACGGTTTCTCTTGTAGGTTTTAGAAAATCCCGCGAAAGATTCGATTTCTCAGTTTAAATCTCAAGAGTAGTAAAATCCTGTCATATCAATTTTGGACAAGTAGGCGGGACATGGATTTTTGGTATAATAAAACTTACGGGGTTTGACTATTTTTCCGGGATTAGTTTGTGCTGCGAGATCGGTAGGATTTGGGAAATTATGGTAGCTTGGTTGGTTTGTTAATTCACGGGTTGGTGTACTTAGTGTCTCAAACATCTCGGGGTTGGATGGATGCACAATGTTTGATGACCCTTGCTCGAGCGTATTTATGGTGATTAGACTTGGAAGTTCAAGAAGTGGATATATACAATAAAGGATGGAAGGTTGGGTATATATCACTACCTATATTTAAAGGAGTTACGTTGTTGTGCTCAATATAGGTTCTAAATCACAAATTTAGTGCAAGTATAAGTCGCGGACTTGTCCTTTATCAATCTTCATCAAGCAATTGTTGTTTCTCAAGCTTCTAATGAGATTGTAGAACAAGATCTTCTCAAGAGGTGGTCAGACTTAAAGACACAAGGTGGATTGTTTAGAGACGTATTTTAACCTTTTACTCACTCTTAAGTTAAACACATTTCATCATGCGGTTTTGGCATATTACGAGCTTCAGTGACTTTGTTAATCTACTAAACCGTTGATGAGGAGACAAGCAAGGGGTTACTACAAGAGAGTCTTAATCTCCATCTTCTTTGCAGTAGTTTTATTTGTCTTTTTCATGTATTGTGCCTGACAAATTCACAAATGTAACACCCCCGTTTTCGATATTCGCAGCGGAAATATAAGTTGGGGTGCTACTAAACAGTTCATAGTCATGATAATAGAAAACGACTCGAAAAGAGACGTTTTTAGATAAAATTGTTATCATTCATTTATATCAGAGTTACAATATGCAGGTCCCAGCAGTAGGTTCTCAAAATACATTAATAGAAATATATTATTGGTTTGAATGATAACATAGTCCATAGCCAATCCCGTGCCAATCCATGCTTCCAATAACCTGAGAATACATGCTAAAACGTCAACACAAAGGTTGAGTGAATTCATAAAGTTTCGTAAATGAAAAGGTTTCATTTATTCAGAAATATGATGGTTCCAGTTATTCAGAAATAAGCCAGTTTCTGTTGTAAAAATACGCTGTTCAATGGTTCAGAAATATGTTTTTCCAGTTATTCAGAAATACGTTATTCAGTTCAGTTGGAAATCATTTAAACACAAGATTAAATGTAATAATTGCCACACACACAATTATTATCAGGGAAAGATGTATTTTATTGTACTAAGTCTCATGGCAGCAAAACATTAACAGAACATCAACAGTCATGAGCTAATGATGTAATAATTACCCCATAATTAAATGTAGGTAACCTTGCCCCCGGGTAGGAGATAGCCACATCTCTTTATTCATCTCAAATATAATGCTTTGGGTTACGTTATGGTAACACAAAGGTGTTGTCAGCCCAATAGATCTATCCACAATATTCGCGCTCACCCTAAGTCGCGGGTGATTAAAGGTCCATGATGGAAGGTCTTTTTGGCTTAAGGTAACTTAGCTTAAGGCAATAAAATAAGGATAACATTGGGAAATTACTTGTGTTTAATACGGGAAAAAGTCTATTAGTGATTCATAAGTCATGTAAATGCGAACAATGTTTATAAATGTTATGAGCATGTATCTCCCCCAAAAATAATTCAAAACATGTAAAAGTAGGGATTATGAACTCACAATAATCCATATAAAAGTTTAGAGTATATAGAAATAGTTAAGCATGTATCTCCCCCAAAAGTAATTTAAAACAAGAGAAAGAAGGGGTTACGAACTCACCTTAACAATCTGGATGGAAAACAAATGAAAGAAAGTTGATAAACGTCTCCGGACAAGAAACCTGAGTTGTTATGCCAATATTTAGTAATCATTTCTGATGTTTATTTCGTTTCATTCTGTTTCATTGTTTGGTTGATGGTTAAATGCTTACTTGAGCCAATATGTAGTTTCAATAGTAAGATTTTATCTTATCTTTTATCTGTAAGTTTCGGTTTGATTTGTTCGTTAAAGTTATCCTTCGTTCGTTAGTTCTTTGGGGTTCGTCGTTTAAAATAAACGTATTATGTTAATATAGAGTCGGGAAAACAGAATAGAAAGGATGAAAATATTGATTAGGAAAAGTTACGTTTTAATCCCTAAGGTTTGGTCAAATGACAGTTCATACCCTGGACTTTTGGAAAATGATAGTTTCTACCCTTAAGTTTCAAAAATGACATTTTCTACCCTGTCCATGTGTTAATTGCAAAAACAACCCTTGATTATAAGTATTTACAACATCAACTTATTAAACTCTTATTAATTAAATTATCTCATTGAAAAATCATGACTTGGCTAGAGTTTCGGACATCGATAACTCAACGACAAGTAAATCATTTTACGAACTCTTTGATCCTATGGAAAGTTTGTCAGGTCAACTCTGAACACACCAAGTTTCGCTATTTATAAAATTTGTTTGATGGTCGAATGATATTTCAAAAGTCGGGTGAGTAAATGAAAGTGATACATGAATTTTTAAAATAAAATCTGAGTTCTAGACCCAGCGATAGACCAAACTTTGAACGCAAATATCCGTTAAACCACTCGATAGTTTTTCAAACTTTTTCTTCCTAAAATAAGCTTGTTGGTTCATCTTTGATATGCCAAAAATATAAAATTTATAGAGGTCTTATGGGTGTCGAAAAGAAGGTTGAAAGTTAATAGTTTAGGTCGACTAAAATGAAAAATAAATAACTGAATATCAAAGGTTTAGTTTAGCGACATGGAGCCAAATTCAAGACTCAATATTTTGATGATGACTCAACCATATTTGGAAATTCTTTTTCCTAAATTAAGTTTACCATGTGGACTTTATCATGCCAAGAGAACAGAATTTTTAGAGATCAATTAGAGGGTGAAAACTGGGTCGAATCTTGGTGAGTTGGGCGATAGCTATTGAAAAAGATTAACTGGAAACCTAAGTTTTCTATTTCCAGCGATATGGGTAGGACTTTACACTTAAATAACTTTTTGAATACTTGATCGTTTTTAATAATTTTTGTTTCTAAATTTAGTTTGTTGGGTAGACTTACTATGTAACAAAAACCAGATTTAAATAAGGTCGTTTGGATGTTGGTTTCGAGGGCCAAAGTTGGGTGTTGGGGTGTTTTGTGGCTCGATGTAGAACTCAGATATTAGACCCGATGGGGTTTTAAGAATGTTAGGGTTTTCCTATTGGATTCTCATGTATGTTACAATTATATTTGATGTGTTTTATCATGTTTTACATATTAGTGGTTTGTTTAAACTAAAATTCGAACATATAGGGTGCGTTAGGGTTTACTGTCGTGCAGAAAGGAGTTTAACAAAACAACACTTAAGCTTTTAATTAGATTGATATTTAAGAGTTATGTTTTAGTGTTTTTAGAAATATATAATAAGCAAATAAAACTGAAATAGAAAGTGTTAGAGTAATTTACCTAGGGTTTTAGCCGAATAGGGTTTTGGACTTGAATTGTTTAGACTCCTGTTTTCCCAGTGTTCCTCCTCTTCTTCTGGACTTTCTATGTTTGGGTTGTGAATAGTGATCAGTATTGAATGGATAGAGGTTGTGTTTTAATGCTGGTCGAATGTTTGTGTGAGCAAAAAAAAATGATACTCGACTGCTATTTATAAGATAGAATGTTTAGGGTTTTGGTGGGACATGAGGAGGGGACATTGTATGCATACAAGGGCTGACAGAAATAGATGGGATACGCCACTTGGATAGGAGGAGGAGGGAGGTGTAAGGGAGGTGATGTGGCCGAATGGGATCCTTGGGTTTAAGCTACCAATGAGAAGGCTTCTTGAAGATGAGAGTGTACAAGTGGAAGGGTTTGTAGAAATGAATAGAGAAGCATGTCCTTGGCCAAGTTCAATGTATCCTTAAGATGGAATTCGGTTAGGGTTTTTAGGTTGAGTTTCGACGAGGGTATTTAGGATAAAACCGAATTGGGCTTGAAGTAGTTGTATACTATGTTTAGATAAGTAGTACTTAGGGATTAAGGATTAGTTACTTTGGTTATTTTATGTATTGAATTGGTTAGAAAATATTTATGATTTTTACATATTTATATATTTCGGATTTTTGAAGATAAAAAGGGAAAATTGGTTTTGTGCTTAGGAGTGTAGTAAAACATGCTTACTATGGTTGTATTATAGTTTGGGATGTGTGAAAAATATTGTTTTAATAGTTTAGTAATTTATAAAATTTATTTGTTAAGTTTTATTAAGTTAAAAGGTAATTAAATGGAATTTATTGTTTTTGTGCATTAGACACTTGTACTTTGGGCTAAAAGACTTGTAAAAATAATTAAGGAGTTTAGAAAATATAATTTATAAAAGTTATGCATGAATGGTTTGTACTTTGTGTTTTAAAAATAATATAAATGGGATTTTTATAAAGATTTTATAAATAAATGATTTTATGCATGAATGACTTGTACTCTAGCTTAAATAACTTGTAAACTTAATGTTTTATAAAAATATTGTATGAATAAATTAGGGTTTGTGAAATGAATACATAAAATCACAGTTTTATGGAATTAGGGTTTTATCGGGAGCTGAAATAGATTTAGGGTTTCTGGTGCTTTAGTAACTTGTACATTAACTCATATATGTTGTATTTTTATGTTCTGAGGTTTAGTTGTTCATATTTGGTGTTGTGGTAAATTTTAGGGTTTCATAGAAACTCTATTCAGATAATGAATATTTTGTTTTGTATGTTCGTTAAGGATTTATCGTAAAATGGTAAATGGTATTTTGTAATGTTTTCATATAGATATGTTTATGAAATAAACATTATGTTTGTTAGGCAGGTTTTGTGGGAGCACGTTTATCAATGATGTGATCTCTGTCACATAAGATGAGAGATATATTTAAATAAAAAAAATTACCCGTGGAAAAAGGATAATAATTCTGTAAAGTAAATAGGAAATTTTACGAGTGGTTACAGTATCCCCCTGTTGAAGGGAATCTCGTCCTGAGATTCGGCCTATGTTGGTTGGAAAGTTGGGAAAATGATGTATAGGGATAGCTAGGTTCAGATTTCTAACCTTTTCCGATAGGGAATGCGATAAAGGAAAATCGTACAACGATTTGGGTTAGGATGAGAGTTTGATATGCTTAAAATGCCTCAAGTTAAAAATAATATTACTTAAAATATTATATTTTTCTTGAGTCTCCGTTTAATACCTAAGGATCAAGGTTTGGTCAGTTTCATCTCTACTGGATGAACTAAATTTGAATGTTTTGCCACCTGATGCGTCACTGTGCAACGGTCGAATAAATGGGTAAATTTTCACCTATAAATACCTCATTTCTAATCCTCATTCTTTCATCACAAATTTTCTTTCTAAAAACCTCAAAATGCCGCCTTTGGCAATTATCTTAGCAATTGTGTACATTGTTGCGGTTGTTACCTATATGGCGTATAATCCGGAAGGGGATTTTGGTCTCCAAGGTGCGGTCTTAGTGTTTGTCATACTACTTACAATTGTTGCCTTTTTCATGGATTAGACTTGGGAAAAATAAGTCTTGCGCTAGAGTTACTAGGATGGTCTTAGTTTGTGTTTTCTAGGTAATCCTCAATGTAATAAAGCTTATGTAATCCTTGTAATATTAGCACTTCAGTTGCTAATTATGTTTCTATGTATTGTCTTCCAAGGTTATGAATAAAATCTTGGGGTTTTTCTATCCATAATGTTGTCAAGTTCCTATCTTAGAAAGGATGGGTAGTAGATGTAGACTTTTGTTGTATGAAATCAAAAATAATAGTTTATAAACAATTTGTTTTGTTTCAATATTTGCTTTTGAATGAAAATTAGTAGTAGAAAATCTGAAAATATTACTGTTCCAATTCACTACATGATTCTTCCTGAATTATACATAGTTGATCAGGTTATGTATAATTGAGGACCAAATGATGTAATGTTTTGTTCAGTCTCTGTGGTATTTATTCAAAAAGTTTTAGATGACGTTCAACGCTTTATTTTTGAAAAATTGCTTCATAAATAATTTTCAAAAGTATAGGTAAATTTTTGTCCACACTACAGTGATGGGTTAAGGTTTCCTAAGGTATTAATGAAATATCCTCAAAACAAATCTCAAAGTTCGTCTAAGGTTTTACTAGGCAACGTTTATGAATAGGGTATGGAGAAATAGAATACATATGGAGGCTAAATGCAGATTTGGGAATATGAAGGAATTGTTATGAGATAGAAATTTCATAGAGTAGATAATTTATTTAGGTTACGTTCATCGTAACTAAAATAGTTCTGAAAGGAAAATACAACGTAAAGAGTTCTAAACCTCAATTTATTCATTACTTCAGAGATATCAAACTTAAAGGTCTTACTAGGACATAGATGAGATTCCTTAATGAGTTCTAGTCTTCTTCCGAATTAGTCTTAGTCTTCCAGTTGGGATTGAAATTCTGGCATTGATTCTTATAATGTCCTTTTCCGTTACATCCATAACAAGTCCTTTTTCGTAGGTTTGCTCCTATTGTTTTACAGTTTCCGGACTGATGTCCTATTTCCTTGCATCTTCCACACTTGATATAACAATCTCCATAATGATGTAACTTACATCGTTGACATAGAGGCCATTTTCCACGATAAACAGCTTCATGAGTAAGATGCTCGTGATAGTGGCAGGCGGGGTAGTGAGTTGGGATAGTGGTTTCTATCTCACTATGTTTTCGCTTTTGGTTATTTCGTTCAATTCCTAAGGTATGGGTAGGTTTAGTTATTCCTTCTGGGTTTTTGTTATAATTTGGTCTATAACCCGTAAAACTTTTAGGGGTACAAGACACATTCATCTTCTTCTTTCCTGTAGCCTTCTTATTGCTTCCTGAATGAGCCGTCGTAGTCACCTCGAGTACTGCTGTAATGAGGTTGATCACCAACTTCTGGATAACTTCGGGAGTTATTGGCATAGTATTTTTCATTCTGACTTTCTTCCGGATATGTCTGGTTAAATATCGTAGATGAATGATTAACTGCTAAGGAATTAACTAATTCTCTCGAATTTCAGCAACTTTCTCTTCATTCATCAAGATTCTCTTCCGAAATTTTATCTTATGGGGTTCTAAGATTATGATACGTCTGGATGAGAATAGAATGATATTAATAAATCGATCAATTGTTTTTACAAAAACAATTAATACAAGGTCTTTTATTAATATCGTAGGTAGTAGGTTTTAGGATTTTCTTTCTTTATCATAAGGGTTTAGTCCTCAAAATACCTCTGTTGCTTAATGGGCTCTATGTTTAGTTAACTAGGTAAGTGACACTTATTAGGCTCTAGGTATAGTTTAGTTCGAAACCATTTGTTTATTGAACAAATGATTGGATTTTAAGGAAGTCATCACATAAATGCACAGCATTATTGTAAGACATGACAGAATAGAATTTATACTCAACAATAATATATACAACAAAAGATATTTGTCATACATTTATTGATTGATTACAAACTCTGAAGATTTCAGGTTTATTGGAAAATACAGGAAATACTTAACCAAATACTATTTGGTACAGTAGACACAACGTTTTTACACATGAGTTTGATATTAGCCACATTCTTGACGTAAAAGCTTAACTTCATTCTCAAGTTGTAGTTGTGAAATTTCCATTTCCAAGAAACGCTCCTGAAATTCCGTGTTCACCTTTATCTGACTGTCCAGCATAGATTCCAAAGTAAAAATATTCTGACCCTGACAGATTGCCGTCTCTCTGGCCATCTATAGGGTTCTCTCAATCTCCGCCACTCTACCACGTAGTTGACTGTTTTCCCTTCTCGCATGACGAATCCTATAATCTAGGCTTTTATATTTATGTTCGTACGTATTCTTCATTCGTTCAACACTTGCTTCCTAGTCAAACACCGTTCTGCTTTTGTCATTGGTCCTTCTAAACAGCGTGTCGAAATTACGGTCGTACCACTTGAAACGTAAATGTGGTAACTCCTCCAAATGTTTAGCGTGATTGTCGAGAATACTGGCGTGTTCATAAAGAAGAGTCCACATGGGATCTTTAGGTTTAGGGGAATTAGGCGTAGATATAGCATCTGGAAAGTTTAGTATTGGGGTTTCGGGAGTATTAGGTCCTAGAGGATTTAATTCATCATCTTTCTGAATCGTTTCTTGGCGTGAATTTTGTCCAACCTCAAATGTTGTTGGGCAACCAATAAACTTTTCATCAGATGGGGATTTCCTAAGGGAGTGGGTAGGTGGTGTACTTATAGTACGGAGATCTGTTTCGTTAAGTTCGGGAGTTTCGGGGGACATGATACTGTAGTAACCCGCAAATAGTGAAAATAAGTAATTCGAAATTTGCAAGTAAAGCAAATCAAATAATTATCAGATAGGGGGAATTATCAATGCTAAATAATCAAAATAAGGGATGCTCTAAATTTTGAAACATACCTGGCACGGAAGGCATAGGACTTTATGGTGTAAGTTTATTTATTTTTGAAAACGCGGTTATAGTCCAATGTTTAAAAACACTTGGTTCTCTATAACCATGAGCTCTGATACCACTCTGTAACACCCCCGTTTTCGATATTCGCAGCGGAAATATAAGTTGGGGTGCTACTAAACAGTTCATAGTCATGATAATAGAAAACGACTCGAAAAGAGACGTTTTTAGATAAAATTGTTATCATTCATTTATATCAGAGTTACAATATGCAGGTCCCAGCAGTAGGTTCTCAAAATACATTAATAAAAATATATTATTGGTTTGAATGATAACATAGTCCATAGCCAATCCCGTGCCAATCCATGCTTCCAATAACCTGATAATACATGCTAAAACGTCAACACAAAGGTTGAGTGAATTCATAAAGTTTCGTAAATGAAAAGGTTTCATTTATTCAGAAATATGATGGTTCCAGTTATTCAGAAATAAGCCAGTTTCTGTTGTCAAAATACGCTGTTCAATGGTTCAGAAATATGTTTGTCCAGTTATTCAGAAATACGTTATTCAGTTCAGTTGGAAATCATTTAAACACAAGATTAAATGTAATAATTGCCACACACACAATTATTATCAGGGAAAGATGTATTTTATTGCACTAAGTCTCATGGCACGCAAAACATTAACAGAACATCAACAGTCATGAGCTAATGATGTAATAATTACCCCATAATTAAATGTAGGTAACCTTGCCCCCGGGTAGGAGATAGCCACATCTCTTTATTCATCTCAAATATAATGCTTTGGGTTACGTTACGGTAACACAAAGGGGTTGTCAGCCCAATAGATCTATCCACAATATTCGCGCTCACCCTAAGTCGCGGGTGATTAGAGGTCCATGATGGGAGGTCTTTTTGGCTTAAGGTAACTTAGCTTAAGGCAATAAAATAAGGATAACATTGGGAAATTACTTGTGTTTAATACGGGAAAAAGTCCATTAGTGATTCATAAGTCATGTAAATGCGAACAATGTTTATAAATGTTATGAGCATGTATCTCCCCCAAAAATAATTCAAAACATGTAAAAGTAGGGGTTATGAACTCACAATAATCCATATAAAAGTTTAGAGTATATAGAAATAGTTAAGCATGTATCTCCCCCAAAAGTAATTTTAAACAAGAGAAAGAAGGGGTTACGAACTCACCTTGACAATCTGGATGGAAAACAAATGAAAGAAAGTTGATAAACGTCTCCGGACAAGAAACCTGAGTTGTTATGCCAATATTTAGTAATCATTTCTGATGTTTATTTCGTTTCATTATGTTTCATTGTTTGGTTGATGGTTAAATGCTTACTTGAGCCAATATGTAGTTTCAAAAGTAAGATTTTATCTTATCTTTTATCTGTAAGTTTCGGTTTGATTTGTTCGTTAAAGTTATCCTTCGTTCGTTAGTTCATTGGTTCGTCGTTTAAAATAAACGTATTATGTTAATATAGAGTCGGGAAAACAGAATAGAAAGGATGAAAATATTGATTAGGAAAAAGTTACGTTTTAATCCCTAAGGTTTGGTCAAATGACAGTTCACACCCTGGACTTTTGGAAAATGATAGTTTCTACCCATAAGTTTCAAAAATGACATATTCTACCCTGTCCATGTGTTAATTGCAAAAACAAACCTTGATTATAAGTATTTACAACATCAACCTATTAAACTCTTATTAATTAAATTATCTCATTTGAAAAATCATGACTTGGCTAGAGTTTTGGACATCGATATCTCAATGATAAGTAAATCATTTTACGAACTCTTTGATCCTATGGAAAGTTTGTCAGAGGGTGAAAACTGGGTCGAATCTTGGTGAGTTGGGCGATAGCTATTGAAAAAGATTAACTGGAAACCTAAGTTTTCTATTTCCAGCGATATGGGTAGGACTTTACACTTAAATAACTTTTTGAATACTTGATCGTTTTTAATGATTTTTGTTTCTAAATTTAGTTTGTTAGGTAGACTTACTATGTAACAAAAACCAGATTTAAATAAGGTCGTTTGGATGTTGGTTTCGAGGGCCAAAGTTGGGTGTTGGGGTGTTTTGTGGCTCGATGTAGAACTCAGATATTAGACCTGATGGGGTTTTAAGAATGTTAGGGTTTTCCTATTGGCTTCTCATGTATGTTACAATTATATTTGATGTGTTTTATCATGTTTTACATATTAGTGGTTTGTTTAAACTAAAATTCGAACATATAGGGTGCGTTAGGGTTTACTGTCGAGCAGAAAGGAGTTTAACAAAACAACACTTAAGCTTTTAATTAGGTTGATATTTAAGAGTTATGTTTTAGTGTTTTTTAGAAATACATAATAAGCAAATAAAACTGAAATAGAAAGTGTTAGAGTAATTTACCTAGGGTTTTAGCCGAATAGGGTTTTGGACTTGAATTGTTTAGACTCTTGTTTTCCCAGTGTTCCTCCTCTTCTTCTGGACTTTCTATGTTTGGGTTGTGAGTAGTGATCAGTATTGAATGGATAGAGGTTGTGTTTTAATGTTGGTCGAATGTTTGTGTGAGTAAAAAAAATGATACTCGACTGCTATTTATAGGATAGAATGTTTAGGGTTTTGGTGGGACATGAGGAGGGGACATTGTATGCATACAAGGGCTGACAGAAATAGATGGGATACGCCACTTGGATAGGAGGAGGAGGGAGGTGTAAGGGAGGTGATGTGGCCGAATGGGATCCTTGGGTTTAAGCTACCAATGAGAAGGATTCTTGAAGATGAGAGTGTACAAGTTGAAGGGTTTGTAGAAATGAATAGAGAAGCATGTCCTTGGCCAAGTTCAATGTATCCTTAAGATGGAATTCGGTTAGGGTTTTTAGGTTGAGTTTCGACTAGGGTATTTAGGATAAAACCGAATAGGGCTTGAATTAGTTGTATACTCTGTTTAGATAAGTAGTACTTAGGGATTAAGGATTCGTTACTTTGGTTATTTTATGTATTGAATTGGTTAGAAAATATTTATGATTTTTACATATTTATATATTTCGGATTTTTGAAGATAAAAAGGAAAAATTGGTTTTGTGCTTAGGAGTGTAGTAAAACATGCTTACTATGGTTGTATTATAGTTTGGGATGTGTGAAAAATATTGTTTTAATAGTTTAGTAATTTATAAAATTTATTTGTTAAGTTTTATTAAGTTAAAAGGTAATTAAATGGAATTTATTGTTTTTGTGCATTAGACACTTGTACTTTGGGCTAAAAGACTTGTAAAAATAATTAAGGAGTTTAGAAAATATAATTTATAAAAGTTATGCATGAATGGTTTGTACTTTGTGTTTTAAAAATAATATAAATGGGATTTTTATAAAGATTTTGTAAATAAATGATTTTATGCATGAATGACTTGTACTCTAGCTTAAATAACTTGTAAACTTAATATTTTATAAAAATATTGTATGAATAAATTAGGGTTTGTGAAATGAATACATAAAATTACATTAACTCAGATATGTTTTATTTTTATGTTCTGAGGTTTAGTTATTCATATTTAGTGTTGTGGTAAATTTTAGGGTTTCATAGAAACTCTATTTAGATAATGAATGTTTTGTTTTGTATGTTTGTTAAGGATTTATCGTAAAATGGTAAATGGTATTCTGTAATGTTTTCATATAGATATGTTTATGAAATAAACATTAGGTTTGTTAGGCAGGTCTTGTGGGAGCACGTTTATCAATGATGTGATCTATGTCACATAAGATGAGAGATACATTTAAATAAAAAAAATTACCCGTGGAAAAAGGATAATAATTCTGTAAAGTAAATAGGAAATTTTACGAGTGGTTACAACAAACATCACGGACTCTCAGCTTTGGCAAAAAGGTCATTTCATGCCCTTTTTGAGGGGGAGAATTAGCGCGTGGTTCCTACTGGTTCCGTCTCCAGCGTTGTGAACCTTAGCGGTTCCGGTTACAGCGGGTCTAATCGTAGTGGTTCAGTCTCCAGCGGTTTGAATCTGATTGGTTCCAGTTTCAATGGTTTAGTTTTCAGCGGTTTGGGTCTTAGCGATTTGCCTAAGGTTTCAGCGGTTTGATACTTACTGTTGTGCAGTTTGTTCTTGAATTTATTTCTCGGTTAAATCTCAAGAACTGTAAAATCCTGTATACAATATGAAAACTATACCAAGCACTGCATCTGATGACATTCAAACAGCTATGCTTGAAAGGACTGACTATGAGTCATGGGCACTGCTAAGAATTAGCGCATGTTTCTTCTCCTTTTGGCTAGTCAACAACACAAGATGATCACGAAGTTCATTTGGTATTCCTCATTTGAGATTGAAGCTGAATTTCACGAAGGCGTCTACTTATTTTATCTTGAAGTCGGGGTTGGTTGGATGCATGACCTTCAATGATAACTTGCTCGTGCTTAAAATTTAAGTTGAAGACTTAGGTTATCTAGTTACCAGCAGTCGGGGTAACTATCACTTAAGAGTTCCGTTGGAGTACTCAGTGTCACACGTCGATGACGTTGTCGATAATCGCAAGAGGTGTTAATGTCTCATACTTTGGTTGGGTATTGAGTACTTAGAGATTTAACACCGTTCTTCCAACTACAATGCAAGCTTAGGTAACAAATTTGAGTAATTCTACTTCATTTGTAATTTAGGTATATCGGGTTTCCTTTATCAAGTGGTCACAAATAGTTGTCTGTGTACGAGGTTGGTTATTGGACAAAGGTTTTAAAAGTTGTGATGTGATCTGTAATTCTCACAAGATATTCTTAACCCAAACTGATATTCACCAAAATCAAATCAGTCATGCCACATTCAATTTGTTACTGTCTCACGGTTTCTTCTTGGTTTTGTAAAATCCCGCGAAAGAACTTATTTCTCGGTTTAAATCATAGATTTGTAAAATCCCGTGATGATGGGTTATGCGCTCTTAACCGTGATCGGGTTAAAACCATTATCAACGTTCAGTTAATACATCATAAAGGGCTAGATCGGGGCATTTAAACAACAAGATGTGACTACGGCGTGAATTCCTTATTATTTATTTGAGGCTGAAGTGAAATTTCATGGGTGCGTGTGCTTAGTATCTGATGATATCGGGGTGGTTAGATGAAGATTCTTCGAGATCCTTGTTCAAGCTTTCATCCTTTACAATGACGAGGACTTGGATATCTAGTTATTTTTTCTTTCTCTCTATTACAAAATAACTATCACTTTAAGGAGTTACGTTGTAGTGCTCAGTGTCACACGAAGTTGTGGATATCCAAGAGGTGATGTACGTCTTATACTTGATGGTTGGTTGGTTGAAGAGTATAGAGTACTTAGGGATTCAATGTTGCACGTAGTCTCTACACCGCTCTTTGTCACGCATTAGTACAAGTTTAAGTCACAACTTCGGGTTATGTTACTTCAGTCTCAAGTTCATCATATTGGGTTTTTCTCCATCAGTGGTCACGACATCAAGCCGACAAAATGATAATG
The DNA here is from genome assembly GCA_021014915.2 of Artemisia tridentata subsp. tridentata. Classification (NCBI taxonomy): domain Eukaryota; kingdom Viridiplantae; phylum Streptophyta; class Magnoliopsida; order Asterales; family Asteraceae; genus Artemisia; species Artemisia tridentata. Next base: position 32,395,956 of record CP139502.1, on the reverse strand, counting down.
GGGTTGGTAACGAGTTAAAAGAAGAGGAGTAGAAAAGAGAGAGATGACGTCTGTACACATCAGTGCAGGCCTCGCTCTTCATTATAATGACGTCTGTACACATCAGTGCAGGCCTCGTTCTTCATCATTATGACGTCTGTACACATCAGTGCAGGCCTCGTTCTTCATCATTATGACGTCTGTACTCATCAGTGCAGGCCTCGTTCTTCATCGACGATGACGTCTGTACACATCAGTGCAGGCCTCGCTCTTCATCATTATGACGTCTGTACACATCAGTGCAGGCCTCGCTCTTCATCATTATGACGCCTGTTCATATCAGTTCAGGCCTCGTTCTTCAAAGAAAAGAAAGGTGTATGCTTAAGTGCACTTTATCTTTGGAAGAAGAGAAATCTTCTTATTTATGGCCATTCTCATCAACAAGTTTCATGCTCTTTCCGTGCTTATTCAGTCTTCAAGTGGATCGGCGCACCTTGGAGTATACTCTTATTCACTTGTTCTACCAAAAATTGCAGTTGACAGGCATATGCAATTTTTGAGGGGGGGAAAGGGTGAATAAACAACATGTCAGTCTATCAAGAACCATCAAGTGGATCTACTTACTATTGATGGTATTCTTATTCACTCGCTCAATCAAAAATTGCAGTTGACAGGCATATGCAATTTTTGAGGGGGGGGGAAAGGGTAAATAATCTACATGTTGATTGATGATTGAGAAATGGTCATACGACTCCTGAATACGTCAGTTCAGGAGTCATGCAAACCATGTTTCTCCAACACTACATCTTCCTCCGTCTATCAAGGTGTTGAAGAACATGGTCATGGAATGCTAATCAACATCTTCTCACGGGCTGGTACAATCAGTAACAAAGGGTTTCTAGTCAATGCTTCATGTACACTTCATTACGCTGCATGTACACATCATGATGATGATTCCGATTAATCGTAACCATCATGGGGGAGAGAAATGTGTACACCAAGGACGCACAACAGATTCACGTAATCGGGCTTAATCATTTATTCCGGTGTTGATAACCGCAGAGATGATCAGTGGTTCAACTTGTTACCTTGGTATTAACGTTTCACTGTTACGTCATGGGCTGATTAATCGTAACCATCAGGGGAGAGAGAATGTGTACATCAAGGACGCACAACAGGTTCACGTGATCAGGGCTTAATATCCAAGGATGGATACATACTATAGATGATCAGTGGTTCAACTTGTTACTTTGGCGTTATACTAAAGACTGAAGAAGGTCGAGTCGTCAGTCTATTCTACATTCTCTGTTGTGTGTTATCATCTCATGTGTATGCTGCGGGCTGATGGGTTATATGTAAGGTTACTGGAAGGCATTTGGTGAGATGAAGATGGTTGGTATTCTGTTCCTCCATATTGGCAATCTTGAAGAAGGTCGAGTCTACAGTCTACTCTACATTCTTCGCTATGTGTTAGAAGACTAAAGACGGCATGCATTTGGTTATCAAAAGACTTCTTCTTATTATGGGCGTTCATCCAAAGTCTTCTTTCTATTATGGGTGTTCATCAGAAAGGTTGTCAGATTGGGGGAGAGCACTAATTAGGGGAGAGTGAAAAGTCTGAATTAATCCCTGATTAAATGTGCTCACGTTACTCTTCAGCAAGTAAAGCGATGGCAGCGGAGATATTCTGGAAGCTGAGGAGTAATGGTTTTTGCTTCGTATCCTTGTATATATTTTCTTCATACATTTTTTTTGAACATATCTTATACCATTTTGTAAATAGATATATAGAAAACCTGCAAATTGTAAATAGAGATGCGTAAAACCAGAAAAACCATAAAAATTGAAAAATAGAAAATACCAAAAATAGTTTCACCTAGGCATGTCTTCTGTTTATCGATAACATTTACGGACTTAGAAATGTCATTCAATAATGGCACGGGTCTTTAAATGAAGCTCGAGCAGAAGTTAAAATGGATGGTTAAAACATGTCTAAATGGCTTGCTATTACTTTAGATAGCAACCCGTGCTTCAAAATGGGGAAAGCACGTCGCCAAAAAGACGGCTGTTCCTCCAACTGGGTGATGTTCACCTGGGCATGGATTACTTTATATCCATGTTTCTTCGATCTGATGTACGTTTCAGTGCATCATTTCTGGTAAAGGAAGAGAAATCTTCTTTGCATACAAATAGTTTTCATTCAATGATTCTTCTGAAAATTATTTGTGAGACACTCGGTGATTATGTGTTGCCTGAAATTCTTTTACTCTTGGATTATGCATAAATTTTTTCACTCAATCAACGACTACAAATCTTTAACTAGAATACGAGTCATTGATTGAGGGGGATAGTGAATTCAAATTTTATATCATCAAACGGGTTTCTTGAATAACTCTTAGAAAAGGTTTTGTAGTTAATGGGGTATTAGTTGAAGAGGAAATTGCTAAAATTCATATCAAATGGCCAAATGTGTTAGTTGCTAGAAAGTTTAGGACATTATGTGCAATTTGCTTATAGTTTCCTAGCTTTATGTATCTAGAAGGTTCATTTGTGTTACTTCGGAATCCTCGTTTAATCCCCTAAATACTTTAAGACTCAAAACCTACAAGAAGTTAGAAAACTAGTTGTGTTTGATGTTCTTGAATACTCCACTGGCATTTGTATGATCTGAATGAATGAGTTTCAAAGGTTGTTTGACTTTTGTTAGTCGATTGCTTCTTAAGTGTTGTTGATATTGTGCATATGTTCTCAGGATTCGCTTAGGTATATAGCTATCATGATAGAATCATGTTCCTAAGATCCTGAATTGAATATTGAAATCTGTGTGAATTGCCATGTTCATGATTGCTAATTGCTCTTCATGCTAGATAGTGGTTTGACGTATTTCCTGATTGTGGTTTGATTATAAGATGAACTTGGTATTATAATGTGGCAAGCTGCTATGGGGTAGCTATTAAGGAATAGTGTATCTGTATGTATGTATATCTGTGTTGATATTCTTATGCAGATTCCATAGCCAAAATGAATGTGCCAGTTCCCGCTCTAACCATTTGATCAGACGTTCAAACTCTATTGATTGGCTCAGAATTCACCACAACAACAACATCGGCAACAACAACAACAACAACATTGTCTTCACCTCCACCACCATCATTTCAACAAAGCAGTACTTACTCGGATCTCATCAAGTGGGGATCGAAAATACTTGAGAAGATTTGTTGGTGGATGGATAATTGATGTTGACCACTGATTCACTCAAAAAAAGCGGATGATTACATTGTCTGCGCAAAAAGGTCAATATCATTTGTGTCATAAAAGTTATCTTGTGCATAATAAGCAGTGAATCTCCCTCTTAGATTAAGGGGGAGCATAGTATGTTCCATTATCAGAAAACATTAAATCGGACACATTTTCTCCCACATTTTCTAACTTATTTAAATCAATTGGGATCACAAATCTCAAATGGTTTGAAATTTTTGATCGGGTGAGAGAATGTGATTTAAATATGAAATCTGATAAAATGTGATGATTTGGAAGTAAAAGTAAGCTCTCCCGTATGTGCTAAACTGCTTTGTATATCAATGCACATATTGAGGGGGAGCAAAATGTTTTGGACGTAAAAGTAAGCTCTCCCGTATGTGCTAAACTATTTTGTAATATCAATGCACATATTGAGGGGGAGCAAATGGTTTTTAACAAAACATAAAGGATTGGGCATCTCATGCGAGTGTGACTCAGACATAACAAATGAATTGACGAAACTTGAACTGTCATCAATTGAAAGGATGCGTCTTGGCCGGGTAATAATTTCAAGCTGGTCTAACCAGTGATGTAAGCGTGTCTCGAAAAAGACGTATCTGAGTAGAGTGTACCGTTTCGAGAAACTTTCTGTGGACTCGACCAGGCCGGGTAATAATTTCAAGCTGGTCTAACCAGTGATGTAAGCGTGTCTCAAATCGGTCATGTTCACTGAAAGTTGATCAATTCAAAAAGTGCGAGCTCTACCTAACATGTGTAAATTTATAAAACAATCACTCGAGCACATGTTGAGGGGGAGCATTTGAAAAATTCAAAACTCTCAAAGTGTTAGTAAAATGTGTTTCTTAATCATGAACACTTTGAGAGATTTTTCAAAGATTTGGTTTATGGCAATTGTGGAAGAACACCAAAGACCGACCATTTTAATTAATGTATGGAGTTACAAGGATGGTAAGGTTAGGTACAAGTTCCCACGATCCCGCCAGAGCCGGAGGGATCTACCCAGGGACAATCCACTAGTTAGTGTAGAAGTCCTTAGGTATGATTAAAAAGGAGAAAAGTGTGAATAAGGGAAGAGTGCCGACTGAGATGGAGCTAGTACTGGAACAAACCCAACAAAGTACAAGTAATGAAGTCTCGGTAAGCACTGAAGGGGTTGAAGAATGAAAAAGAAATGTAAAGATAAAGGGTGAAAAGAAAGAAGCCCTCCTTACACTTTAGGCAGAAACCGGGTCAATTCATATGCTGTCAGAATCACTTGGTTGATTGCTGACATTGAAGACAAAGTATCATGGACCCAGTGATACGCTGCACAACCCTCCCTAGCCACTCAAGGTTCCTCAAAGGACTCTTGTTTCACTTGTCACGGAGATCAATACATTTCTATCGTCTCTCTCACTCCGAGTTAGATGATATTGAAAAGGTGGCAGTCCTCTCAAGCCTCCGATCACCAAATCAAAATGCACAATAGAGTCTAGAGCCACGAGATGCATAATAAGATCTCATAGGAACACGAATTATTTCTACACTGGTTGTTCAACATTAAGGAAACCAGTTGTAAACTCATGAGTCCTACGCAGATCTTAGCAATCTGCCAGAACATTTATGAGAGAATTTACAAATGTAATTCTCAATGATTGAATGGAAATTCTTGCCAGGGTCAACATCAAACAGCCCTGAAAGCAGGTCACTTCGGTAATTCCCTTTGGACTACGCTTAGTGATCACGACGGTTCCAAATGGTCTACAGTCGTGGAGTGATCTCCAGCGACTCACCTAATCGTTGATTTACTACGGTAAGATCTTAAAAAACCCTCTGTGGGTTTTCGATTTAGGAACGGTCTTGGTAAGGATTAGAGAGAGTCTTCACACTATGCTGTTAACAATCTCGAAGTCCGAACCTGTAAGTACCGGACGTTTTATTGCTAACTGTCGTATGCAGGAACATCTGGCGAGTGTAGCTGATTGCTGTTGCAGCTGTTTGCGGTTGTAGCTGATTGATGATGCAGCTGATGCGGTTGTAGCAGATTGCCGAACAAGATGCCAGTCCACCACCACATGTTCACACTACATCATCATTATAATCAAAGAAGTCATGATAAACTAAAAGACCTTCAACACAGCTTCTGCAAACTCTGATGCTGAAAGATCATGACACTAAATAGTGTGAGCATGTCGGTTCAAAGAATATCTCATCACAAGGAAACAAACTGCTGAAAGATGACTTGAAGACAAATGTTGGATGATAAAATCGAAGAATTCTCAAAGATCATCCAAGACAACCGATCAATCATCAAAAGATTACTGTTGAATGCACAAAGTTTCAAAACATTGAAGAATCAAAGACTACGAGCTATGAAGACAAGTTCTGAAGACAGAATGCTAGAATTCAGAATATTATTTCCAGGGTGACCTCCCTTAGGGGGAGATTGTTAGGAATATAAATATTCAGATGAAGGCTCGGTCACCCCGAGTATCTATTTAGCATTTACATAGCTCGTAGGCTTATTTATATTAGCTTAGTACTATTAGTATTATTAGTTTTATTAGATTAGTCGTATCTATATTTGTGGAGTGGGTCGGGTCTTTACCCTCTGTCAGCTCACTCCACAGCCCACCAGGGGCACCAATATTAGGAACTATATAAACCCCTTCCCACACTTGGGAAGGGTTGGAACTCTTGTAACTTTCACACACACTAATCTAATATTCAGGTTTTTCTCTCAACAAGATTCCCAACTCTCTCTCTCTTCTAACTTCTCTCTAAAACTCCACCATGGATCTCATCTTCCATAACCCAAGACCACCCGAATCATCCACACAATCAAGTTGTTTAGATCTTACAGCCGTGGCAAAGAAAATTTGAGAAACGACATGTTTTAGAAAACTTTTAAATGAACTCTCACTCAAGCATCTGTACATGTCCGGATCATTGTTGAATGACATTTCTAGATACGTACAGAATATCGATTATACGAGAGACATGTCGTGGGAAGAATATTTTTGGTTTTTATTTTATTTTATATTGTTTTTGTATTTTTGAAATTTTTCTATTTTTGTATTTTGTTTTTGTGGGTTTTTCAAATTTTGTATTTTCTTTTTGTTTGTTTTTCAAATTTTGTATTTTATTTTTTCAAAAATATTTACAGCGAAGCTTTTTGAGAATATTTTTCAAGAATTTTCGAGAAGACTTTCTAACTCTTCGGGAGTTAGGCTTCGCATGCCAATTCGTCGAACTAAGTTATCAAACCTCTCTTTTGGAAGGGCTTTAGTAAATAGATCGGCGAGTTGGTATTCAGTCTTTAAGAAAAATAATTCAACAGTACCCTCTTCGACATGTTCCTTTCTGAAGTGATAGCGGACTCTAATATGCTTGGTGTGGTAGAAGGGGGGGGGTTGAATAGTTTTACGTCTTTTAATTTTATTTTTGAAAACTTTGCTTCCTTTTAAAACTTAGATTCAAGTTTATGTGAAAAGTGATACTTAAACAAAATTATTAACTATATGTATATCCTTTTAGATTTGTTATAAAAGTTTTGTTTTTATGAATGGAGTTTCAATTTGATCTTTATGTGAAACTAGCTCCTAAATAGTACTAACAATTATATATGCCTATATGTATGAAAGTAATGACGATATAAATAAAGAAGTAAGTAAGAGATGGAAAGATCAAACCGAGACACGAAGGATTTATAGTGGTTCGGCTACAAGGACACCTTCCTTGCCCTACTCCACTCCCCGAGTCACCTACTCGAGAGTTTTCTTCACTACTTCAACAAGCTCCCTTATGGCGGAGAAAACCTTACACAACTTTTGCTTACACCGGTTTAACGACACAAAGCTAAATGTCGAGTTCTAATAGTAGCTAGAACCAATCTCACGACTTCAATCACAACTTCTTCACGACTTACTCACAACTTCTTCACGATGTCTTCACAACTTCTTCACGACGGCTTCACAACGGCTTCACGACTTCTTCACAACTACTCACAAATACTACACACCACAACTACTTCACAACTACAATCTAATTTACAACTATACACTACTTCTTCACTTCCTAGTACTTCTCCTTCGCGTCTCTACTTCTTCACACCTTTGCTAAGCTTCTTACACACCTTGTATTTCTTCACTCCTTAGCTACTTCTATTTCTTCACTATCTTACGGCTTCTTTATGATGGCTACACCACAACTTCTTCACCACTTTACAACACTTCTACACTACTACTTTACAACACCACTACTTATACAACTTTTTCTCTACTTACTACACAAATCTAATCACTTATGTACACACCTAATATACACACCTTATACACAAATGAATGAATGATTTACAAGGTTTACTACACAAGCAACTTAGGTACCAAGATGATACTTAAGTTGTAATACTTCTAGTCTTGATTGATAGAAGTATTCTTCTCTTTGCACTTGGATGATTGAAGCTTGAATCACTTGGAAACAAAAGCTTAAGATTATATGATCAAAGGATTTAGGAAGATATAAGGAGAGAATTAGAACAGAAAGTTTGGGGTGCAAGAGGTGAGGAAAAAGTACAGAGATGAACCAGTATTTGATGAACTCAAATAAGTACATTTTATTATCATCATTTATCCTATTTATTTGACTTGTTTTATTATATTATCTGTGAGAATTGATACGTTAATGTTTACTTTTGTAATTCTCAGGTAAAAACAAGTATTATGTGAAACTTGGCGATTTTGGACTAATTATGGAGCAAAACAAGCAAGAAGTTAAGAGTCTACTGAAATGTACAAGATCAAGACATTCTGCTCCAGATACGCCGCATCTTGCTTATTACATACGGCTCATCACTATCAAGATTTCACAAGATACGATCCAAGATACAAGAAGACATGCGCCGCATCTAAGAATGAAGTTACGCCGCATCTTCTGGCGGTGTACGAATATTCATGAATATATTAATCTTGGACCCCACGCGAAGTTAAGTCAATGCGCCGCATCTACTTATTAGATGCGCCGCATCTTACCCTCAGACAGAAACTATAAATACCCCAAGACCAGACGAAATTCAGAGGTTCGACATTTAGCTAAGTACGAGAAGACAAAACCCTAGGACGAATTCAGTCGAGGTAGCAGCACAAGACACACCTTGAACGAAGATACAAGAGCTGTAAGAAGGTCCTGCATGTATTTAATTCATTAAGTAGTTTTGTTTTATTGTGTTAGTAAACTTTAATTCATCAGGATTGGTGGCTTGTGTAATGTGACAACGGAAAGGTTGCACTCCCTTAAAACTGCTTTCCCATTAATTAAAGTTTATATGTTGATGTCTTTGGTGACTTTTATTAGTGCATTGATAACCTCTGTGTCTAGCTGAGCGTTGATCGGGTCGCCATGCCTCTGTCCTCGCCTATTTATTAGATCGCCTATGCATTCTATCGTCTGTAGAAAAGTAGGAAGAAAGATAAATAGGATAGTCATAAGTAATCATTAAGGGTTTACTTGCCGATAAGATTAGAACCAACGAGAAAGGACTTAATCTCGGTGCGTTGCATTGAACTATACACTTCATATAAAACTAGCAATAAAACAAGTGACAAGCTACTTAACTATCAGGACAGGTCTTCTTATTGTCTCGAGTATTTATCTGTGTACGTGTGTGCTATTCGCTGATTCGTGCCTATTAGTTTAGTTTATTATTTAATTGCAACCAAACCGTGCCAGTCTCTCAGGCTGAAACCCCCTTGCGTTAGATTAGGTTGTATAGCTAACTTAAGATATTAAAATACTGATTAGGATAACAAGATAATACGTTCAACTCTTAGTGATCGACACTCTACTTACCATTATATTCATACTGACCGGGTACACTGCTCGTTAAAGTGTGTGTGTTATTGATAAGTCGGCTAAATATAAATTTAAAACTTGAATACTGCTAAAACCACAACGACATACCGTGGGTATAAATTAGAGCATACGCACACGCGCATCAAGTTTTTGGCGCCGCTGCCGGGGAGTGAATTGTTATTATCTTTTAATTTGATTAGTATTTTAATTAGGTTTTTCTTTTTCTTTTTTAATCTAACCGCTAACTCTGTTGTATATTAGGGTTAATTGCATTCATTGTATTATTTTGCATATTCTCTGTTTTTGTGTGTTTTATTTGTGTTTATTTTGGTTTGTTTTTATTTGTTTTTATTTTTCGTATTTTCTGTATTCTGCTATCGTTGTACTGAGCTTATTCAAATGATACGGCGCATCTATTTTCTTAGATACGGCGTATTGCGTTTAATTTTTATAAAATACAACGCGTTTAATTAATTCGATACGACGCATCTTTCCCCAAGATACGGCGTATCTGTTTTTAATAAGAAATTTTTTCTAAGCGATAACGCCATACGACGCATCTGTTTTTACAGATACGGCGTATCTATTATTTTAATTAAAAACAGTTTTCGAATTATTAAACAGATACGACGCATCGATCTCTGTCGATACGGCGTATCTTCTGAATCAAAAATCTTGTATTTTGAAACAGAACGAAAATACGGCGCATTAACTTTTGTTAATACGACGCATTTAATTTTAATAAGTATATTGATTTTTGATAATTAAAACTGATACGGCGCATTCTAAATTTATAAGCGGCGTATCTATTTTCTGAATAAAGTCTGATTAAATTTTAACGATTATAAGATACGGCGTATCCAACTTTTTGGATACGGCGCATCGTCTGCAGATATCAGTAACTTTAATTTTTCGTATTCCGTTTTCGTTGTTGATTTTCTGATATATTACTTTCTTGAACATACCCTACTGATGCTTTTGTGATAGTTTCAGGAAGTGCATGACCAGGAGTTCTACGAAGAACTTGATTCAACCTTTCGAAGATCCTGAACGAGCTTTTCATTCGCTTAAAAAGCTTTTCAACACAAAAAGCTTTGATATCTCTAGTTCATTCGAGCTTGATTATTTTTCTGAAGAGAAAGAGGAAGAAGAAACAGAAACAATGGGCGAAAACACTACTATGGAGGAATACATGAACAAAACCCGTGCTGATTACACTTCAGGAGTTGCTAGACCAAAGTTTGATGATAAGTCAAAGTTTGAATTGAAGGGTCAGTTTCTCAAGGAGCTAAGAGAAAATGCTTTCAGTGGATCGGAACATGAGGATGCTAATGAGCATGTTGAAAAGGTCCTCGAGATTGCGGATTTGTTTACTTCAGAAGGAGTCACTGACGATCAACTCATGCTAAGAATCTTTCCAATCTCGCTAAAAGGAGCTGCTAACAAGTGGCTAAGGAATGAACCTGCTAGTTCAATCACAGCAAGAGCCTGATGAAACTCTTTATCAAGCTTGGGAACGATTTAAAGATTTACTGGTAAAATGTCCTCAACACTATCTAACCCCTATGCAGGAGATAATATTGTTTTATCAAGGATTGGACGTGCCTACTAGACAAATCTTGGATGCTAAGGGAGCTGTGCCTCAAATGAGTGCAGCCAATGCTAGGAAAGCTATCCAAGAAGCTGCTGATCATTCTCAAAAATGGCACGATGGGACCTCTACTAGATCTAAGAGCAGCACTAATTTTGACGGGTTTGCTGCTATTCAAGCTCAATTGGATAAAATTAGTAGAGAGATGAAGAAGCGTGATGAAAAAGTGTATGCTGCCCAAGTTGGATGTGAAAAATGTGAAGGACCTCACTACACTAAAGATTGCCCGAATAAGAATGAAAGTGAGACGTTTGAAGAAGCATATTACACCCAATTTGGACAACCATTCCGACCTTCAGGAAGATTTAGGGAAGCCACCCCGGGATTCTATCAAAAGAACAACTTTAATCCCGCTTATCAAGAAAGGAGGCAGACTTTAGATGACACTTTAAAGCAAATTATGGCCGATGCTGCTAAAAGACATGAAGAGAATACTGCTATGATCAAAGAAATCCGAGCTTCAACGGACACTATTACAAGAAATCAAGGAGCTTCGATCAAAGCATTGGAACAACAAATTGGTCAAATGAGCAAAGTTCTTCAAGAAAGGGGATATGGAAGTTTACCTAGCTCAACTGAAACCAACCCAAGAGATCATGTCAAGGCCATAAGCACCACTGAAGAAGTCACTCCTAACATTCCTTTTCCTAGAAGACTGATGAATGGTAATGATGGTGCAAGACCCGAATTTTTCTTTAATTCTTCAATCAGTTTAAGGAGACTACTAAAAGAGAAGACAAAGATTGAAGAGGAGATCAAGGCTACAATGAAAGAAGAGAGCTCTGCAACCGACTTACATGATATATCTTTCAATAATGTGTTAGCTGACTTAGGAGCTAGTGTTAGTGTTATGCCTCTTAAGACATTCACTACCCTAGGACTAGGAAAATTAGCACCAACTAAGTTACTTATTGAATTGGCTGATAAAACGGTAAAACGACCTGAAGGGATTGCTAATAATGTGCTAGTTAAGATTGAGAAGTTTATTTTCCCTGTAGACTTTGTTATATTAGATATGCCCGAGGATGTTAAGATTCCTTTAATCCTTGGAAGACCTTTCTTGTCTACTGCCCATGCTAAGATTGATGTGTTTAAAAGAAAAATCTCATTAAGGGTAGGGAATAATAAACTAGTCTATAAGTGCCAAGATCCTGTTAAAAGCATAATTAGAGGCGTCTATGTGCTAGGATTAAGAGAACGTATGGACCTCGATCTTGAAGCTAGGCTCATGGGAGAAACATTGATTCAAAACAACTCAACTAATCCTAATCATGAGAACTTTGAGGAATTTATTGACCTTAATGTACCCACCGAACTTAGACGCGATATTGTTAATGATTCTGATGACGAGTGGTATGATTGCGTAGTAATTAACAAACGTAGGAGAATAGTTGAGAAAACGAATTTGAATAATGATGTGTTTATTGAACTACCACCTCACCTTGCATATTTGTGCCTATTTAATAATAAGAATTTCCCGTCTATCATTTTGTCATCTCTGCCCGAAAGGGACAGAACTTTATTTATACAGATATTAAAGAAGAATGGCGTGGAAATTAAGGACGAGCAAGGAGTGTTCAATATTACTGAATTGGCGATGAGGGAGCGCGATGTTTCCGACTCCTTCAATGATCGATATTAAAGAGCTGAACGTGAGTCTAACTTGAAGACTCTGGAATAAAGACAAGTGCTGACCAGGAGACAACCCGGAAAATTTTTACTATTCTGTTCTGTGTCGAGTCAGTCAGGCCCGCAGCAGATACGGCGCATCTCAATCCCAAGATGCGACGCATCTCCTGCACTGGTCATATCTTATTTTATTTTTCTGCATTTTTATTTTTAACTTTAAAACTTTTTGTCAGTTTATTTTAATGCGGCGCATCCCTGGTTAAGGATGCGACGCATCTTCTATTCTGATTCGTAATTATTCCAGGCTCGATACAGCGTATCTTCTTCCATAAGATACGGCGCATCGACTGACCCGATGATTTTCATTTTAATTTTTACATTTTATTTTTACTAACTACTAATGTATTATGCAAGTTTGAACCTTCTTAACTTAGGTGTGTTTAAAGTCTTGGTGGTATTATAGATTCCTGCATTTTCTGTGGATACATCAAATATGAAGCTTAAACGTTCTAATCCACAAGAAGTTGATTTTTGCTCTTATACTAATGGAGGATCATACCGAGCAAATCTCATGGGAGTTTTTTCTTTTCTAATTCTATTATTTTCCAGTTTTTAACCTTTTATACAAACAACGAGGACGTTGTTTAACTTAAGTGGGGGGATTGGAGAATTAGAACACTTACTTGTCCTAAACTTTTTCAAAATATGCTTAAAATGTGCTTAATATATCAAAATTTAAAATTTTTAGCATGTTTTTGTTTAAAGTCTAAGTTGCATAGCTGCACACATGATGTTATTTTCAAAAATTGTGACTTTTAAAAATTCACAAATCTATGAGTGTGCCGGTGACTTGTAAACTTTAGAACTTGGCTTGTATACTATTCGAGACCACCATAATAAGTATTATTTTATATAATTGGAATGACTTGTCTAAATTGGTAAAATTTCTAGGATTACACCCAAATAGCCTTTATATGTTATGTGTTATTAACTAACTACACTGGTTAGTTAACCCCCGTATAAACCCTTTTGTTACTCTCACTTTTAGAGTAAGATACCCCTAGAAAAACACTCAGAGTCATTCCTTTCGTTTCTTACACCTTTGTTATAATGTTTCGTTACACCCTTACACCTTAGCCTACCCTGTAGATTAAAATCCGTGGTTGGTTAATTGCTTTAGGCAAAGTGTGTTTCCTTACATTACATGTGTTCGCGTGCGTAATTCATTATCTTTGGTTAGGTCGGGAAATTGCACAATGCAATTGGAGTGAAAGTAAATATTGTATATCTTTGAGTCTTGTTTTTCGTGTGTTTACTACTTTCACTATTACCGTTATTTCTGAAAGCATGAAAAGTATGGAAAAAATATCCAGAGTTATCGTTATAGTGATGTGGTGAAATTTTACACATCTATGTTTATGTTTAAAGTTAAAAAAAAAAAAAAAAAAAAAAAAAAAAAAAAAAAAATCGAAAAAATGAGAAAAGAAAAAGAAAGAAAAAGTTGGATGTTTGTTTTGACCAACTTATGTAAAGTTTTGTATTAAGTGGTCGATATCACCACTAGTTGTTGTATATTATATCTATGGATTGAATGGGAGTTGAACGTTATGGGAACGCCAACTAAAGGATATTCTTTGATTAAGATCTTGTTGAGTATAATTAGTGTCTACCTAAAGCGTGTGTTTCAAGTGTTAAAGCGTGAGTTATTCTATGATATGAGTCTTATTCATGGGATGGTTGGGATAGTGATTAACCACACTTAGGATTTTAATTTATTTGTTTTGTTTATTTTTCATTTTACACCAATTTATATCCCAAATATTATCCATACCCTATATTATTCTTTATCCAAACCTTTGATTTATTGAGATTAGGGATTTGAGCAATCTTAAGTATCGTAGTCGTGGATTCGGCGATGTATTTATGATTTTGTCGCCCTTTTTGATATAATATTATTGGTGAAGATTACTTGGTCCTATCTTTAGCCTCTTCGAGTTAAGGATTTGAGCAATTGCAAGTATCGTGTTCGTGAATTCGATCATGTATTTGTGATTTTGTTGCCTTTTCTGGAATTTGAGATCGATAGAGATTAAGGAGAATGATTAACCTTTAAGCCTACAAACCCTTTTTACCGCTTTAGACTTGTTATTCCTTGGCTTTAGTGTGGGAGATGTGTATACTTGCCAAGCCTATGATAGAATATTCGTCACGACTGGACAGTTAAACGATTAGATTTGCTTTTATCAAAATATTTTATTTTACTTCTAATTCGTTAAGTGTTTGGTTGTGTGATTATGATAAAACGAATACATGCTTAAATATAAAAATAAATCCTAATATCTTTTAGGATACATTTTCATAAGATTAATTCAAAGGTTTACTTGGGGACAAGTAAAGTTCAAGTGGGGGGATATTTGATGAACTCAAATAAGTACATTTTATTATCATCATTTATCCTATTTATTTGACTTGTTTTATTATATTATCTGTGAAAATTGATACGTTAATGTTTACTTTTGTAATTCTCAGGTAAAAACAAGTATTATGTGAAACTTGGCGATTTTGGACTAATTATGGAGCAAAACAAGCAAGAAGTTAAGAGTCTACTGAAATGTACAAGATCAAGACATTCTGCTCCAGATACGCCGCATCTTGCTTATTACATACGGCGCATCACTATCAAGATTTCACAAGATACGATCCAAGATACAAGAAGACATGCGCCGCATCTAAGAATGAAGTTACGCCGCATCTTCTGGCGGTGTACGAATATTCCTGAATATATTAATCTTGGACCCCACGCGAAGTTAAGTCAATGCGCCGCATCTACTTATTAGATGCGCCGCATCTTACCCTCAGACAGAAACTATAAATACCCCAAGACCAGACGAAATTCAGAGGTTCGACATTTAGCTAAGTACGAGAAGACAGAAACCCTAGGACGAATTCAGTCGAGGTAGCAGCACAAGACACACCTTGAACGAAGATACAAGAGCTGTAAGAAGGTCCTGCATGTATTTAATTCATTAAGTAGTTTTGTTTTATTGTGTTAGTAAACTTTAATTCATTAGGATTGGTGGCTTGTGTAATGTGACAACGGAAAGGTTGCACTCCCTTAAAACTGCTTTCCCATTAATTAAAGTTTATATGTTGATGTCTTTGGTGACTTTTATTAGTGCATTGATAACCTCTGTGTCTAGCTGAGCGTTGATCGGGTCGCCATGCCTCTGCCCTCGCCTATTTATTAGATCGCCTATGCATTCTATCGTCTGTAGAAAAGTAGGAAGAAAGATAAATAGGATAGTCATAAGTAATCATTAAGGGTTTACTCGCCGATAAGATTAGAACCAACGAGAAAGGACTTAATCTCGGTGCGTTGCATCGAACTATACACTTCATATAAAACTAGCAATAAAACAAGTGACAAGCTACTTAACTATCAGGACAGGTCTTCTTATTGTCTCGAGTATTTATCTGTGTACGTGTGTGCTATTCGCTGATTCGTGCCTATTAGTTTAGTTTATTATTTAATTGCAACCAAACCGTGCCAGTCTCTCAGGCTGAAACCCCCTTGCGTTAGATTAGGTTGTATAGCTAACTTAAGATATTAAAATACTGATTAGAATAACTAGATAATACGTTCCACTCTTAGTGATCGACACTCTACTTACCATTATATTCATACTGACCGGGTACACTGCTCGTTAAAGTGTGTGTGTTATTGATAAGTCGGCTAAATATAAATTTAAAACTTGAATACTGCTAAAACCACAACGACATACCGTGGGTATAAATTAGAGCATACGCACACGCGCATCAGTATTTATAGGCAAATCTGAGAGCCTACAGGAGCGGGGCGGTCCCCTTAAATAGGTGGCCGGCCCCCTTAAAATTAAGGGGACCGCCTAGTATAATTAAGGGGGCCGCCCTTCCTGAACGTTGCTCAGATTTGTCTTTTTGTGGGGAAGGTTTTTCTGGAACATTTTTACCATTTTTGGTTGAAAATTTGAATTCATAAATTTATAAATGATTAAACATTTTTATTTAATACCAAAAATGATTTTCTAAAAGATATAAAATGTCTTGGTCATTTTATAAAAAATCTAGTGATTAAGAAAATGTTCCTTTGATCATACAATGCATTAGGCATTTGTTTATTCATACCTTAAGTGATTAAGTTGTAGAAATGAATATTTCCAACTAAATACTTGTTTACTTAATAAGTTTATGTTTAATGAGTTTACATTTTGTGATCATCAAAACATAGAGATATGAATAAGTATTGATAATGTTTTTAGGCATTATTTATATCAACAATATCCCCCTTTTTGATGATTACAAAACTTAAACTCATTAAATCCAAAATTTTATTTTTGGACAAGTATTTAGTGAGTTTACATTCACTTCTCCCCCTTTTTGTAGAATCAAAAAGGTTATGCCGACTATATTCAACTAAGAATTTTGTCGGAAACTAGAGCTCCCCCTTGATGTATACTCCCCCTCGTTTGAGGGCACCAAGGAATCGAGATATGGAATACTTAGCAAGAAAAATATTAGAAGCACAAGCATATATGTATAATAATAATAATAAGAATAAGAGGCAACAAACATAGCAATCAAATATTAAGGACATGAAACAAAACATGCATTAATTTAAAATGATTGTGTGAAAAACATAATCATTGATACAACATTTATTTTGCTTAGATCATACAATAAGTAGAAAATCCTAAATTTCCAAAAAGAGCCATCTTGCTTGTAACATAAAAATTTATAAGCATATAGAATGCTTAGATGGTTGATGATGAGGTGTTTGAAATGGAGGTGGTTGAGTGAGGGTGAAAGTGTTGGATTAATGGAGGTATGTTTTTGGGTGAATAAATGTTGGTGAGTTTGGTGGTGGAGAGTTTGGAGTGGACCATGTGGATTGATGGTTTTGACTTTGTTCAAGTAAGAGGTTTGGATTAGATTTTGTGAGGAGATACTCAATCCAAGTGAAGTGCTCATTCAATGCAATGGTTTGTTTTTGGAGAAAGATGCAACAAGGACAATTGTTGACATATCTTTCAATTTGACTCAAATTGTGGGGTGATGAAGGAGAGCTAGATGGAGGTTGATCTAAGTTGCGTAAAGCAAAGTGTAGGGCAAGAAGAGCACTAAGCTCATGGGCTTCCTTGAGTTCTTCAATGAACTTCAAGTGTTCGGAGGGAGGTGATGATAGTGGAGTATGGTTGTCATTTGGGATGGATGTTTGGACATGTAACATAGGGGTGACATGTGAGTTAGTGGGAGGTGGTGGTGATACTCTTGGTGGTGGAGACATATGTGAGCTTAGGTAATTATGAGTGGATGAGGATGGAGATATGGAGGATGAGGATATTCCAAGAGTGGTGAGTGGGTTGGATGGTGCATTGGTTGATTGAACAAGATGTGGGATGGTGTGAGTGAGATTGGGATTATTGTTTTGGGATTGATCATGCTCTCCATATGAATCATGTGGGTAAGATGGAGGTGTGTTTTTGGGAGCAAGGGTGGATGATTGGTTATGTTTGTGAAGCGGTTCATGAGACTTAGGTGTTGGTTGGTTTTGGACAACATCATTTGTTGAGTTGGTGTTGTGACAAGTGTCAAGCTTTCTTCTCCAAACACGGAGATTTTAGCAACTCTTGAAGGTTTGTATCTTGGGTTGTTGGGAGATGACATGTTTAATTAAGCAATTTTATCTAGCATGCAATCTACTCATTAACCAAGTAACATATATATTTATGTATATATATATATATATATATATATATATATATATATATATATATATATATATATATATATATATATATTGTGTGTGTGGTGTGTGTGTGTGTGTGTGTGTGTGTGTGTGTGTGTGTATATATATATATATATATATATATATATATGTTGATGCAAATAATGTTCTAAAAACTTTATTTATATCTTTCGATTACTTCACGTTTTGAGGATGACAAAATGTGAACTCACGTTACGTTAAAATTAACGTTAACAAGTTTTTAATCGGAAGATCCCGTTTCTACGCAAATCACTCTTGAACAAAGTTACAACTTAAACTAGTGATCAAAGAAGTGAATTCATGTTTTGAAAATTCACATTTTAAATGGGACAAAACATTTTTTCAAAAATATACATGACAAATTATTTTTGAAATATTAAGAAATGTTTTAATGGAAAAATAAGTTTGAAAATCACAACAGCTATTTTTCCCCCCCAAAATCAGCTCCAACCTTCCCCAAATAAGTTTTCACCAGAAAAGACAAAATTTGGAGCGTCCTAGTCTACCACGGCTCCACGGTACCGTTAAATTTAACGGAGCCGTGGGTCATTTAGTGGAGCCGTCCGTACCATTTTGAATTGTAACGTTCAGATTTTCTTTGCCTATAAATACCCACCTCTTTCACAGTTTTAGGCACCCTTCACACACAGAAAAATCCCTTAACTAAATCCTCTCACACCTTTCACTTCTAAGGGTCAATTAGATTAGTTTTTCTTTGTTTCAAGAGTAATCCAATCATCCTTCAAGTGATCCTCTTCATACCTCTTCACTAGCAAGAGAAGAACACAAGTATCCAAATTGATACAAGGTATTGTCATCCCTCTTCATTAGCAAGAGAAGAACTCAAGTAATCAAGAAGATACTAGAGTTGTAGTTGATAGGTTTTTGTAACACTTGTTACAACCTTGTTGTATCTTAGCATACATCAAGTATATTTTCTTTTTGTGAGTGAGAGTGAAGATCAAGTGTGATCTATAGAGATAGTGAAAATCTCTTGAAGCCATTGGGCTTGTGTGATTGATCAAGAAGATCAAGGGTCATTAGGTTAGTGTTAGTTGAGTAGAGTGAAGTGAGTGTTGATCATTGTGATCGTGTTGAGATCTTGGTGATCTCTTGAAGCCATTGGGCTTGTGTGTTTGGTCACGTGGACCTTGGTAGATTGGTGCTAGCTAAGATTAGCACTCGACATCTAGCTTAGTGTCGGAAATAGGATAAGCGACGTGTACGGTTTTCTCCGCCTTAAGGGAGGTTGTTGACATAGTGCTTGAAACTCTCGAGTGTGGTGCTCGGGGAGTGGAGTAGGGCGAAGAAGAGCTTCGTAGCCGAACCCCTATAAATCCTCTGTCTCGGTTTGATCTTTCCAACTCTACTCCTTACTTTTATTTGTTATTATTACTTAGCTTAGTGTGTAGTTCATATTGGTGTTGATTGATTACACATAGAGTTCGAATCAAAGTTTCCAATAACCAACTTTTAAAACAAGATTTTTAAAAGAAGTTTTTAAACCGGTAAACTATTCAACCCCCTTCTAGTTTCCCACAATTGGTATCAGGAGCCACGTTAGTCAAGTTTTTAAAGTATATTGTATTTTAAAGCTTGAACCGATCAATGGATTCCGACAAATATCTAGAAGGGCAATCTATCCAAAGACCACCACTTTTCGAAACCGATTGTTTTATTTATTGGAAAACAAGATTCGAAACGTATGTGCAAATCAAAAGACATTGATCTTTGGCATGTTATTACCGAGGGTGACTTTCAACCTATTCAAAAGAATCCGGAAACTAAAAAGGATGAAATAGTTTCTTATGATAAACAAAGTGATGAACTTAAAAGGAAATTAGCCAAAAATAATGAGGCTAAAATGATGATTTATAATGCTTTGCCTAAAAAGGAATTTGAAATAATTTTTATGTGCAATACGGCAAAAGACATTTGGAAAACTTTGTTAGTCACTCACCAAGGTAATAACCAAGTCAAAGAGAACAAGATAGATCTTCTTGTTCAACAATATGAACAATTCTCCATTTCGGAGGATGAGTCAATTGATAATGCTTTTGCTAGATTTAATACTATTATCACTAGTCTTAAAGCTCTTGATGAAGGTTATTCTAGTAAGAACTATGTTAGGAAGTTTCTTAGAGCTCTACATCCTAAATGGAGAGCAAAGGTCACCGCCATAGAAGAGTCAAAGGACTTGGCAGCATTGTCACTCGATGAACTTATAGGAAACTTGAAAGTTCATGAGATGATAATTAAGAAAGACTCCGACATAGTCAAAGGCAAAGGCGAGAGAGTTAGATCTCTAGCACTGAAAGCCAAGAAGGAGTCTAGTGATGAGGAATGTTCGAGTTCCGATAGTGAAGATGAGGAATATGCACTAGCGGTTAGGGATTTTAAAAAGTTCTTTAGGAGAAGAGGTAGGTTCGTTAGGCAACCTCGTGATGAGAAGAAGACATCACAAAAAGAACCATGTTGAAAAGAAAGGGACAAGTGATAGGAAATGCTTTAGATGCGGAGATCCTAATCATCTCATAGGAGAGTGTCCCAAGCCACCGATATTCAACAACCAACGAGCTCTCATAGGAGGCGCCTGGAGTGATAGCGGTGATGATAAAGAAAAGAAGCCCAAGGACGAAACGTGTCTAATGGCTCATGCTTCAAATGAGATATGCTTGGGAATCGACTTGGAGCCTGACGAATGGGTCAAAGATAGTGGATGCACCAACCACATGACGGGCAACCGAAGTCTATTCTCATCATACAAGGCATACAACGGAGGTAATGTCACTTTCGGTAGCAAACTTAAGGGCAACATTATTGGCAAAGGTACGATCACTCATAACTCTCTCACTATTAGAAATGTTGAGCATGTAGATAACTTAGGATTTAATTTGCTTAGCATTAGTCAAATGGTAGATAATAAGTGTAGAGTTATATTCTCTGAAGAGGGTAGTGAGATCATTAAGGATGGTAAAACCATAGGCAAAGGAGTTAGGAGAAATGGCCTATTTGTCATGAAAATAGGAAATAAGCCTCAGGATAGGATATGCTTAGCAACCATAGATGATAACTCCACTCTATGGCATAGGAGATTAGGTCATGCCAATATGCGTTTAATACAATCATTGGCTTCTAAGGAACTAGTTAGAGATCTACCTAAGATTAAGTTTGATCAACACTTTTGTAACGCTTGTAAAGTTGGAAAACAAGCCCATTCTAGTCACAAAGCTAAGAATATAGTCTCAACCTCTAGATGCCTAGAACTCCTTCATATGGACTTATTCGGTCCATCCGCCGTACGGAGCTACGGAGGAAACTACTACACCTTAGTAATAGTTGATGACTACTCTAGGTACACTTGGACTAGATTTCTTAAGAATAAGACTCAAGCCTTTGAGGAATTCGAGGTTTTTAGTAAGAAAGTCCAAAATCAACTAGGATGTACAATAGTTTCCATTAGGACGGATCATGGTCGGGAATTTGATAATGAAGTGCAATTTGGAGTATATTGTGATGCTAATGGTATTACTCACAATTTCTCAGCTCCACGCACTCCACAATCAAATGGGGTAGTAGAGCGGAAAAATCGTACTCTACAAGAAATGAGTAGAACGATGTTGAATGAACAATCAATTCCGCAAAAGTTTTGGTGTAATGCGGTGGACACCTCAACTTACATACTTAATAGGATTTTAATTAGGCCTATCTTAGGAAAAACCCCATATGAAATCATGAAAGGTAGAAAACCTACTCTTGATTACTTTAGAGTGTTTGGAAGCAAGTGCTTCATACTAAACACTAAAGATTACCTCACCAAGTTTGACCCAAAGTCTTACGAAGGTGTCTTCCTAGGATACTCCCAAAATAGTAAAGCTTACATTGTCCTAAATAAGGAAACAATGAAAGTCGAAGAGTCACTCAATGTGACATTCGATGAAAGCCCTCCTCCAACTAAGACATCACCCTTGGTGGATGATGACTTAGATGAGGAACAAGCCATTGAGGTTAATGGCAAGAAAACCTTAGATGATGACATTGAGGATGAAATAGTTGAAGTTGACGAAATTGTCAATGTTAAGGAATCCAAGAACCATCCTATTGAAAATGTCATAGGAAACCTAAACCAAAGAACCCTTAGGTCACAAGCACAAAACAAAAGTAATTTCTTTTGTTTTATATCTACTGTAGAACCTAAGAATGTTGGTGAAGCGATTAAGGATGAAAGTTGGACACTTGCCATGCAAGAAGAACTTAATCAATTCACCGCCAACCAAGTTTGGGAGTTGGTACCTCTTCCTAGGAATCAAACCATCATAGGAACTAAGTGGGTGTTTAGGAATAAACTCGACGAAAATGGCGTCGTGACTAGGAATAAGGCAAGGTTAGTAGCACAAGGCTATAACCAACAAGAAGGAATAGATTATGATGAAACCTATGCACCTGTAGCTAGATTAGAATCTATTAGAATACTCCTTGCCTATGCGTGTGCCTTAGACTTTAAATTGTACCAAATGGACGTGAAAAGTGCATTCCTTAATGGTTATATCAACGAGGAGGTATATGTTGCTCAACCTCCGGGATTCGTTGATTTCAAATATCCGAATCATGTTTATAAACTCAAGAAAGCACTCTATGGTCTTAAGCAAGCTCCCAAAGCTTGGTATGATAGACTGAAAGCATTCTTGATTGAACATGAATATACCATGGGAGTGGTAGATAACACGCTTTTCACAAAGAAACGAGATTCACATCTCATCATTGTTCAAATATATGTTGATGACATTATATTTGGCTCAACTTGTCCAGAACTGTGCAATGATTTCTCTAAAATCATGCATGACGAGTTTGAGATGAGCATAATGGGCGAATTAAATTTCTTCCTTGGTCTACAAATTAAGCAAATGGAAGATGGTATCTTCTTTAATCAATCTAAGTATAGTAAGGAAATGCTTAAGAAGTTTAGTTTAGAAGAGTCTAAGCCCATGAAAACTCCCATGTCCACGGAAATAAAACTCACGAAAGATGAAGAAGGTGAGTCCGTGGATAACACTAAGTATAGAGGTATGATAGGTAGTTTACTATACCTCACGGCAAGTAGGCCCGACATCATGTTTAGTGTCTGCCTTTGTGCTCGCTTCCAAGAGGATCCCAAAACCTCTCACCTTGAAGCGGTTAAGCGTATCTTCCGATACATTAAAGGCACTATACACTTGGGATTATTTTATCCCAAGGGGACCGGTATAGAAACTGTTGTCTATGCCGACTCTGATCATGCGGGAGATTACGTGGATCGAAAAAGCACGAGTGGCGTTTGTACCTTCATGGGTTGTTGTCTAACTTCTTGGTTCTCCAAGAAACAAACGACTCTTGCTATCTCCACTAACGAAGCCGAGTACGTAAGCGCCGGAAAGGCATGTCAGCAAGCACTATGGATGAAACAAGCCCTTAACGACTATAGCATATACTTAGATGATATTCCCATTATGTGCGATAATAAAGGTGCTATTGACTTGAGCAAAAACCCTGTCCAACACTCCCGTACTAAACACATTGAAATTCGCCACCACTTCCTTCGCGATAATGTTCAGAAAGGAAACATTTCCATTGAGAAAGTTCCTTCTCAAGACAACATCGTTGACATACTAACCAAACCTCTCAAACGAGAATCCTTTAACTACCTCCGTCTAGGTCTAGGAATGATGGAACATATTCCATAAATCTCATGACTCTTGAAGTCATCCCGTGTATCTCGTCTAGTCAAGTTTAGGAATCCCTAGTCATAAGAATTTTTTAGGTACAAATTCTTTCCTTGTGTCATAAGATCTCACTAAAACAGAGAGACTTAGTTGTCAAAAATCAAAATGGGACAGAAAACAGTCCCAGCAGATCACGGCTCCACTAAATGTGGCACGGCACCGTTAAATTTAACGGTACCGTGGAACCGTGCATCTGGAACATTTCGTATTTCAGTCCCCTTTTTCCCACATTACTCATTCAAAACCCTCACAACCTCAGAAATTGCTGTCATAACCTAACCTCACAACCCAAAACTTAATTACACCTCTTCAAGATCATATTTAAGACATTGATTTCAAGATCCTCTATCATTTTATCCTTTTCAACATAATTTGTAAGTTTTTTCATTCCAATTCATTTCTAATTTTGAGTCTAGGGTTTGTTCATTGATGAAAATTGAATTGGGGATTTTCACCTTTTTCTAGGAATGTTTCAAAATTAGAAGTCATCAACACTAAAACTCCCCAATTCCATCAATTTTGAAATTTCACAAAATTAGGATCATGAAATTATTCTTTTTCATGCATTGTTGATGCAAACTAAAAACACTTTTTCATGAGTTCATGATCTCACAAATATTATTCGAATTACATAATCAATATGTACTCTTCGACATATTTGTTTGAGCTAAAGTGAAATCAGGAGTGTTTGGGTAATCTCATTATTTTTCTTTTGAGTCGAGATTACCGCACCTCCACATAGTCTGCATATAGGCACACACTAGGCACGTGTTGTATGCAACTGATTTTTATTCTAAATTTTTATTTTCTTATAGGATACAAAAATGTCTCATGAATATGATTTTGATCATCTCCTAACCGATACCTATACACCCGAAATCTCACGTGAACCCACTACACCCAGTAACCACATTCGTGCCTATGTCAATCTTGAAACCCGTCGGTTTCATGAAGGCCGTGTCGTTGATCCATCCCTAGTTTACCACCGGGATATCAACACTTTCTTTAGAGCTATAGGATTCGATTGTCTACTCCACATTAACGAGTACATTTGTCCTCGCTTTGTGTTGGAGTTCTTCCGACAAGTTGAACTCGTACGTAACGAGGATCAATCCTTGTCACTTTGGTTTTGGGTCAAAAACTTCAAATACGTTCTAACTCTTGAGCAATTTTCTCAAATCCTTAGTATACCCAATCATGGGCAATGTGCCTATACTGAAGATTGGTGTCTTGAGTCTCTCTTTCACTATCGTGAGGAGAATAGTCCGTACTGTTCGTACATACCCTCTCCAACAGAACTAACCAAAATCATCCGTACTCACCCTCACCCACATCCAACGAAAATTCGTTTGGAAGAAGTGCGTCATGAACTACTTTCTTGGGCAGTCATCCTGCGAGAAAATGTTCTAAGTCTCACAGGAAATCGTAAGCAACTCCCGGCGTGTTGTGCTCATATGATTTACTGTCTCTTAACCCAACAACCTTACAATCTTGCTTACTTCTTCGCTAAGCGAATTGTACATCTCAATGGTAACAAGAATAAATTGATACCTTATGGGATGTTCCTAACCCGTCTCTATCATCACCTCATAACCTTTCACCCTTACCTTCATGGTCCTCAATACTCCCTATTCACACCTGTCATGAAACCCATAACCGAGTCATATGTCTCAACCATCCTCACTTCCGAACTCACCACCCACTATGCACCCTTTGATGATCCTATTCATGAGAATGAGACAAATACTCAAGACGAGAGTGTGACAAGAAGGGGGAATGCTCAAGTCATAAGTAGTTAGGAAGAGATTTATATCTCTCACTAGGGTTTATTACTAATAGATAATATTAGGAATTAATGCCCAAATTATCTTGCATGCTTACATAAATTTTCTATTTGACATTTGGATGATACCTTATCTTGTTCTTTATGCTTGCATGCTTATGATTCTTTAAGTATAATGCATGATCATCTTTATGTGCTAGATGTAGCATTGTATGGATATATTAGGAAAATAAGTACCTAGTGAGTTGAGGCACTCTCATTTCCAGGAATTAGTTCCCCTAGAAAATTCCCCCTAGCTGCCCAAAACTAGCCTGCAAGGAAAAGTTCGTGCCAACAGTGCCACGGCACCACTAAATAGGGACGGCACCATTAAATTTAACGGTACCGTAGGGTATTTAACGGAGCCTTGACCCTGTATAACGGATTTTTCCTAATGCTCCTATTTCCCTATCACCCTAACCTCAAACCTGCAAGCCTTGCACCCTCACATTTACCCTAGGATTCCCCTCCTACACCATAGGATCAACTTTAATTCAAATTTCACCCAACTTGCCTATATAAGGCCTCACCCTTGCAAGCTTATCTTGCACTTCACCTTCAACCTCACATCACACAAACATCATGTCCTCCATACATGGTTCAACCTCTCAAATCTCCAAGAAACCTAGGATAACCGTAAAACCACCCTCAAAACCACTCTTTGTGGATCTCACAAGAGATGATGAAGCTATGACACCACCTTCCCAAGCCACTCCATACTCACCATCACCACCTTATGCTCCATCTAAAACATCATCTACCTACACAACATCTTCATCATCCTATTATACCACATCATCAATGGAATACACACCATCTCCCTTCACCCCATTGGACAATGCCATGCCAATTTCACCTCCAACAACCCTACCACAATCACCATCTCCTATCATGGCACAACCCAACCAACCACATCCCTTGGAGTTACATAATGCTAATTGCCTATGTTGTCTCCACAACCGTAATCTCATCTACTTCTTAAGAGACGAGATTCTTTTCATGTTCTACTTTATAGAACATCTCTTGACACCTCCACCACCTCAAATGGGGCCCCAATCTCCACCACCTCCTAACCAAAACAACTAAACACTTGCTTGTTTAGTCCTCCACAATAAACTCTTAGGACCCCTCTTGGAAATGAAGCTTGTCTCTAGTCATTAGGAATTCAGGCTTCTTGTTATCTTTCTTAGTGCTTTCTATGTAGTCATACATTACTATGACACTTATTTGTTTTATGAATGAATGCTTCTATGTGGAGGTTTCTCTTTTTAAGGGATTGGTTATTTGTCACAAATGTGCTACTTGTTAGATATTGTATATTTGTTGTCTAACTTTGTTTTGTATCACGATCCATTGCTCGATTCCTTTGTGTTCTCCAAATGAGGTGGAGTACACATCAAGGGGGAGCCTTAACCACCTTTTTGATTTGACAAAAAGGGAGAGAAATGGGAGTAAACTCAATAAAAACTTGTTAAATTTAATTTTAACCTAAAATGAGTTTATATTTTGTCATCATCAAAAAGGGGGAGATTGTTGATGCAAATAATGTTCTAAAAACGTTATTTATATCTTTCGATTACTTCACGTTTTGAGGATGACAAAATGTGAACTCACGTTAAGTTAAAATTAACGTTAACAAGTTTTTAATCGGAAGATCCCGTTTCTACGCAAATCACTCTTGAACAAAGTTACAACTTGAACTAGAGATCAAAGAAGTGAATTCATGTTTTGAAAATTCACATTTTAAATGGGACAAAACATTTTTTCAAAAATATACATGACAAATTATTTTTGAAATATTAAGAAATGTTTTAATGGAAAAATAAGTTTGAAAATCACAACAGCTATTTTTCCCCCCAAAATCAGCTCCAACCTTCCCCAAATAAGTTTTCACCAGAAAAGACAAAATTTGGAGCGTCCTAGTCTACCACGGCTCCACGGTACCGTTAAATTTAACGGAGCCGTGGGTCATTTAGTGGAGCCGTCCGTACCATTTTGAATTGTAACGTTCAGATTTTCTTTGCCTATAAATACCCACCTCTTTCACAGTTTTAGGCACCCTTCACACACAGAAAAATCCCTTAACTAAATCCTCTCACACCTTTCACTTCTAAGGGTCAATTAGATTAGTTTTTCTTTGTTTCAAGAGTGATCCAACCATCCTTCAAGTGATCCTCTTCATACCTCTTCACTAGCAAGAGAAGAACACAAGTATCCAAGTTGATACAAGATGTTGTCATCCCTCTTCATTAGCAAGAGAAGAACTCAAGTAATCAAGAAGATACTAGAGTTGTAGTTGATAGGTTTTTGTAACACTTGTTACAACCTTGTTGTATCTTAGCATACATCAAGTATATTTTCTTTTTGTGAGTGAGAGTGAAGATCAAGTGTGATCTATAGAGATAGTGAACATCTCTTGAAGCCATTGGGCTTGTGTGATTGATCAAGAAGATCAAGGGTCATTAGGTTAGTGTTAGTTGAGTAGAGTGAAGTGAGTGTTGATCATTGTGATCGTGTTGAGATCTTGGTGATCTCTTGAAGCCATTGGGCTTGTGTGTTTGGTCACGTGGACCTTGGTAGATTGGTGCTAGCTAAGATTAGAACTCGACATCTAGCTTAGTGTCGGAAATAGGATAAGCGACGTGTACGGTTTTCTCCGCCTTAAGGGAGGTTGTTGACATAGTGCTTGAAACTCTCGAGTGTGGTGCTCGGGGAGTGGAGTAGGGCCAAGAAGAGCTTCGTAGCCGAACCACTATAAATCCTCTGTCTCGGTTTGATCTTTCCAACTCTACTCCTTACTTTTATTTGTTATTATTACTTAGCTTAGTGTGTAGTTCATATTGGTGTTGATTGATTACACATAGAGTTCGAATCAAAGTTTCCAATAACAAACTTTTAAAACAAGATTTTTAAAAGAAGTTTTTAAATCGGTAAACTATTTAACCCCCTTCTAGTTTCCCACAATATATATATATATATATATATATATATATATATATATATATATATATATATATATATATATATATATATATATATATATATATATATATATATATATATATATATATATATATATATATATACATATATGGACAAGAAAGCTATATATAATATCAAGTAATTAACAATATCAGTTTTAGAAAGATTAATGCGCTAGTTAATTAATCCTAATAAATGTCTATGTGCAAAGGAATGGGGAGTTGTGATAGCATGAACTTCTAGACTTGTACCAAGTGAGAGCTTAATGAGTAAACCATGATTTTTCATTTTTGATTTAGTTCACTTATAAATGTCATATACACAAATATAGATGACATATATGAGATCACCATGCATGATTTAAATAGGTGTTTTTAGCATTATTCAACAATGCTTGAGAGTAGATTTTTATGTGGATGTGAAAGTTTATTTTTAAAGAAATAAATTGGGTTTTATTTCAAAATGTTTTTATGAGGAAAGAAAACAAAATTTTCAATCTTTGGCTTTGATAAAAACATCATCATGGACAAATGTTGGGAAGAAAAGTGGGATGGTAAAACATGTTAGAAAGGTGATATATTCTTTTGAAAAATCATTTTTCCAAGATGTTAAGTTTTAGCATATTTAAAAATAAATGTCATTAAAACAATGGTTGTAAAAGATTTCATGCTCAAGGAAATTGGTTAAGGCTATTGTCACATGCTACCCTTTTCTACATATTTTATGGCATTTAAGCATGTAGATACAAGAGAAATTATCATATCAGAATAGTTTATAGAAAAACAAAAACAATTATAATAAATATGCATTTAATAACTAAGCGAATAATTACGAAGGCATGCAATTAAAACACATATGAGCAAGTAAACATCTAGAAATTTTATATATGCAAGATGACATAAATCTAGGAATGAAAAACTCTAATGAAAAACAAAGTTCATAAAAGCAAACTAGCGTTAGGTATATTTAGGAAGAGTAATGTAATCAAGTTGGAGAATGAATATGAGACTATTACTAGTGGTGCTCAATTCAGGCTAAACACGACCATTTATACGGGTTACACACACCCAACTTCTCACATAGAAGCAATACAACCGTTAGGTCAAATTGAGTTTCTAGTCAATAGATTCTCCAGTAGTCATTCTCTTTTTAGAAGAAATTAAGTTCCTAAATTTACCTATCGAAGAGTACCAAATATGAAGTTTGCTTGGTTTACTAATACTTGACTTAATGTGATTCAGACATTATCCTTTTATGAGGGTAAATCTAGATGATATATTTTACTCACGATCCTAATAGAGACATATTGAATGGGGTATAACTTAACATCTATAGCTCCTTTGTTGCAGCACATTTATCTAACCTAATGTCATATTCTACATGAGGTTGTTACATATATAGTTTTCTAATGCGAAGAATCTAATCTTACTTCTATGTTAATGATTTATCCGAGTAACTTAATTTGCTTTATTCCCAAGAGTTTTCTAATAGTGAACATAGAAGATTTCCTTTTTAAATTTGAAAAGGCTAAATGAGTTCGACAGTGAATACTTCAGTTTATACTTAGGGGGCTACCTAAAGGGTTTCTAGTTTATTGAATTACAAGACGGATATAACTTAAAGTGTAAAGGCAGTGAAACCTATCAAACTAAGCATATCCTAAGGCATTGATTAACAAGACTATATGCAAAAAGTAACTACTCATGAAATTTAAAAAGAGAACGTACCTCACGTCCTAGCTTTTTTTCGTAAAATCTCAGATAATGAACGAGGTGTGAATCATGGGTGATTCTTCAAGATAACCAAGGTGTGAAAGAATATCATAACCATAAATCATAAGAAACAAAATTAAATGGTCACCTTCATTTCGACGTGCTTGGCTGCTCTGTTTGCCTGATCTTGTTCGAGTTCTATGCTCAAAAGTCCCGTGAGAATGTGCAACGTTGAACATTGAACTTGGATGATGATTTTCTGCATAAACATAGTTATAAAATATTTTTTAAAAATGTTAAAAAAAAAGGCACTAATTCATAACCATAAATCATAAGAAACAAAATTAAATGGTCACCTTCATTTCGCAGGACACTCGACCCTTCACCAGTGAGGCCTCGACTGTGGTCTAAATTGGGCTGCGAATTGTGTGACCCAAGACGGTGGCCTACATTATGTGGACCACCTCGAAGTTTCCTCTCGCCTCGTCGGCTGGTCCGCTGCACTGATGCTGCTGACCTTGTATGCCCAAAAGGTTGATTAGAAGTTGCAACGGCAGTTGCCGAACTGCCTTCCATAATTTCTGGGAAAAAAACAGTTATAAAGGTTTTAGCAAAATTGTCCATTCTTAAAGTAATTTTTCATATTTATATAAAACTTAGTGTATAAAGTTAATAGATATAAAATATTGTTTAAAATTGTTTAGAAAAAAAGGTGAGTGTTTCATAATCATAAATCATAAGAAACAAAGTTAAATGGCCACCTTCATTTGGCAGGACAGGCGTCCCTTCACTAGAGAGGCCTCCATTGTGGTCTAAACTAGGCTGCGAATTCTGTGACCCAACACGGTGGTCTACTGATGCGTGCGATGTGTCGTTGCGGTTTAGCAGTATTAATGCCTACTCAAGTTTTAAATTTATATTTAGCCGACTTATCAATAACACACACACTTAACGAGCAGTGTACCCGGTCAGTATGAATATAATGGTAAGTAGAGTGTCGATCACTAAGAGTGGAACGTATTATCTAGTTATTCTAATCAGTATTTTAATATATTAAGTTAGCTATACAACCTAATCTATCGCAAGGGGGTTCAGCCTGAGAGACTGGCACGATTTGGTTGCAATTAAATAATAAACTAAACCAATAGGCACGAATCAGTGAATAGCACACACGTACATAGATAAATACTCGAGACAATAAGAAGGCTGTCCTGATAGATAAGTAGTTTGTCACTTGTTTTATTGCTAGTTTTATATGAAGTGTATAGTTCGATGCAACGCACCGAGATTAAGTCCTTTCTCGTTGGTTCTAATCTTATCGGCGAGTAAACCCTTAATGATTACTTATGACTATCCTATTTATCTTTCTTCCTACTTTTCTACAGACGATAGAATGCATAGGCGATCTAATAAACAGGCGAGGGCAGAGGCATGGCGACCCGATCAACGCTCAGCTAGACACAGAGGTTATCAATGCACTAATAAAAGTCACCAAAGACATCAATATATAAACTTTAATTAATGAGAAAGCAGTTTTAAGGGAGTGCAATCTTTCCGTTGTCACATTACACAAGCCACCAATCTTGATGAATTAAAGTTTACTAACACAATAAAACAAAACTACTTAATGAATTAAACACATTCAGCACCTTCTTACAACTCTTGTATCTTCGTTTTGGTGTGTCTTGTGCTGCCTTAATCGACTGAATTCGTCCTAGGTTTCTGTACTTCGGTCTTCTGTCGAAACTTCGGAACTCTTAATTCGTCTGGTCTTTGGGGTATTTATAGTTTCTGTCTGAGGGTAAGATGCGGCGCATCTAGTAAGTAGATGCGGCGCATTGACTTAACTTCGCGTGGGGTCCAAGATTATAATATTCAGGAATATTCGTAGACCGCCAGAAGATGCGGCGTAACTCTATATATAGATGCGGCGCATGTCCTCTTGTATCTTGGATCGTATCTGGTGAAATATTGATAGTGATGCGCCGTATGTGATAAGTGAGATGCGGCGCATCTGGAGCAGATTCGTCTTGATCTTGTCCATTTCAGTAGACTCTTAACTTCTTGCATATTTTGCTCCATAATTAGTCCAAAATCGCCAAGTTTCACCAAATGCTTGTTTTTACCTGAGAATTACAAAAGTAAATGATTAAGTATCAATCCTCATACATAATATAATAAAACAAGTCAAATTAATAGAATAAATGATGGTAATAAAATGTACTTATTTGAGTTCATCAAATATCCCCCCACTTGAACTTTACTTGTCCCCAAGTAAACCTTAGAATTATTCTTATGAAAATGTATCCTAAAAGATATTAGGATTTATTTTTATATTTAAGCATGAATTCATTTTTGTCATAATCACACAACTAAACACTTAACGAATTAGAAGTTAAATAAAATAATTTGATAAAAGCAAATCTAATCGTTTAACTGTCCAGTCGTGACGAATATTCTATCATAAGCTTGGCAAGTATACACATCTCCCCCACTAAAGCCAAGGAATAACAAGTCTAAAGCGGTAAAAAGGGTTTTTAGGTTTAAGGGTTAATTATTCTCCTTAATCTCTATCGATCTCAAATTCCAGAAAAGGCGACAAAATCACAAATACATGATCGAATCCACGAACACGATACTTGCAATTGCTCAAATCCTTAACTCGAATAGGCTAAAGATAGGTCCAAACTTCACCAATAATAATATATCAAAAAGGGCGACAAAATCATAAATACATAGTCGAATCCACGACTACGATACTTAAGATTGCTCAAATCCCTAATCTCAATAAATCAAAGGTTTGGTTGGATAAAGAATAATATAGGGTATGGATAATATTTGGGATATAAACTGGTGTAAAAATGAAAAATAAACAAAACAAATAAATTAAAATCCTAAGTGTGGTTAATCACTATCCCAACCATCCCATGAATAAGACTCATATCATAGAATAACTCACGCTTTAACACTTGAAACACACGCTTTAGGTAGACACGAATTATACTCAACAAGATCTTAATCAAAGAATAAACCTTAGTTGGTGTTCCATAACTGCCAACTCCCATTTAATCCATAGATATAATATACAACAACTAGTGGTGATATCGACCACTTAATACAAAACTTTACATAAGTTGGTTAAATCAAACATCCAACTTTTCTTTTTCTTTTTCTTTTCTCATTTTTTCGATTTTTTTTTTCTCCTTTTATTTTTTTTTTTTTAATTTTTTTTTTCAACATATATGTTTAAAATTTCACCACATCACTATAATGATAATTCTGGATAATTTTTTCATACTTTTCATGACTTCAGAAATAACGGTAATAGTGAAAGTAGTAAACACACGAAAAATAAACTCAAGGATATACAATATTTACTTTCACTCCAATTGCATTGTGCAATTTCCCGACCTAACCATAGATAATGAATTACGCACGCGAACACAGGTAATGTAAGGAAACACACTTTGCCTATAGCAATTAACCAACCACGGATTCTAATCTACAGGGTAGGCTAAGGTGTAAGGGTGTAACGAAACATTTTAACAAAGGTGTAAGAAACGAAAGGAATGGCTCTGAGTGTTTTTCTAGGGGTATCTTACTCTAAAAATGAGAGTAACAAAAAGGTTTATACGGGGGTTAACTAACCAGTGTAGTTAGCTAATAACACATAACATATAATGGCTATTTGGGTGTAATCCTAGAAATTTACCAATTTAGACAAGTCATTACAATTATATAAATAATACTTATTATGGTGGTCTCGAATAGTATACAAGCCAAGTTCTAAAGTTTACAAGTCCACCGGCACACTCATAGATTTGTGAATTTTGAAAAATCACAATTTTTTGAAAATAACGTCATGTGTGCAGCAATGCAACTTAGACTTTAAACAAAAACATGCTAAAAAATTTTAAATTTTGATATATTAAGCACATATTAAGCATATTTTGAAAAGTTTAGGACAAGTAAGTGTTAAGTGTTCTAATTCTCCAATCCCCCCACTTAAGTTAAACAACGTCCTCGTTGTTTATTTTTTGCTACTTTCGTTTCTTACATGTACCTTTAGAAAGCCCAACAAATTTTTTTGTGCATCACCCTCTTAAAAATATTGGGTCCGTTCCTGTCACTAAATCTGACTTTTCAGTGACACCTTTTAAAATGGGTGGGTAAAATGTTAAAATTTTGAATTTAATGACGCTTTATATGAAAATATGTGTCCTAAAGGGAAAAAAGCATCCTTACACTCTTTTTAATCATTATAAATAGACTTAAACCTACATCAAGTTTATCTACATTTTTTAAGTGTACAAGGAACATCCAAAAAATTTAGTGACATATATTTTGAACTCTTAGCGACATTTTCTAACTTTTAGTGACACTTATTCTTATGTCACTAAATGACAATTTTTTGTGCTAGGTGTTTCATTTTTACTACCTCATAGGTACAGTCTCAATCTTCCTAAAGTACGTCTTAAGTTGATAATTCTGAAAAAAACATTTTTGAGATCCTGGGTGTTAGAAAACATTTTTGAAATCCTAATTCTGAAGAAAACATTTTCTGGACAACCTAGCTAGAATGGAGATCCTAGTTGTTAATAAATGTTTTCTGGACAACCTAGCTTGCACATGATGTAAAATACTTGTGATTTGTTTCTTTTGCAAAACAGGTACCTTGCAATTCTTTTAAAATAAGTCTCTACATTTTTAGAGTGCGTTTAGTTGGTGAAATTTTTTCATCCGTTTTTATCCGTTTTCATCAGTTTTTATTCGTTTTCATCCGTTTTTATATGTTTTCACCCGTTTTTATCTGTTTTTATCCATTTTTATTCGTTTTCACATGCTAAACGCAACCTAAAAATGCACAAACTCTTCTTTTGAAAAAATCGCAAAGGACCTATTAAAAAAAACGTATAAAAACAAATAATAACGGATATAAAAACGAATAAGAACGGATAGAAACGCATAAAAATGGATGAAAACGAATGGAAACGGATGAAAACGTATAAAAACGGATGAAAATGAATAAAAACGGATAAAAACGTATAAAAACGAATGAAAACGTATAAAAACGGATGAAAACAAATGAAAACGGATGAAAACATATAAAAACAGATGAAAACGAATGGGACCTATTTTGCAAAAGAAACAAATCACGATGGACTATTTTTTTAAAAATCGCAAAGGACCTATTTTGCAAAAGAAACAAATCACAAGGGGCCATTTTTGTACAAAAAATCATTAAAATAAAACTGGTAACCGGTTTTACCGGTAGCCGGTCACTCACGTACCATATTAGCACGACATCAAAAAGTACACATACCATATTTGAACGAAAATTAGTACACGTACGATATCGGTACATTTGAGAAAGTATGTGGTTATTTAATAGATAAAACCATAGTTGTTAAGATCCCGATCCTGATCTTAGAATCTTACAATTTTACGATTCTACGAAGCAAAAACGATCCAGATCCTACGTAGGATCTTAACAAGCTTAAGATCTTATAGGATCTCGATCTTGACCATAGGATCTTAAGATCTACTCCGATCCGATCTTACTTTTCTCGAACCACAAACTAAAAAACTACAAATTTATGGTTTATATTTTTATATAATTTAAAAACCAACATGTGATTCTTCTTAAATATTTCATATTCATAATTTAGAACAACATTTTCATAAAATATTCTTATAATTTCATGTTTATAATATATAATAATTTATAGATTTGAATAATATTACAAAGATCATTAAAAAATAGCATTATAGTAGGATCTTAGGATCACGATCCGATCTTACGATAACGATCTTGCAAAAAACGAAAACGATCCAAGGTAGGATCCCGATATTGAAAACCTTGGCTAAAACCCCTAATAAAATGTCGCCACGTGAGTAGGAATATGAGAAATATAAAATGGATCTTTTTTCACATGTGATAAATGTGCTAGTGGCCCTTGCTGCAACATGTGATTATGTGTTATATCTATTGAAAATGACAAACCTCAATAAAATATATAGTACTAAACTTGATATGCAATGTTGCAGCAATGTTTAAACTCTAGGATGAATATTACCTCACTTAAGACAACTTTCAGTTTCAAATGTAAAATTAGCGTAAATTCAAGGATCCTCTTTCTGCGGGGTGAAAAAAACCGAAAGCCGATAAAATACATAATTTCATATCACTTTTAGTTTTATTCTCAAAATAAAAACCATAATCCATTGCTAACCATCAAGTCATATTCAGGATTCTCGGTTGGACCATATGCTGAATAAAAATAAACACCATAATCCATTGCTAACCATCAAGTCATATTCAGGATTCTCGGTTGGACCATATGCTTATAGACGGACCTTTGTGGAGGCAGGGGAGCCCCTTCCCCCCCCCCCCCTCCCCTAAAAAAAAACCTGATATGCAATGTTGCAGCAATGTTTAAACTCTAAGATGAATATTACCTCACTTAAGACAACTTTCAGTTTCAAATGTAAAATTAGCGTAAATTCAAGTCTATAACGAGTTTAGCTTATGATAAAATACATAATTTCACATCACTTTTAGTTTTATTCTCAAAATAAAAACCATAATCCAATGCTAACCATCAAGTCATATTCAGGATTCTCGGTTAGACCATATGCTCATAGACGGACCTTTGTAGAGGCAGGGAGCCCCCCCCCCCCTAAAAACATGTTAAAAAGTGATTTTTTGAGCAAAAATAGTCCCTTATGATTTGTTTCTTTTGCAAAATAGGTCTCTGCAATTTTTCAAAATAAGTCTCTACGTTTTTAGGGTGCGTTTAGTTGGTGAAATTTTTTCATCTGTTTTTATCCGTTTTTATCTTATTTTAACCATTTTTATTCATTTTCACCATCTAAACGCACCCTAAAAATGCACAAACTCTTATTTTGAAAAAATCGCAAGGGACCTATTAAAAAAAACGTATAAAAACAAATAATAACGGATAAAAATGAATAAGAACGGATAGAAACACATAAAAACGGATGAAAGCGAATGGAAACGGATGAAAACATATAAAAAAAACGGATGAAAATGAATAAAAACGTATAAAAACGGATGAAAACGTTTTAAAACGGATGAAAACGAATGAAAACGTATAAAAGCGGATGAAAACATATAAAAATGAATAAAAACAAATGAAAACGGATGAAAACGTATAAAAACAGATGAAAACGAATGAGACTTATTTTGCAAAAGAAACAAATCACATCGGACTATTTTTTTAAAAATCGCAAAGGACATATTTTGCAAAAGAAACAAATCACAATAGACCATTTTTGTACAAAAAATCATTAAAATAAAACTAGTAACCGGTTATACATATTTTATTGTCTAATACTCTCCCGTATTTAAAACGGTGGACTTCCGGACGGACAAACTAACATGAATGATAAAGCCACTTCTTATTCTTTTCTTTTTTCTTCTTCTCTTCCTTACTGTTGGTTTGCACGAATATAGACTTGTATTTGGTGACAAAGTTGTATACTGCTTGACGGTTTCTTCATTTTTTGTGACGTTTGCTATTTTTTTAATTATTTTTTAGTATATTATTTTATGATGGTAAAAATTTGCTATTTTTTTTTACATTATGACTTGCTTTGACTTTAGGAGTTGTCACAGAGCGGCAGTTTGGTGGTCAACTTTTGTCGTTGACATTAATGATATCCGGTGACGAAGAGTATAGTATTGACGCAGCAGACAAATTTAGTTGATTAATGGCTATTCAACATATTCTGGGTGAATTATGACGGCAAAAGTTTATGTGACAGGGTTTATCCGTTGAATGCGAAAAAAAGACTATTTAAGCAATAACAATAAAAAGACTATTTACGTCATGACTTGCTTTGCTTTTAGGAGTGAGCGGAAATTTTGGTGTTCAACTTTTGTTGTTGACAATAATGATATCCGGTGACGAAGAGTTACTATTGACATGGAAGACAAATTCAGTTGATTGGTGGCTATTCAACATATTGTGGGTGTATTATAACGGCAAAATTTTATGTGATAGGGTTTATGTGTTGGATACGAAAGTAAAAAAAAAAAAAAAAAAAAAAAAAAAACTATTTGAGCAATAACAATAAAACACAAATAAATAAACAAGGATCCCTCAGGATCACCATCGAGTAGCCGATGGCTGAAGGATACCAAATTTTTTGTGGTATCTTGAACCTAAAGCTCGAGTATAATGTAAAATAGCAAATATATCTTATAAATTGTGTGCTCAATTGATATTACAATAATTTATATTTATATGCTAACATAATTTTGATGAACAAGATACTTAGGTCTATTAGGCTGCTTGGTTGGGGGGTTAAAGGGGTGGGTAATGGTAAATGTAATGATTAATGGTGCTTGGTTCACCCTAACTAATATAATGATTATCCAATAATGGGTAATGGACCATTATAGAATAAATTGGGGGGGGGGGGGGGGGTAAGGGATTGATTACCCACCATCACCCATTCCTTTGTATTCCCTTTCCCTTTGCATTCCCTTAATTTGAACCAAGCAGGCCCCTAATCCTATTAGGAAACTACTGAAACAAAATCTCTACTACTTATAAAACAAATTTGCTTATTCTTAAAAACTTAAAATCTCTTAAAATGCGTAAAGTTGATTCCCCAAAATACATTTTTAAATAATTAATTTACATAAATCTTTAATGGAAACTTTGAAGACCTCTTTACTACCCCTCCTAATATACCCCTTATTAATAATGACAACTTAGACCGTGAATTTAAATTACAAACACACGACTGACAACTTTTTGAGCAACAAAGAATTGAATTTTACAAACATAATATGGCAACAAAATTAAGGGGCTGTTTACTTTCTGCTTAATATCTTGTTTGGTAACAAAACTGGCTGGAAACAGGAAACTTTGGTGTTTCTTTTTAACTTATTACAAAAGAGAATCCTTAATGTGAAAGGGGGCAAAATTTGATGTTGTTTCTATCCAGGACGTCTTAATACGAGTTTTTTCCCGAACTAGTGTAGGTGGAAAAAATAAATTCAAAAAATTTAGAAAACTTCGAAAAAATTTATAAAAATTCAAAAAAAATTTAAAAATTCGAAAAATTTATAAAAATTTATAAAAATTCAAAAAATTTATGAAAATTCGAAAAAATTTATAAAAATTTTAAAAATTTAAAAAATTTATAAAAATTCAAAAAATTTATAAAAATTCAAAAAAATTTATAAAAATTCGAAAAATTGATAAAAAATCAAAAAATTTGAAAATTTTATAAAAAATTTATAAAAATTCAAAAATTTTATAAAAATTTATAAAAATTCAAAAAAACTTATAAAAAATTTGAATTTTTTAAAATTTTTTTCGAATTTTTATAATTTTTTTGAATTTTTAAAAAATTATAAAATTTTTACAAATTTTTTGAATTTTTAAAAAATTATAAATTTTTATAAATTTTTTGAATTTTTTAAAAATTTTAATATGTTTTTTCGAATTTTTATAATTTTTTATAAAATTTTCGAATTTTTTGAATTTTTATAAATTTTTTGAATTTTTAAAATTTTTCGAATTTTTTTAAAATTTTTATAAATTTTTTCGAATTTTCATAAATTTTTCGAATTTTTATAAATTTTTTCCACCTACACTAGTTCAGGAAAAAACTCGTATTAAGATGGTCAATTAAGCATAAAAAAGAAACAACATATATCCAGACAGACACTAACTAGAAACAGGACACATATATCAACACAGACACTAACTAGAAACAGGAAAAAAAAAAGAAACAGCCCCTATGACAACAAAATTAAGTCTTGCACCATAATATTAACATCATATATTTCTTTATCAATTACTTACAAAATATTGTTTGTACGGGTATTCGTCTAGGGTCGCATGATTGCAATCGGTTCCATCAATTCTAAAAAAATTAGCAAAGAAAAAAAAGAAAAATATGTCTGCAAACAATAATAGCTTACGTAAACTAATGCATCCCTATTTTTTTTATTTTTTTATTTTTATTATTTTTTTTTAACGACAATTTTTAATTATCTCATAATATATGTATCTCACATGTCTTAAGCAGGACTTAAACTCACAATCATTTTATTAGGAATCATCTCACACAACATGAAATACCATTGGGGCACAAGCCATTTGATACTCATGCACGCCTTTAAACACCGTAAAATTTCCATATTGACCATGCTTGTTTTTGACATGACCAAGCTTGTAGCACCTTTTCACTTCTATGAAACTTTCATATTTAATTTTTCTTTTTGAAACAGCTAGCAGCCATTTTTGTCATAATTAAATACCCACAAAACAAAATATAAAAAATCTCACCAATCACCGGAAGCAAAAAAGTTGATAGATAAAAATAAAATCACTTAACTTTTAATTATCATCCATGAAAAAGACTATCCATCCTTACGTAGTTTTATAACACTACAACAAGAAAGGATTTTATTTGTGGTATCATAATTGTACGTGTTTGCTTCAACTTAAAACCTCTATGAAACCTCTACTCATGTACACTCCCAACGAAAGA
This sequence comes from Artemisia tridentata subsp. tridentata, assembly GCA_021014915.2. Classification (NCBI taxonomy): domain Eukaryota; kingdom Viridiplantae; phylum Streptophyta; class Magnoliopsida; order Asterales; family Asteraceae; genus Artemisia; species Artemisia tridentata. The sequence continues at coordinate 32,354,990 of CP139502.1, read as the reverse complement.
ATAAGATCTCTTTTACAACTATGGATCACAAATAGAATTAGTCTAAACTGTTTGGAATGGATCATCAATCTCATGTCAGCTTATTCTGACTCAGTGTCGTAGCTGGGCTAATAGAGGCCCTACGCAATTGTTAAAAAAAATAGAGGCCCTACGCAAAACCGCTTATATGATAACTAAACATGAATATTAAAAGTATATTGTTACAATCTACCATTAATTTTTATGAGTTTTTCATCACCCTCGTCCAGATGAAATAAAGTTTCACAAATATTTAGATCAAAATTTCGTATATCATCAACATTTTGGTGTTTGAATTGAATTTTAAGGCCAAAACTATACAAGAGGCCGAGATTGATGTATTTTGGCTACGATCTACAGTCTACTTTCTCCGCTGTGTGTCTGAAGACTAAAGAGATTTTATGATAGGGTTGTCAATTTGGGAGGGAGCAAACTAAAGAAGAAGGCTCGTTAGTTAGGAGGGAGTAATAACCTAACTAGATCATTACAGCACAAGAAGTTCAGAGCTCCAAGGATCAGAGCCGTCAGTGCCAAAAATCGATGCCGAAGTATTCGGAAAAAGGAACTTCAAGGATGATGCATAAAGAGTTTAGAGCTGAAAAGGATCAGAGCCGTCAACGCCAAAGATCATAGCCGAGATCGTCGAAAGAAAGAACTTAAAGTCATCCTCAGTATCTTGATTATAGTGACATCCTCAGAGACTCTACACTTCAACAACATTGTTATTTTACTTTGATATATACTTATAGGACTCATTGTAACCATTCACGTGTGACGCCATCTTGGAGGGAGATTGTTAGCTTTGCTATTTTGTGAAGATAACATCTTACACGTGAATTGGACTAGGTACGTAATATAGTTATGCCCGTAGGGACTAATGATGTACTCGAGGCAAACTATTGTTGTAAGGAGTCTATAAATACCCCTCATGACTCTCCATGACAAGGTTGTCAGGATCGGGATCCTACCTAGGATCGTTTTCGGCTTCACAAGATCGTAATCGTAGGATCGGATCGAGATCATAAGATCCTATGAAAAATATATATATTTTTGTTTAAAGGGTTGTAGTTTTATACTTCTATATAATATTTTATATGATAAACGAATCTAAATGGATGATAAAAGAAAAAACAATAAGAAACATGAGCTTCTAGTAGAATCGGATCGTTTACGATTCTACGATCCTGTGTACAATCCTACACCGATCTTGCTCCACTTGAGATAGAAACATGGGCTTGTAGTAGGATCGGATCATTTACGATCCTATGATCCTGCGTGCGATCCTACGATCCTAGACCGATCTTGCTTATTCATTTCTTTCATACTACATCCGTCCCATAAAAACTGTCCACTTTGACTTTTTTATGTATTTCTTTTTCAACTTTGACTTTAAATATTTATGTTTGCATTATATAACACTTGATGAAAAATATATGAATGAATTAGGATTTAAATGTATTTTCGTTGGTATAATTTTCATCAGATATTATATAACGCAAATAAAAATATTTAAGATCAAAGTTAAAAAAAAAAAACTTAAAAAAAAAAAAGACTTAAAAAAGTCAAAGTGAACAATTTTTATGGGACGGATAGGGTATCTAATAAAACACATTCTTTCACCATTTTCTCTCTACTTTCTCAATCTAACCATGTTTATTGTTTATCACCAATCCCGACCTCATATATTCATGTGAATCTTTGATGTAACAAATAATGTATTTTAGATCTTCCCAAAATGGAAGGCTTAAAATTTTAAGCAACACACTTTCTAATTAAACACTTTTAAAACATTAATGTTATTAATTAGCAAAACTCGATTTATTAATGTGTTATAAATGAAATTTTGTAACTTCAAACTTAATTAAATTTTGAAAGAGATCATAAGTGCAAATTCTAAATTATCTATGTAGCCAATATTTTATAAGCAAAAGTAAATAGACTTTATTTATGAAAATTAATATGTTTTTTATGAAATAGAATCGATTATTATGTATTTGATTATTATTATTTCGAAAAAAAAAAAAAAAAAAAAAAAAAAAAAAAAAAACTTCAATAGATGCACAATTTTTTTAATCTCGAAACAAAAAATTCAATATAAAATTTTTATAGTCGATTAAATATGAGATACACAAAAGAAATAAATAAATATAAGAAAGTGTATATTGCGATTATACATAAGGTTGTTAAATCTAAATGTACCAACTACCAACCATGACCCCTTTGGAATTCTTACCCAAAAAAAAAAAAAAAAACTTTTATGAAAATTGGTGCAAAGTTTTTATGGCATAAGATACAACTGTGCAAAATCTACTTGATACTACTTAAATCTACTTGCGACTACAAATGTGAAAAATCATCTTTAATGATTAGAAGGTGTAGATTTTTTAATGAGATTTGATGTATGGTATTCTGGCTCGCGTTTAACAACTTTGACTTCATATATGTATAATATTACATGTCACCTTCTTTATATTGTCGCAACACCGCGCTAACACCTTGTTATATGCATAATATTACAAGCTACCTCTATAATTCTGTTGCTAAACCGTGCTAGCACCCCGATGATGTGTAATTTTATACACTTTTTAGTGGTCATTTAGTCTCTAAACTCATTTACTTTTGATCATATATTGCCCTATTTATTTATTTATTTATTTTTGGTATTTTGGAGAGTAAATACTGGAAAAGTACAAGTCTTGGGCTCGATTGGACGAAGAATGAAGAAAAACGACAAATCCAGCAACGTGGCCAAAATCCATGACGTGATCACGGAATCGTGACTACTCAGTGTGTGGAGATGGCTATGGGACGGCGTTACAAAGCATCTGACGCTGTCACACCTATAAGGTGACGCCGTCACAACAAAGCGGTGGGCAAACGAAACCCTAAGTGGATGGCGAGCTGACGGCGTCACAACCATAAGATGACTCCGTCACAGCTAAAAATCTATTAATACAAACGCTTTCTTTTCATTGTTGTGTGTGTAACTTTGGAGGAACTTTCATAACTGAATCCTAGTCAGTTTTTACCACTTTTGTAAGCTTTTTTGGCTATTGAAGACCTTACGTATCAAGGAGATAAGTTATCTATTCAATCATTTAATCATGTTTAAAAATTGTTTGATTTGCTTATTTGCTTGTTTCTTTATTACTATGCTAGGCTGTATTAATTAGTATTTACTTAGGATTGCATGAAACCTAGTTATTGATTGCTTGTTTATTGTGCCTTATCAATAGTGTGTACGTTAGAAGTTGGAAAAGTGGCTATATGCCATTTGGGTAGCTTGAACGTACACTAAAGTTTGATGGGTATTTACTGCGTGAATAAGTTATTGGGTGGGTTATTGACATTCAAATAGGCGTCAGTCACTTAAGCTATTTAATAGACGTGAGACTGACCAACCCCCAATAGGTAATAAGGAATACTTCACATTATATTAAACAAGCTAGTGTCATTTGGTAATCATAGTGAGAAAATAACTAGGGAGTAATGAGATTTCAGGTAAAACGTTTTTTCTCATATAAGAAGTTCACCCCCTTTTTCCTTTTCTTGTTATTTAGTTTAACTGCATTTTTGGATTACTTAGCACTTTAAAATACAAAACCCTCTCAAAACCTAAATTTTTTACTTGCTTTCAATATAAAACATAAAAAGACCAAAATTACTCTTCTCTTCACCCTTAGACTTAATTCATCATACACTTTGAACCTACCTACTATTCTTATAGAGAATGATTAATCCCCGAGTCTTGCCTATACAACAATACAACGATTAGGCATTTTGCCTAGAAGCGTTGTAAAACTTGTACATTGCAACCTGACGTATCACACCCTACGATGACTTCCTATATATATATATATATATATATATATATATATATATATATAGGGTAGGGATACAATGAGAAGGGGCTTAAAATGAGAAGGGTAGGAAGGATTGTGGGAGTGACATGTGTCATCCCCATGCCACATCATCATGCCGCATCACGGTTACTGCATCGTGATGCAGTAAAAATTTTGGCGGGAAAAAAAAAATTTTTTCCCGCCAAAAAAAAAATTTTTTTTGGGCAAAAATTTTTTTTTTTCCCTCCAAAATTTTTACTGCATCACGATGCAGTATAAATTTTTACTGCATTACGGTTACTGCATCACGATGCAGTATATTTTTTTACTTCATTACGGTTACTGCATCACGATGCAGTATAATTTTTTACTGCATCACGGTTACTGCATCACGATGCAGTAAAAATTTTGGCGGGAAAAAAAAAATTTTTGCCAAAAAAAAAAATTTTTTTTTGGCGGGAAAATTTTTTTTGCGGAATGATGATGTGGCAAAGTGACACATGTCACTCCCACAATCCTTCCCACCCTTCTCATTTTAAGACCCCTTCTCATAATATCCCATCTCTCTATATATATATATATATATATATATATATATATATATATATATATATATATATATATATATATATAATGCATAATAATGTATTTGGGACCTTTTCAAAATGAAAGGTTTAAAATTTTAAGCAACACACTTTCTGATTTAAGACTTTTAAAACATTAATGTTATTAATTAGCAAAACTCAATTTATTAATGTTTCATAAATGAAGGGTGCGTTTGTTTTTTGTTGGCCAGCCTCTGAACGGGCAAAATGTCTGAATCGGTCAGACATTTTGTCGTTCAGACTGTTTGTTTTTTTTTTTTTTTTTTCGTTCAGACGCGTTCAGATGCAGTTAGATCTTAATGGTCAAGACCTGAGAGGGGTGTCTTAACGCGTCTGAATGCCTCTTGTTGACACAAAATAACCAAATTTTTTTTTCCCGTTCAAACACGCGTTTTTTTCCCGTTCAGATTCAGACTTTTATGCCTCAGATTCAGACTTGCGGTTCAGATTCAGATTCAGACTCTTTTAATAAACAAACACCACCGAAGTTTACCAGGAATATCCCCTTTACCCAAGAAATAAATAAATGAAATTTTGTAACTACAAACTTAGTTAAATTTTGAAAGAGATCATAAATGTAAATTCTAATTTTCGTATGTAATCAATATATATTTTATAAGTAAAAGTAAATAGAGTTTTATTTATGAAATTAGTATGTTTTTTTATGAAAAAGAATCGATTATTATTTATTTGATGAAAAAAACTTCAATAGATGCACCAACTGTGCAAATTTTTTTATGAAAATTCGTGCAAATTTCTTTTTATGGCGTAAGATACAACTGTGCAAAATCTACATGCTAATACAAAAACCTACTTACTTCTACAAATGTGAAAAAACATCTTTAATGATTAGAAGGTGTAGATTTTTGAAATGAAATTTGATGCACGGTCATTTAGCTACTTGCGACTACAAGTTGCGTTTAACCACTTTGACTTCCTGTATGCATAATATTGCAGGCTACATCCTTTATATTGTCGCAACACCCCGCAAGCACCCTACGTTGACTTCCTATATTTATAATATTTACAAGCTACCTCCTTTATATTGTCGAAACACTGCGTTAGCACCCTACGTTGACTACATATATGTGTATAATATTACAAGCTACCTCATTTATATTGTCGCAACATCGCGTTAGCACGCTACCGTTTTTATATCGGATAGTTTGTCGTTGTTTAGAGTATTCCAACTTTAAATTATTGTCATCCGTTATTGACAAAAAGAATATGTAATGGAAAAAAAATGCTCGTCAAAATATTTGTTATATTGATATCCGTCACCGCATTATGCGATTACCATACTAGTAAACTACAGTGAGTTCAGATATATAAAGAAACTACATATCTTGAATCATGAAAAGAGTTTCCATTAGTTGTTACTACGTATTCAATGAGAGTAACTATATATTGAATATAATTAGTTCATAATTAAGTTCGACGCAAGTGGATGAACTTCAAATCCCATGGCCCAGAACATCATACTTAATGAATTCTTAAATTAGAGAGCTAAAAATGTACTGTAACATGCAAGGATCGCGTTGGGAGAACTTCAAATCACATCATACTCAATAAATTTTAAACTAGTGTTTGAACTTGTACCGACAATTAAATTAAAACGTTAAAAGATGTAACATGCAAGGGTCAAACCTTAGACATCGAGTAGAGGCACCGGTACTAATTATCTCAGTAGTTATGTTATATACTTATATTACCACCAAACAATTATTTATATCACCATATGTATATTAAGTGAAAACGGTTAATAACCCGAGTCGGTCAACATTCAGTTGTCTTTTCATAATGTGAGAACTGGGATGACTCAAGAGTAAAGTAAATAAAGCTAGCGCTTTATGCCTTAAATTTTTGAAAGCTCTCGATTTTCTTGAACCTTGTATATATATATAAAGTCAATTACATGTTTTTCTTTTTTTTTTTTTGCCGTCATCATTAGAGATCCGGTTATGTTAAGCCTAAATTAGCTTATAAAAGTTAAATTATCAAAAAAAATTACGCCTCTTTAGTTTCTACTTTTTTTTTTCTACATTTCAATTTTCAAGTGTATGAGTTATAGAAATATATTTAAGTCCAAATATTTTAAGTATATAAAAAGACCAATTTTTGCATAAAAAAACAAAGATTAAATTAATCCCATTTAAAATGTGTTTAGAAAACTATTATCAACAACCATTTAATCATTTACATTAATGGATCGACGTTTGATTTTTCACACCCACAAAAGTTGACAGTAAAATATGATGATTTTTCACACCCGGCCACAACCATTTAATCATTCTTGAATCAAAAGTTGATTTAAGGATGCTTTAATTTTCAACAAAGAAATAGAAAAAAAGAAAAAAAAAAAATAAAAATAAATAAATAGTAGAAATATAAAATATTATAATATTGTTGACAATAAAACTATAAAAACCGCCGAAGAAACTTTTACAACCGATTATTTCTTATACATTGTAAATCAAGCTATTTAAACACATGAAAGTGAATTTGACCATTTTAGATTTAAAAGCTAATCAAAGATTTCGCATTAAAAACGTTAGATTAATGTATTTTATATACATGACTTTTTGACAAATAATTTTGATAAAAAAGCTCCGTATTAAAGCTTCACTTTAGGCCTCTATAAAGGTCGGGTCGCCCTGTGTGAGAGACATACGTATGTAATTAAGCGTCTAAGGGTGGAAGGAGTGGATCATTCTCAACCCTCTAACCCTCCCAAAATTATCCAATCAAATTTCTCCACCTCATTTCAACCCTCCAACCCTCCATTCAACATTTTTTAGTGGCGCTCATCATTCTCAACCCTCCCAAATCTTTTTTTAAATATTCATAATTTGTCCTTCAAATTTATAAATTTGCAACATTAACCCTTCCAACTTATAGTAATACTAAACAATTATATAAGAAAACAAACATTTTATTAAATAACTAAAATTAAAAGTACAATTCATAAAATAAAAAGAAACTACATAATTAAATCTTCAACCGATATTGGGTTGAGCCGCCGGGTCATCGAGGTATGCTAAATCTTGAGTCGCTACATGCTCCGTAAGATCAAATTGAAGACGATAATGGATTTGTTCATCTAGTAACTCCGGTAGTGCATTGTCGTCATAAACGGGTTGCACCGGCGGATCCATTATATGAACCGGTGATATTGCCCTCCCGTCATCTTTTATAACCATGTTGTGCAATATACAACACGCATAAACGATGTTAGTGATCTTTTCGATGGTCGTTTGACGGATCTTGCGATTCAAAATACCCCATTTTCCCTTAAGAACACCAAAACATCGTTCGGCATCTTTTCTTGCCGACTCTTGAACTTTCTTGAATTTCTTTTCCTTCGCTTCAGTCGGATACGGAAATGCTTTGACATGAGTTGAGTACCTAGGATAGATTCCATCGGTAAGATAATATCCCCGTTTGTAGGTACGCTCGTTCACAACGAATGATGAGTTAGGAGCCGTTCCATTTCGCTCCCTAAGATACAAAGTCGATTGATACAAAACATTGACATCGTTAAGAGACCCGGGAGGACCAAAAAAAGCGTGCCAAATCCACAAATCTTGTGAAGCAACGGCTTCAAGCATAATTGTCGGGTATGGATACCTCCCACTCTTGTATTGGCCTTTCAAATATTTAGGACAATTTCTCCAAACAAAATGTGTACAATCAAGGCTACCTAGCATTCCCGGAATCTTGTGTCTTCGTCGATGCGCCTCGTACAAGCGTGCAACGTCGTGACTAGTAGGCCTATGTAAGAACTCGCGCCCATATATCTCGATGACCGCGGTGCAAAAATGATCAAGGCATTCGCGTGACGTTCTCGCGGCCATGCATAAGTAGTCGTCAAAGTTATCCGGAGGGTTGCCCGTTCCAAGTTGTTTAATTGCGGATGTGCATTTTTGTAGAGCCGTAAAGCTCTTTTCCCCCTACCGTCTTCACCCTCTTGAAAATACTCGAACCTTTGCTCAATATCACCAACAATTTGTAAAAACAACCTTTTGGACATCCGAAACCTCTCACGAAACAAAGACGGGCCAAACTTCGGTTCTTCAACGAAATAGTCACGCATTAGAGTTTCTTGAGCTTCCTCCCGAAACCACTCGATATAGGTACGGGTTTCTTTCGTGCTTGCCGTGTCATCTTGTTCGAGCGACTCAACCACGGAGCACAAAAATGGTATCGTACTACCCGTGGATAAGTCCGGTAAGATCGGCGGCATCGATAACTCGGACGAAGAGGAAGAAGAAGATGATGATGATGATGAATCCATTTTTTGATAAAAAGGTTGTGTTTTTGTAAAAAATATGTAAGTGTATAAGTGTTTTGGTTAAAAATGTGTAATGTGTATGTATATATAGGAAATGAAAGAGATTTTTTTATTATTTTTATTATTTTTATTTTTTATTTTTTTTAATGTCAATTTCGCTCCCTGGAGCATGTATATTTACAATAATGGTCCCTGTAACGGTCAAATGCTCCAACGGTTCTTTCTTCCCCGCTGCGAGCTTTAAACTCGCAAACCCAACCCGCCTAGCCAGCTCGATACAGCGGCGGCGGTGTTCTTCTCCAGCTCGCCAGCCAGCCCGCACCTCCGCTCCTTCCACCCTAAAGTAATTTCTTTGCTGCTGTTTATAATCATATATTAAATGACTTTTAAAGAGAAGTGCAAAATTGGTTTCATGGCCGTATTATAGCATTTGCATGATGATCAACGGCTCAGGTCCTCCAATTTTACGGGAGCCCCATAAATTTGGACATTAGTAATAAACGAGTAAAATAGCCCGCGCGATGCTGCGGTGCGGGCATTTTATTGGTATATTTTTATTTAGTTAAATGTTTAATATTTTGTAATTTATGTATTTTTTTAGAGTGGTAATTTTATTTTATTAAGCAAAAAAAAAAAGAAAAAAAAAACAATTGGAAAGGTTAATGGGCCTAACTTAAGTTGTAAGGCTACTTCATTGAGTGTAATTGGACTGTACCTAATTTGTAAGGGGCTTTTATCCTGTCAGTCCATACGAAATCAGTTGTATAAGAAAATAGGTTTTTCTTTATTGTCTTTCTTAAGCCGCCGTTTTTTAATTGGTATTGAATGTTTTAGTTTTACTTTAACATTGGCGGTAAATTCATTATTGTCGAAAGAATTGGAAGATGGCATGGATGTTATGAAATGTATTTGATGGGGTTGTGCAAGGTAGACTGATGGGTTAAGGTGTTCGCTGAATGTCGTTGAAGGTAAGAAATTTTAAAGGCAACTTTAGAATCTTTTAAGTTGTGGTTAGGATGTAGTTATACTTTTTGTTATATAAATACTGAGTATGAGTGCACAATATTGTTATATGTTATAACTTTTGTCTGGAAAAAAGAAGAAAGGAGAAATGGGTTCTAGGCCGAATTTTGATTTCCTAAAAGAAATGTGTGATTCTAATGATGTTAAAGACTGTTTGAAGTTAAGGTTTTGCATAAGAAAATAAGAAAATAGGAACATGTAGAGTTGGTACACCAAATATGAAGGTTATTAGCCATACAGTTGAGTTATATTACATGATGTTGTGCATTTGTTAAACAAAAGGGTGGCCTAACACATATGCTGAATGGCAAACCAACATAAGTGTGGGTGGTGCTAGTAGTTCTAGATATATACGTCAGTCATTCATCATGACTGTTGGTAGTAGCCATAGGTATTAACATAGGTGATTGTTTTTAGGATGCATTTAGGAAGTTTGCATCTAACTAACAAAAGATGATAGTTGCACATAGCAGATTAGTTTCTTGTTCTTTTGGTGTCTGATGGTTCGTCTGTGAAGAGTGGTCGTTTGGCTGTTTTCTGAGCAACATTGGAGGTTGTGTCTGTCTTTGATCTGGTCTGCATACCTGTATAGGATGTTGCTGGTGTTGTTTTTTCTGCAAGAAAATGAAAAAAATCATGGTACTATGTTAGACTAAATTGTAAAGTCTGTTGTTTTTTTGTAAAGTATTGCAAGTTTGTCACCTGCTGTTTTTTCTGTGTCTTGTGGGTTTTCTTGTTGTTTTTCTTTTAAAACTTCAGCACCTTGGGAATGTTGAGGCTGGATGATAGGGTTGGTAAATGTTTCTATTGTCTGTGTTGTTGTCGCTGTTGGTATGTAGGTGGTAGGAGGCAATAGTTTTGGTTGTGATTCAGTACCTGTATTATAAAAGTTAGTATATGTAAGTATTAGTATATATATAATGTCAGTGATATTTGTAAATGGTTTTGATAGTTATGTTTGTTTACCTGAAAGTTGTCCTTCAATCTGTTTCACTTGGTCTGTTATGCCAAATACTTCATCAATTACAAATTCAGTGTATCCTGGATTGCAAGTTGGATTGTAATGAAACTGAAATGTATGTTTTGTTCCAACAATTGCTTCGATTGCACTTGGAAAGTGGCCAGGCTGAAGAGATTCATTTGATGTAACTAACTCTGCGCAATTGACACTGATAAATTGATCTGCTTTAGGTGTAAAAAATATGAATTGTGCCGATTTTGTGCCATCTATTATAGTAGCTCTGAAATTGTACCTGCATGAATTGAAGGAGTATGTAATTAAGTGTAAATTAAGAAAAATCCATATGTTTTTTTTTGTCTACCGATAGTTAGGAGCTGGTATGAATCCGTGTTTCTTGCATTCGTAGTTCTCATCAATCTTTGTTGCTTTACTGGTGCATACATAGCCTGAAGTATAGTACCATCCTCTGGTAGTATTGAGATTTGTTATTGTTCCTTCGCAAGTAAACCGTACTCCCTATTAAAATATGAAAAAAATGTATGTCAGATATGGGTTTTGAATTTGTAACAGTTAGAATATAAATGTACATTAGTAGTTGTATCTTACCTTGTAGGTATCTGGATTATGTTCAAGAAGTATTGCAATTGGGATACGGTTTTTCTGTTGTTCATGTTCACTGCTGTTTAATCGGTATCTAGTGACACACAGTGGTGCTTTTTCGGCGTAGAGGGCTCTGTATCTGTTATATGTAGAAACAATTTCGGCAAACATATTTATACATAAAAGTGTAGGATAATGAATAAGGATAACGAAACTTACGCTGCTTTATACTATTCCAGTTCTGGTATGTTAGGGTTTATGTAATAGTATGTTGCTGCTGTTGATGAAAGTTGAAGCTCTGTATAAACCAAATAGTTGTTTTTATAAGGTTTTTTCTGTTTATGCATATATAAGATATGTTTTTTTTTACTGTGAATAATATTAAACGTACGTCTGTTTTGAAACCTCGAAACCCTGCATGAGCTTACAGCTATTATAATAGGCCTTTCAAGTGTTTCAATAGTTTCTTTTGGAAAATTGTCCGCAAGCTGATCCCACAATGTCAATTCAATAGAATTTCGGCTGTTGGAGTAAAAAAATTTTAAATAATGAGCATGAGGTTAATGTGCACTATAGTTTGTTTGTTTGTGTTGTAGCCGTTTTTTTTAAGTAACTTACTTTAGATTTTGTATCTCGACTTTTCTGATTCTGGATTGATTCTTGTTAGGATCACCAATATCGCCAGCGTCTCCTGATGTAATGTAACATCCAATGTAATCTGCAATTATTAACTTATGTAGAGTTATATGTGGTTATTTAATTATAGTAAATAAAAGTATTATAATTTGTTATTAGAATTTGTTATTCGTCACCTGTAAGTACTGGATATTCTTTCTTGTTTTTTGCGCGCGGGTCGTATAGTTTTGTAGGTAATTGATTGTAGGAAGTAAAGTTGAAATAGTGGTTTGGCAACGATTCTGGTGGTATTGGATCCAGTTTTGTGAGTGTCGTAAATGAGAGTGATGTTTTGTTTTCAAGAGTTTGTTGCCAATTATCGGTTGGAACACAATGGAAACCTGATATACGAAACGTGTTCCAGGTATAAGAATAGGTCTGAAATGATGAATGTTTTCGGCAAGCATGTTTGCCTGTATGGCATCGCCCTGTTTGTATTAAGAAGATTAATTAGATAGCAAGTATAATGAATTTTGCATATTGTTATTTGTTTGACTTACATGTCTGTCTAATAAGATTGCACGGTAGCCTTTTTCTGTTGTATCTGGAGGGTTTCGAGTTGCCCATGCACGGTATACTTTAACCTCGATCAATTTGTCTCTGTCTCCAGGTTTCAGCTCCCGAATTGAGGTTAATGTCATAGGGTTTAACTCGATTCTGTTAACAACATTGGAAAGAATTATTAGGAACCATACATGTTAACTGAAAAAAAAAGTAGTTAAATGAGTTCATACCTTCTGTATTATATTTTACCGAAGAGGATGCAAAAAAAAGAAACAAAATAAAAAAAAAATAATAAAAAATAAAGAGTAAATGTATAGAAATCTGAAGTTATGCAAATGGCAGTGATCGTTATTTTGTGAAATTTTTTGTTAAGTGTCTAAATTTCTGCTGTGGTAATTGAGGCAAGGAAATCTTTGTAGACTATGTTTTTAGTTGTGTTGGGGGGTTGTGGTTCTTGTTTTTTTATGAGGATTTTCAGACCATTTGGGGTTGTTGCTCGTGATAATGCAACATAAAGTTGACCGTGTGCGAAAACAGGTTCTGGAAGATAAACACCAATTTTGCTAAGAGATTGCCCTTGACTTTTGTTTATTGTCATTGCGTAGCAGACCTTCACTGGGAACTGTTTTCGTTTGAATGTGAAAGGCATGGCAGCATCTGTTTTTTTCAAAATAATTCTTGGGATGTAAACTTTTTCGCCAATCCTGTTGCCTGTAATAATTTCTGCTTGTATTAAATTGGAGAATAGCTGTGTGACAATCATTCTTGTTCCATTGCAGAGCCCACCTCCTAGGTTTAGATTGCGTAGCAGCATAATTGGGGTCCCAATTTTAAGCTCAAGCTTGCTTGGAGGGAATCCTTGGATTTTGAGTGTGTTTAGAAACTCTGGCGGATAGAGAAGGTCATTTGCAGCACCATCATTTGTAAGAGGAATAGCTTCATCACAACTTATGTAAGTTGTTGTTTCGCCTTTTACTGATGATAGAACTTTTGTGTTTATTGTATCGGCTGTCTCGTTCTTAGGGCACACAATGGCTTTTTGCTGTAAGATTTCTGCACTTGGTGACTCTAACGTGTCTTTGTCATAAATGAAATTGATAAGTGTATGTAGGCCTTCGTCGTTGTCTGGAATTAAATAGTCTTGAGGAACTGTAATCCAACTCCCGTTATGTGGGTCTTCCAAATCACGCTCGCCTATTTTGCCATCTCCTATATCTAACAACCATGAAGCAAATGTTTCCGTCTTTTTTTTTGAATGGCATCAATGTCGGTCTGCAGTAACCTCTATTTTGTTTGAGTCTACATACTTTAAAATGCTGCCATAGATACGAAGCAGTTATTGATGCATTGACTATGTCTGCTTTTGTACCCTTTTTTTTACCGGTAATGTTTGTCTAAAATCACCACCAAGCATTACTGATTTTCCCCCAAACAATCTATCCGGACTGCTGAGAACATCTTTAAGTGTTCGATCCAGTGTCTCAAAGCATCTTCGGTCATTCATAGGAGCTTCATCCCAAACAATCAAATCTGTTTGTGAAAACAGTTCTGCAAGCATTGTTTTTTTTTGAACATGACACATTGATTCATCTGTTAAATCAAGTGGCAATTTGAACCGCGAATGTGCTGTCCGCCCACATGGAAGTAACAATGATGCAATTCCAGATGATGCGACTGCTAGAACTATTTTTCCTTGTGAGCGTAACTTGTTGATTATTGTCTTCCATAAAAATGTTTTACCTGTGCCTCCATGGCCATAAACGAAGACCAATTGTTGCTCATTTCTTTCTGAAGACTGGACAATAAGGTTATAAATAACCTGCTGCTCGTTGTTGAGTTTGGTGACAGCAATATCTGCCTGATTTTTTAGTTCATCGCGATTGTAATTTTTCTCTTCCATTAGCAACCTGTTATCTAAATCGTCTAGCAACTGTTGAGGAGGAGGTTGTAGGCCAAAATCAGAACTACTGTTTAGTATCACCTCTAACTCATACAGAACATAGCCTTTCATTTGTGGATGAGTGATATGAAGATTTCTGATGTGAGTCATAGCAGATGCTTTTGCCAGAATATCATCAGTCATGAGGGACCAGTGATTTTCCCAGAGCCTTACTGTGTCTCCAACATCACAATAAAGCAAGATATGAGCAAAAAGTGTACGCAACTCTGCTGCTGTTGCCAAAATAGCTGCTTCTTGTAAAGCTGTTTCCCATTCTCGGTCATCTTTAAGTAATCCCATGGCTTGACATGCTGCTCGATAAGTAGGAAAAATTGTGTTGTTTACTTTTCTAACTTCTGTGAATGATCTGCAACCTTTTTGGTGACACAGCAACATTCTGAAATAGAATAATTCCCCTGCAGCAGGATGCACATATGCAAGCCTTCCAATCGACGCCTTTGTTTTGCGTTTTCTAGGCTTCCAGGTTTTCTGATTTTCATACCATACGAAACCTGAAGGGAAATCGATGTATGTGAGATGGCGCCCTTCCTCATATAAATTGTTGAATTCAAACCATTGGGTAAGTGTTGTCAGTGTTCTTCCGTCATCACTGATAACATATCCCAAAGGTTCTTTATCACGGAAACTTATCCGTTGCATGCCTTCAAGATGAACAGCAAGAATTTGGACAGCTGGTTCTCGGTGATGTATCGGGAAGTTTAGTATCCTCCAGCAGGCTTCGTGTGGACATATAAAATGGCCATCTATGAAGTTCTGGATTTCATCTACATGTACTGTTGGATTGTTGGATGATGTTGACGCTTCACCAATGGGTCTTGTGATTCGAGCTGCAATTCTATCAGTTCCTTTGGATATGTATTTGAATAAGTATTTTATGAGCATACTCCAGCCACAATATTCCACATTTATGTGTGCGTGAAACATTAGGCAGAGTATCCTATTATATGGAACAACGTACGTATTATCTAGCTTGACTTTGTTTTTTGTTGCATAATGTCTGCTCTTTCTCCTACGGTAATGCACATGGCCGTTGTTATCAAAGAATGTTTTCTCTTGATATTTTTGAGGGAATTTTTTTGTGCACACATCTTGCTGCATACATGGGGCTTTTGGATTAATAGCTCCACATGGTCCATGCAACATCATTTCGGTTACAACTTTGTACCTTCTGGATCAGTTGTTCTGTCAGGTAGCTCTGCACAGATGAACTTGTCCACATCTTCCTGTGACCGTATCTTGTGAGTTGATTTTAGCCATAGCAATGTGTGACAGTGTGGCAAACCCCGTTTTTGAAATTCTATTGTGTATAAAACTGCATTCATAATCAAACGGAAGAAAATATGAGTTACTTATATGTTTATGTATATGTGTATGTGTGTGTGTGTGTTATATATATATATATATATATATATATATATATATATATATATATATATATATATATATATATATAATACATATATATTATATGTATATCTTAAATTTGTTGCATATGTATTTATAATTTTTATTATATATTATTTGTTAAATTTACTAATAAGATATATATTAAAGAGATACCTCCTGTTGCAGGTCCAAATATGGTGCCTTCTTTCAAAATTTTCAGAAAATCATTCACCTTTTGTTCAAACACGCGAACAACAATGTCAGCTCTATCATTTGGTGAAAGATGTGGGTGAGACTGCATATATCTGCGGATTTCTGGCCAATTGACATTGCATGTGAACGTGATGAAATATTGAGGATTGCCAAGAACTCGACAGATAGCAAGAGCATCTAGATAATGACTGTACATGTATCTTGGGCCGCCAGTTAAAACTTGAAGGTAAAATTATTCTTTTACCTATATCTGCACCGGAACGATCTCCCCTTGAAATAGCATCATAGATGCCTGACAAATACTCACTTCTAATGTTATTTTGCTTGGCTCTTACAAAGTCAAGACGATCTTGTTCTAGTGCACAATAGACAGACACCACATATTGTTGAAACAACCTTCCACCTTTAAAAAGCAAACCATAAAGATGAGGCCTTTCATGTAATTGGTAAATGTAATAGGTGTTCATAGACATCTTAGGTTTTTCACCATGTGCATTACGGATTTCCAATGTTAATTTTGTAGTATAGCCTGGCTGACCATACACAAAAAGAAGTGGAAACTGTAATGACATATAGGTTGAATGCAGCTTGTTAATTCTTTGAGGACGTTCACCCTTTTTTTGTATTATTACATCATAATCTGTCTTCGTTTCAGGCCCATTTTCAAACACGATAGCACCAACGATGTCTGCAGATGGCAACTCATATTGCCGAGCTCCATCTACATTGTAAAGCCGAATGCTGAAATCAGGTACATTTTCTTGCTCGTCAGATGTCTCTAGCTGTCCTAAACAATGCCACCAACTCATTATGAGTATCCAAAATGTGTATCAGACGTTGGATAATTTCAGGCTTCAATGACGATGATTGTGTTCCACCAAACCTTCTTAACCTATTTTCGACTTCATTTCTGGTGTCGTATATGTAAAGTTGCAAAAACTTTGGTTTTTCATTTTCTGGAGGACATAACGCCCCTAACCAATGACACACCTGACCAGAAATTCTGAACACATATGGTGCTCGTCCATCATTAATTTTTTCATCTATGTGTGCACCAAACGATGTCATACTAAACATTTGGTTGTATGCTCTAATGTTTTCCATAAAGTGCCTGTCCTTGAATAATTGTTTTATACAATCTGGCGGTTCTCTTTCTTGTTGAATACACACCTTCCCTTCCCCACAGCATCGACTATAACGAATGTGTGACAGTGTTGAATTTTTGAGCCTTTCACCATACCAAAATGCAGCCCCGCAGTGGTTGCATGTCCAATCAGCATCGCCAATATCAATATATAGATTAGAAACACCTGATAGAAAATGCAATGAATTTAGTTATGTAAGGTGAATTTACAGTAGGTGTTTAAGTAAAGTTAACATGAATAAGGTAAACGAATATACTTACCTTGGGAATTAAGAGCGCGGGTACGGGTCTGGCAAAATGTATTAGGAGCATGAGTCAAGCTTGTAGTGGGTTGTTGTTCTGTAAATTTTTGCCAAATGAGTCAAGGTTACTTCATTTAAAACTTAAAATAAAAAAATGTATAAATGAGATTGTAATCTTTACCTGAATGAGACGGACGCTGTTGCATGTTGCTGATAGATGCAGGATCGTCAGTTTCATTTTCTAACACATACGCATCATCTGACGAATTTGTAGGAATATAATCTGACAAAAATTGCGTGAAAGTTCATGGGTATTAAGTGACTAAAGTTTATTTTGTTTATAATTTAAAATAACCACATGTATAAATGTGCCTATAATTAAGACTGCAATATTTACCTGAATAAGCCGAAGGCCCTTCCATATTACTGATAGGTCCAGCATTGTTTGTCTCATTTTGTAATGTGCATACATTATTTGAGGAACTTGTAGAAGTATTTTCTGAAAGGAATTTCGTCCAAGTAAGTGGCCATTAACTTTTGTAAATGATAAGTGTTTCATTCAATATTGGAGGAAACAAACCTGAACTATTATCCATGTGAGTCTGGGAATGGAGTGACGGTGGTTGGATTTGAGAGGTATCACACAGATTCTCTTGTGGCAGTTCCATTTTTGCAGCTGCAGAAGTGAAATATGTGTAAATCAAATGATAAGTAACAAACTTTTTATGAGTTTATACAATAATTTGATTACCTTTTGTCCGTCTCGTATGTAACATATTAGTTTTTTCATTTATGGTTGACCCTCTCTTCTGTATATTAATATTGGTACTATTTTGCTGCAGATTGTTTTCTGTGTGTACGCTGTGAATATCAGAAGCGCAGAGAAAAGTGGGTGTATGAAGGTTTGTATCGAAAGGCCTGTTACTCATATCTGAAAAAATTAATGATGGACACATATATGTTTAGAAACAATTAATTCAGAATTTATAAGGATAAATATTAGAGTCACTATTTTCACCTGTGGCATAATCTAGTGTATCCCAAGTATGATGTAAACTCGTATATGTTGATTGAGGTTCCCCAAAGTGGCTGGTAAATCGCGTTTCTTCCAACATATGTTCCTTTTTTTTTTCCGGTGTCATATTTGTGTGACATCAAATCAGTTTGCAGGTAGCTTTTCTTTTGAGGATAATGTATATGCTCAAAGGTGGCTTCATTTGATTGATACAGGTTGAATGAACATCCCCTTGACACATCTTCACTTTGCCTTTTAGTTGGGCCAGAAGTTTGCCTTGCACTTGGGCCAGTGTTTTTTGAGCTTTTAACATCCCCAAACGGTCTGTGCATTTTTGTGTGTGCAACATCCTCATTTGCAACATATACAGCAGTGTTTCTTTCATTTTCTTTTAAAAATCCATGAACCATTGAAAAGCATCCATTTGTATATTTATTTTTTTCACCTTCCATTATATTGTATTATAACTCATGTGTTTATTTTATCTTTCTTGTTTGGTTAGCAGGTATGATATGATGCAGCTAATGATAATGATGATGCATGGCTACATGAAAGCAGAACATAAGAAAGCTTTTAGAAAACATACATTTACAAAGATTTGTTGCTGAGAATTGTTTCTTCCTGATACGTTGTTTTTGTTTTTTTTGCAATTTTTTTTTCTTCTTTCCTTTTTTTTTCTTTTTCTTCAAGAGTTCCGGTTGTTTTGGTTGTAAGATGTGCTTGTTTGCAATATTGTTTATGTTTTCAATCTTTTGGTGACTTGTGGAATTGTAATTCCAGAAGGTTACACAATAATTATGGGCATGCTGATGGTCAAGGGTAGCCATGCCTTAGTACAATAGTTGTTAACACATGGCAATGCAATATGAAATTCTTGAATGGTTAGGTCTGCACGTTGTTATTAGTATAGTTAGTAAGTGGAATCAAGAATGTTAGTGAGCATTACAGTTACACAGTAAACTTGCAAATGTTTCACATCCAATGAGGTAGTTCCAACACATCAAAGAAAAATGTTACGTTTATAATATGGAGTTCCCAACCAATAGGGATGAGAATTATCAAATGATAAACCATTTCAGAATAGTCATTATTGTCACATCACAAATCATCCTTAGTATATATATAATAAATTCGACTATCTCACGTGTCTTTCAACTAAAGCGTAGAAACAAGTGAGGTCGATATCAAACCTTTCGTAGGTATGTAAATTGGTCCAATGAGGTGACAAAGGTTCACGTGCAAGTGTGCAACATTGCAAAAACCATTTTGCCTGAAAGCTCACAAATTAAATAAAGTAATTTTATTAAAACGCCCTCAAGTCAAAAGTTCTATGTTTACTTCCCCTATACAACACAGCTCAAACATCATATTTAAGTTTTTTTCGACTTTTCATCTCCATTTTATTATTCTAAAATTGATATTTTCTTATACTTTATAAACTCAATATAATCTCTTTATGGTCCATGCCGTCTCTAGTTTATAGAGTCCCTGTGCAAAATTCAGTTTAAACAAAAACAGGACCTAAAGTAGAAAGTAAATAATTTTTTAAAGAGATAAAATGATAAATAATCATTTTCAAAGTACATATGCTAGTATTTTTCAATGCAATTTCTTAAATCAAATACATATAATCACTTTTATATAACATATGTACATATTATAAAAATTTGGATACCCTGTGCGACAAAACACCTCGCACACCATCATATACGCCTCTGTTTAGGGTATAAGATGGAGATGATATCAAACAAAAAGAACAAAAAAATAATGTTAAGAGAGAAAATATAAATACCGGCATCCTATTAAACATAGATACAACAAAAATAATCCAAATTGGGAAAAAATAACAGACACACAACATTGTAAAGTGCCTCTAAAAACCACGAAACGGACCTGATTTCCATAATTAGTTTCATTGAAACAAATCGTTCTTGTTAGAAACTACTAACATGAATAATTACTATAAAAACCAACACCTGAAAAATGTGAAATATGAGTAAATTGCGGAAGTTCCTTGTGGTTTGATTAAATTGGCGTATTTTCTACGACTTCGAAAATGTAGACGCTGTCACCATAAAAACTTTAACGTGCAACTATTGTCACTGACATGAGAACAAATAAAGTTTTTTTGAAACATTATTAGTAGAACTTACCCAACGCTCTAACATGGAAGTTCTGTTATTTAAAAAGTTTCAGTCAAATAAATCACAAACAAACCGAAACTTAACATGTTTTACTTATAAATGACTATTACATACTTCAATAAAATCATAGCATTGGATTATTTCATGTTAATAAAATAACTTAATTATCTTACCTACCATATTGCCCTTCCAATAGTGATCATTTTCATGTGCTTATTAGTTAATACCTAACATAAACCTTTCAAAAGTCAATGTACTTATATAAACATATATAACGTACTTTTCGTTTTTCATTCTGAAATGGTTAATTAGTTTGGTAACAATTTGATTAGATCCTGAACTAAAAGACTTGAAATGAAACTTTCTATACTAATTATATACGACTTTACGCTAGATCCAATGTGCATGCACAATTCCGTTGCTTAATGGTCGATTCATCGACTTCTAAAAATAATATTGTGTTGCGAGATCCAAGGACAACTTGAAAATGGGAGAGTACATACCCCGTCACCTTAGATTATACTAATCTTCACCTTATATTAACAGTCATTATACACGGAGTATGTTACTTAAGTATAAATGAACCGAGTTGCTTGTGAGCTATTCGAGCTCGTCTCAGCTCGTTAAGCGTTTGATTTGAGCTCGAGCTTAAATAACTTGAGCCCAAGCTTAACATGAGGCTCATTTGATAAACGAGCACGATCTCAAGTAGAAACATCGAGTTCAGTTAAGATCACAATAATAAACTAGCACATAAAATATATAAATATATTAGAATTATATACCATATAGTTCTTTTGTATGAATAACAGATTTGGAAACTTTATTCTATAACAACATATTTTCATAAAGGGCAAGAACAATGTTCGAGTAATTGAAATTGAACTAATATGAGTGATCAATTTTGCCACGTAGAATAAATAAATTCATCTCATTGGCTAATAAAGAGTCAAAATTAAAGCAATCATCAACCAAAAAATATGTATAATATAAAATCACATGTGTCAATTTTGTAGAAAAACAAAAAAAAATATAAATTATATGGATTTAAGTAAACTTATCTGTTTCTATGTTTTTTATAACTGTATAAATTTAATAAATACTCACTACCACTTTATATTTTTGTAAAAAAACAATATATATGTTGTTGTTATTTATAAATATTATTATCATTATATATTAAATTAATGTATATGAACGGATTTATAAATATCAAACTGAAAGCACGAGTTACTGTATTATGTAAATGAATATACGAGATTGTACATATACGTACAACTCATGTTATCCTCTTTATAAGATTAAGTAAAAATGTCCGAAAAATTAACTTTTTTTACTATCCACGTTAAAAAACGACTCATTTTATTCCTTTTTATAAGTTTCTCCCGCGCGTGAACGGGTTTAAAAATTATATATGCTAAAATTATTACATGAATATAAATATCAAAATAAATGCACGATCTCACGGGTTACTGTGAGGTAAAAACATATACACGATATTGTGCATATAGCGACGACGCATGTAAGTACTCTTTAAAATTTAAATAAGGATATCCAGAAAAATATTTTTTTAAGGGTCATTTCTTGCTATTAAACACACATAATTGTAAAAATATGATATCATTAGTTAAATTTAAATAATATCACCTTAAACATCATGTCAGTTAAACAAAGTTAAATCCTTCATCCAACAAAAATCTATACAAAATATTAATCGATATTAATACAAAATGAATAATTTATGTAAAAATCCGCGTGTGCATGAAAATTTAAACTATATAAGTATAAAAGATTTTACATAATATTATAGAAAATTCTTATTTAATAACTTCGTATATTCATCGAGACAGGCTTTACTATGCTAAAATAAAAATTTACAAGATAAATTTTACATTCTTAAGCAATTGTATTGCTAAAAGTAGATAATATACATTTTGTATACACAAATAAGTAAAATTTAGATGTATTATAATTTATATCAAAACAAATTAAGAAAGATATATGTCAAAGCCCCGTTTATGCACGTAGGTATATAACTAATGTGCGTATATGAATTAAGTTCTATCACAAACACACGACTTTTAATTTTTGGCTTTTATCAACATAAAATAATAATAATAATAATAATAATAAATAATAATAATAAATATAAAATAAAAATTACGTATTTCATACAGAAGACAAGGCCTAACCGATAAAATAACTTGAGCTTATGCCTTAAAAATAGATTGTGGTCTGAGCTTGAGCTTTACAGATAAAGCTCAAAATGGGCCGAGCTCGAGCCAGAAATTCTCTAACGTAAAACTAACGAGCCATTCTCGGCTCTGCTCACTCTTTTACACCCCAATTTTGACATGCAAATCGTGATTCAATGATGAAAAATTCATCTTTGACATGCAAAGTGTGGTATAATGATGTAAATAACTCCTTTTCTTAAATCATAAGGTTGATGTGGAAATTTTGGCATTGACTAAAGGTTCTTAGATTTATGTTTATTTAACGGCATGGTTTCATATAAATAAACGAATTCAAGTGCTAGAAATCTACAAAGGGAAAAGATAAATAGATGCTAGATTATGAATGCAATCAAGCCAATTCAGATTTACAACTTTCTATCTACTTTGAAGTTAAAGAAAAGAGTACGTTATTACATTCCCTAGAATTTAATTCGATCTTGGTCTTTTTGAATTGATGGTTCATTCCAGAAAATCGAAAGATCCCATGACGCTATTTGACATCGTTTGTTTTTATGGGTAGCGAACAAATTTTTTTGTTTTTCCGAGTATTTTTCTTTCAAATTCAGTCTTTTTAGGGTATTTTGCAACATTTTATGACATTTTTGCCCCTCTCAACTAATAAATTATTTTTTGAAGGGCAAAAATGTCAAATAATGTCATAAAATACCTCAAAAATGACAAATTTAAAAGAAAAGCACCCACATAAGCAATTTTTTTTTCGATACCCAGAAAAACAAACGATGGCAAGTATGATACTTTTTTTTAATCATTTGCCAAATTAAAAAAAAAAAAAAAAAAAAAAAAAAAGGATCTACCGGGTTTAGTTACCGAAGGTATTTAGTCTAGTGGTTTGCAAGTGTTTTTTCAACCGAGCAAAAATTCGTCGTCTTAGAAAGAATCTTATTCAATTTCTTGCTGATAATTTTATTAAGATTTGCTAGGTTATTCTTGAATCATTTAAGTTAAATAAAAAGTATTTTTCTAAGGTTTATTTGTGTTCATACAATTAAAAAGTTTCCAATTAGGTAAATTTAATGATCGAGCTGACCTCTCTTTATAGGTAATACGGTACGTGTAACTTGTAGGGTGACCGAGTTGGTTAAAGGTCTGTGACTATCATCATCAAAATACGAGAGATCACAATCTTATATTTTGTTTAGTGTAAACTAACATTTCTAAAATGATCATGCATGCATGCAAACCTCCCAGAAAAGAAAAGCTTTACTAGATGCGCGTGTAAATCTCACTGATTAGTGACCTAAATGGTGAAACCCTAATAAATAATTTAAAAAAAGTAAGAAAAAAAATACAAGGCAAATACACACAAACGGTAGCTCTAGAAGACACATATTGAAGAACCCACTTGCACCAGAATCTGAAAACAGACAACTAATTTATAGTCTACGCCTAAAAGAAAACAAAGCCTTCACAACCACGTTATATACTAGCTAGTAGAAACAAGGATAATGCATTATATCCTTGAAACTACATGAGCCTTTTAGTTCGCCTCATGCAGCTAGGATTTTAAACCATAATTTAATAGACTTAAACTTTTCATGTTATATATGTCCCTTACAATTTTCTTTCTCTTCTTGCATAATAACCCTCTAGCTCTTTTTATCCTCTCTTTGTGTGTGTTCTCTTTTGTGTTTTTGTGTGTGTGTGTGTGAGAAATAATATATGGGAAAGAAGCATTCTAATTTAATGGGAATATGGGACATGAAGACCATATTCCATTGTAGCATAGTCATTTTCTTTTTTGGTGGATTAGCAACTCTAATCTATAATAGAAACATTATTCAAGAAGCAGCAATTAGAACAGCCCAAGTTACTCAACAACCTACAATAGTTATAAGGGCAATTGAAACTCCAATTGTAATTCCAACTCCAATTGTAATTCCAACCACAATTCCAATTGCAACCGAAACCGATACTGAAACCACAAATGTCAAAGAGCAGGCAGCAGATGAGGAAGCAAATGAAGGTACACAAGTTTTTGATCATCAAAGAAGGCTGAAGATTGCACTGCCATCTATAACGGAAACTTGTGACTTGTTCTCGGGCCAATGGGTCTATGACAACAAGAGCCATTACCCGTTGTACCGAGAGGATGAGTGTAGTTATCTACATGGTGATTTAGCATGCCAAACTTATGGGAGAAAGGATTCTAAGTATCAAAAATGGAGATGGCAACCGCATGGTTGTGACTTTCCTAGGTCTATATCTCTCGAAAATTCTCATGAAAAAACAATAACATGTCCGATTCTAATAAAAACATTTCTACCACCTTTGTATTTTTCTTTTGGCAAATAAGTCACACACACACACACACACACTTCTTCATAAATTTTTGAAGCCACAACCTTTTGCTAGCTTTGTACTGTTACTAACCACCACCTTTTTGCTTTTGCAATTTTCTAATGTATTGTTATATATGTGTTAAATGAACAGGTTTGATAGCAAGATAATGATAGAGAAACTTAGGAATAAAAGGCTATTGTTTGTGGGCGATTCGGTAAACAGGAACCAATGGGATTCGATGATGTGCATGCTCCATACATCAATCCCAGGAGAAAAGAAGCTTGGACAAGGTCTCAATAAAACCCTGTACACATTTAGGTCCAACGTAAGTACTCCTTCATTATTATTTTTTTTACTCAAGATCTAACATTTGAAGAGGCTTTTTAGTAACGAGTCGTGAAACAATACAGGACTACAACATTTCAGTGGACTACTACTGGGCTCCGATGTTGGTTGAATCTAATGGTGATGATCCATCAAACCATCGCCTTGATCATCGAACTATTCGTGTGAAATCCATTGAGAAACATGCTAAGCATTGGCTTGACGCAGATTTCCTTGTGTTTAATACTTATCTTTGGTGGAGATTACCCATAATTAAGTTCTTGTAAGTTCAAATTATAATGAAGTAAACAGAAAC
The DNA here is from genome assembly GCA_021014915.2 of Artemisia tridentata subsp. tridentata. Lineage (NCBI taxonomy): Eukaryota > Viridiplantae > Streptophyta > Magnoliopsida > Asterales > Asteraceae > Artemisia > Artemisia tridentata. The sequence goes on along the minus strand of CP139502.1, from coordinate 32,329,189 downwards.
ACCTCAGGTTATTATTGTTGGTTATTAAACACATGGTCCAAATGGATTTAATACTTATCGTCTTTGTTTCTATTTGCATATCAGGAAAGGTCCTGGATCATTGTTGGGTGGTCCTGCTCAAGATTACAATGAAGTGAATAATGTTCGTGCTTACAAGATGGTTTTAAACACATGGTCCAAATGGGTTCACGCCAATATCGATCCTGCAAAGACCAAGATGTTTTTCATGGGCCTTACAGCAACTCATTCAAAGTACGAAACTGGAAGAGAACGTACCATACCTTTTTAACAATAACAAAAGATATATATATTATTTATTGGCAAGTCAACCACATATAATAGGGGTCTAGTTCATTAAATAGCAACATAAATTTTCTAATGTACCGTTTTGTTAACTAAAAGTTGTTTAACTAAATGTTACAAACTTTAAAAAAGTGTTCTAATATGCATATTTTTATGATGTGTCACATAAAAAACCAGTGACACATGTCACATTTCAGGATATAGCACGTCATCCACACGTGTATATTAGAACACTTCTTATATTTTTACAACATTTACTAAAACACTTTTTAGTTCACGTACTAAACAGTACTTTTAAAATAGTTCGTTGTTATTTAATAACCTAAACTATATAATAGTGATACTTGTCTATATGTATGTGTAAATATTAGAAATCGCCAAATTCACATGATTTGTCAAATAATAGACACAAATAACATAACCAAAAAGTTATACTTAGAGCACAAGGTATCGGAATGTGGTCTCGGTGTAGTTGCGTGACAACACTGGATCGACGACACCCCATTCAATGTGTTTTTTCAACGTATAAGTGACCACGATGTTTAATTGTGTGTATATGTATCGGTATGTGTATGTTTACAGTACGCGTGTGTGTTTTAGTGTTTACTGAGTTGAGTTTTGAGTGTTATGACTACGGGTAAATGTTGTTTTGGTGTGGTGCGGATGTGGCTTTATTTTTCTGTTACAAGCAAACATTTTTTTTCACACTCATTCTCCATAGAAAGTTTAAAATTTTTCTCTTCATTTTGCAGGGCTTCAGATTGGGGAGGCAAGAGGGACGGATCATGTTATAAAGAGAAAGAGCCAGTATTGAAAGAAGGATTTTGGGAGAGCGGAACGGATCTAAAAATGCTAAGAATATTGGAGTCGTCGTTGGAAAAATTGAAAGCCAAAGGGACAAATGTCCAATTCATCAATATAACACAACTAACACAAGCCAGAAAAGATGCACACCCTACAGTCCATCGAAGGCTGTGGCGTCCCTTAACCGATGAACAAATAAAGAACCCACAACGTTCTTCAGATTGTACACATTGGTGCCTTCCCGGAGTTCCTGATATATGGAATGAACTTCTCTTGGCTTACATTTTTCGATCAACAGAAACTGCCAGCGAGTAAACAATATAATGGTACAAAAGACATGAAAACGACTCCTATAATTTAAGTTTGTATTGCTTATAACTAAGCATTATTAGGCAATGGATTATAAGGCCCGAGCTTGTCTATGAGTTCGGGTCTATTAAGGTTTCTAGGTTTCATTGTATTGTCATTACAATCCATTGCCTAATAAGCATTACAACACAAAAAATTGTTCGTCTTTTTTATACACACCATTCATTCTTGGTTTTTTTTAAAGGTTTTTAGCAATGTAACACACTCCACACATGTGTCCTTTTTGTTAGTTTATGTGTAGGTATTAAGCCAAAAAAATTGTTTGTTTTACATCGTAAAGTTTGTCTAAAACTATTTGCATTTCAATTCAATTAAAATTTCACCAATAGTCACTCATCATATATACTACGGAGTAGCTTTTTTTTTTTTTTTTTTTTTTTTTTTTTTAACGCCATTTTATATAAAATACTTGCAAGGAGCTAGGGAGAAACGCAATCTAAGAAAAATATTACAAGGATTACAATGAAGCAAATTTAATTAAACTAGACAAATATCCGCGCAAAACAATAGTGTATAACGGCAAATAATTATACCTGTGAAATCGTGATTCTAGTTTGACCCTTGATGCAAAACTTATGAGTACAATTTGTTGTAATTGCGAGAAAAAATCTATAGGTTAGAAACAAAAAAGATAAAAGTTTAAATATTAAACAATATTAAAAATATTAATTAGATGTATAATAGTTAACTCACATTACTCAATTTTAAATCATTTTAAATTTTATAAATTTAACATACACTCTTTAGTAGCAGAGATATGTTCATTAAACAAAATGATTGTCAATAGCTAATTAGCTATCATCAACTTGAGTACGTTTACTAACTAATTTATATGTAATATGTCCTTAAAGGTTGCCTCTATATATCGACCCTAAAGTTAACTGTTGGATTTTTTACAAAGTTGATGAATATATGAACATGCTTTATGCCACTTTTGGCGACGCGTTAGATGTCAGTGATACTTTGCCGACTTAATTTATACTTCGTGAGATGCAGTCGCTACAATATTTTTTCCGACAAGAATGCGTCTAGCGTTGTTAATTTTGCATGTCTCAACCGGTCGCTAAATGAGTGAAGGACAGTTTTCATGTAGTGGTCGATCCATCAATTTGCAACAACTATCATTGAGTAATGAAACCATATTAAGAAATCGAGTAAGAGTGATGCTAAATGAGTAAAGAACAGTTTATGATGAGACCTCTCGTTTCATGACTAGCGTGTTGGTTTTAAATAATTTGACATTCAAATAAATACAACAACAACAACAACAACAACAACAACAACAAACTCAATCCCGCTGGAGCAGGGTATGGGGGAGGTGGGATGTAGACAGACCCTACCCCTACCCCAAGGGAGAACCCAGGAGTAGAGAGGCTGCTTCCAAAGAGACCTCCGGCAAGTGCTTGTGTGCGCGTGTGAGATCAAAGGCAGGAGAACAACCGAGAAAGCAAAGCAGTCAACAAGCATGCAAAAGAGCAGGCAAAAAGAAGCAAAGATCAAAGCACACAAAACGCGGAAGCAGGGATCATAATTAACATGTAATAAGTAATACCGAAAAATAAATAGGAAACGTACCTTTTTTATCTTAGCTAAACAAAGATCCAAACTTGAACTTCTCTTCTCTTGAACAACCAATAAGATTAACGTAAGATATTAACGAGTTCTCGAACACACGTACTATTACTCGGCTAACGAATGATGCTAGTGAATGAACACGGTTAACCTAAACAATTTTGTTGGGAATTAAACTTAAGCAGTTAGTACGGCTAATAGAAGAACAATTAAGACTGCTGATGGAAGAGCAGTTAGGACTGCTGAAGGAAGAACAGTTAGGACTGCCTAAGAGATCAAGGTGAAACCGTGTGAAGATACTTATAGAAAAGATATGGTAAATATCTTATTAGTATAGAATGATATGGTTAGATGTTTTACTTGTACAGGACTCTTTACATTATAAAAGGAGATCCTTAGATTAGGGTTTATATATATCATTCAGATCGAATACATCGAATACCTAATATCCTTCACGTTCATATTGTAATCGTTTGATATATTGAAGTGATAGTTTGGTTGATATCGTTTTGTGTTCTTATTGTTTTACTTAATCAATCACCAAACTCAAACTCATATTCTTCTAAGTACTTGGTAGTAAATTCCGCGTGCTATCAAGTATATACTCAAAGTATCCCCAACACAACGTGTGTGTTTAGATCCGGTCAAGTGGTATCAGAGCCAGGTTTCTGATACTTTGAGTCTAGAAGAACCAGAAGTATTTACTCACTAGCAATCCAAGAAGATGGACATGGAGACACCTCAAACCTCAATCCTTGCTAAACTCCCCATGCTGAAGCAGAATGAATACGATTTATGGCGGCTCAGAATAGAACAATATTTCATGGTGCAAGACTATGCATTATGGGATATTATTATCAATGGTGATTCCTTCAAACCAGTTGCTGTTGAAGAAACACGTGCTGATGGTTCCAAGGTCACAAAGCTTAACACTGAGCCAGTTACAAACGAGGAGAGAATCAAGAAGAAGAATGATCAGAAGGCTAGGAATTTGTTACTAATGGCAATTCCTAATGATCAAGTGCTGAACTTTAGCCATTACGAGTCGGCTAAAACTCTTTTTGAAGCAGTGGTGGAAAGATTTGGTGGCAATGAAGCTACCAAGAAGGCACAGAAAACCCTACTCAAGCAAAGTTATGAGAACTTCACTGCATCAAGCAATGAAACTTTGGATCAAATCTTTAATAGGCTTCAAAAGATCATCAGTCAACTTACTGTGTTGAAGATTGTGATACCTCAAGAAGACCTCAACATGAAGTTTCTAAACAGTTTACCTGCTGAATGGAACACTTATGTTGTGGTTTGGAGCAATAAACCAGAGCTGAAGAATATGACAATGAATGAGCTTTACAATAATCTCAAGATCATTGAGCAAAAGGTCAAGAAGAGTGGTAGCACTAGTTCCAGTTCAGGGAATATGGCTTTTGTATCTTCTTCAAACAGTTCTAATCATGAAGATGAAGAAGCAGCTGGTGCTGCTATACCAACAGTTAGCACTGCTAGTGTAAAAACTAGTACTGCTGGCTTGACTGAAGAGACCATATATGCTTTTGTGTCAGAACAGTCTGGTGGGTCAAAGATCTTTAATGAAGATCTTCTTCAAATTGCTGAAGATGATTTGGAAGCTATGGATTTAAAGTGGCAGTTGGCTTTGATAAGCATCAGGGCTAAGAAGTATTACCAAAGGACTGGGAATAAGATTACCTTCAATGGAAGAGATGTTGCAGGGTATGATAAGTCTAAGGTGGAATGCTTTAATTGTCACAAGATGGGGCACTTTGCAAGGGAATGTAGAGGTCCAAGGCAACAAAGCAACCAGGGTCAAGGGTTTAAGAATCAGCAAGGGTCAAGGAGAATAGTTAATGTTGAAGAGCCTTCTTCCAAGGCTATGGTAGCTGTAGATGGAGCTGGATTTGATTGGAGCTTCATGGAGGAAGAAGAGGAACCAGCTAACTTGGGTTTGATGGCTTTCTCAGACTCTGAGGTACATATACTTGAAAAATGTTCAAACTCTTGTCGTGCTTTAAAAGATTATGAAAATATTAAGAAACAGTATGATGATCTTAGAGTTGAATTTAATCAAATAAGTTTTAGTCTGTCAAATCATAAAAGAGGATTAGCTGTTTTGGAAGAACAAATTGTGTTTTATAAACAGAATGAGTCAAACTTTTCTGATGAGATAGGTCTTTTAAAGAGGGAATTGGAAATAAAAGATAATAAAATGAGTGGACTTGTATATGAACTAGAGAAGCTTAAAAAGGAGAAAGAAAACATCCAGTTAAGTGTAGACACTCTTGAATATACTTCAGATGGAGTTAAGAAGATTGTAGAGAGTCAAATACTTAACAAAGCTAAATCTGGTTTAGGTTATAAGTCAGTTGCACCCCCCTTTAGAGGAATGTTTGCTCCACCAGGAATTAATTTAGCTCATACAGGTTTAGAAGAGTTTAAGGATATGGATTTTCCTGGATATGGTGTTAAGGTTAGTGAGAATCCTGTTAAATTTGTTAAGGCAGAAGATTCTTTTGTGAGTGCTAGTGATAAATCTCTTTCTGAGGAAAAGATGTCCTCTGATAGGAACTCAGATGCTCCAACTATTGAGGAGTGGACATCTGATGATGAGAATGTAGAGGTTAAAGAAAAACCTAATGTTGTTAAGGAAGAAGTTAAACATGCTCCTAAAGTGGTTAAGACTGAAAACATAAAACCAGTTAGGAAAAATGTTAGATATGCTGAGATGTATAGGACTAAGAACAGATCATCAAGTTCTGAGAGTAGTCATAGGAACTGGAATCACTCAAAATCTAAGAAAATGGATGATAAGTTTGCTATGATTAGAAAAGTATGTTTTGTTTGTGGAAGTTTTGATCATATGGCTGCTTATTGTGATTCTAACCCATGGAAAAAGAGGGTTACTGGGAATGCAAGGGTGAACAGGAATAACAATGCTAGAGTAATTCAGAATAGTCCAACTAGCTTGACAAACCCCAATGCAAATCATAAGATTTCACCCAAAGCTATTATGTTAAAGACTGGCATCAAAACAGTTTCAACTGCTAGTCAAAATAAGTGGTTTAATAACAAGCAAACTGTTTCAAGTGCAAAACAATTTTTAAATCATGCACAAACAGTTAAAAGGCATTTTTATCAGAAAACAACAATGACTAATCAGAAGTGGGTGCCTAAGATTAAACAAGCAGTTCCAACTGCTAGGTCAGCAGTTCCAACTGCTAGACCAGCAAATCCAACTGCTAGACACTTAAATGTTAAGGGAAAAAGGGGCAATGCTGTCAAGGCCTCAGCACATTGGGATAAACATCTTACCAAACCCAATGGTGCATCAAAGACCTCAAACAAGTTTTCTCATCTTGATGCACAAGGCAGATCCAAACCAGTGATGGTTTGGATCCCCAAAAGAAACTAACACCTTTATTTTGTGTGTAGGAACATCCCTCAAAGAGCAAAGAAGATAGAGGATATTCAGACAGTGGATGTTCTAGGCAAATGACAGGCAACATGTCATATCTTTCAGACTTTATTGCTCTGGATGGAGGACCAGTTGTCTTTGGTGGTGGTGTTGGAGGAAGAATTACTGGTAAAGGGGTAATTAAAACTGGTAACCTTGATTTTGAGAATGTGTATTATGTACCAGAACTTAAGTACAATCTTTTCAGTGTATCACAAATTTGTGATAAACAGAACAAAGTTTTATTTACTGATACTGATTGTCTTATACTTTCTCCTGATTTCAAGCTACCTGATGAAAGTCAAGTATTGCTTAAAATCCCCAGAAAGGATAATACATACAGTGTTGAGATGAATAAACTAGTTCCTAAGGTTGGACTTACTTGTCTTGTTGCAAAAGCCACATTGGAAGAATCAATGTTATGGCACAGGAGGCTTGGTCATGTTAATTTTAAAACCATTAACAATATTGCTAAACATGGGTTGGTAAGAGGTTTACGAAACAAAATTTTTCTAAATGACCAAACTTGTGTTTCTTGCCTTAAGGGTAAGCAACACAGAGCCTCATGTAAGCCAAAGACCCAGAACTCTATTTCTCAAGCTTTATATATGTTGCATATGGACTTGTTTGGTCCTACTTCTGTGAATAGCTTGAATTTTAAGAGATACTGCCTTGTTGTCACTGATGATTATAGTAGGTTTTCTTGGGTATTCTTTATGAAAACTAAGGATGAGACAAGTGAAATACTTAAGACCCTTATTGTTGAAGTAGAAAACCTAGTTGATAAGAAGGTTAAAATAATCAGATGTGACAATGGGACTGAATTTAAGAATAGAGTAATGGATGACTTTTGCAGAGAAAAAGGTATTAAGAGGGAGTTTAGTGTAGCTAGAACCCCACAGCAAAATGGTGTAGCTGAGAGGAAGAATAGGACTCTTATAGAGGCTGCTAGGACAATGTTAGCTGACTCTAAGCTACCAGTTTCATTTTGGGCTGAAGCAGTTAGCACTGCTTGTTATGTGTTGAATAGGGTTTTAGTTTTACAACCTCACAATAAGACTGCTTATGAGCTACTTAGAGGTAGAACCCCTGCTTTAAGTTTCATGAGACCTTTTGGTTGTCATGTTACTATCCTTAATACCAAAGACCAACTAGGAAAGTTTGATGGGAAATCTGAGGAAGGTTTCTTTGTTGGTTATTCTCTGCACAGTAAGGCTTTTAGGGTGTACAATACAAGCACCAAGCAGGTAGAAGAAAATCTGCACATAGAATTTTTGGAGAATAAACCAAATGTTGCAGGTGTAGGTCCAGATTGGATCTTTGACATTGACAGTCTTTCAGATTCCATGAATTATGTGCCTGTTACAGGTACAAATACTAACAATGATGCAGGTTCAGAGGAGGAAGATGATGATTGCATTTTCATACCTGTCATGGAAGAAAGTCCTGTGAATGAGTCTTCTACAAAGAAAGATGATATTCCTTCATCTAGTGGTGTAGACAAAGAGAAAGATGCTGCTGAAACAAGTGGTCAGAATGGTAAAGAAGCTGAAATTCCAACGAGCAGTTCCAATGGAGTTAGTACTGCTCAACCTCAAGTTCCAACTGCTGAGCAAAATATTGATACTGCTGGACCAAGTCAACCTCATCTTGATTCACCAGTTGATACTGCTTCTCAAGTTGATGAGTTTGATTTCTTTGGAGATGGTCTGCAAAACATGCCTGCCAGCTATGCAGTTCCTTCTACTCCCCATACTATTGTACATAGGAATCATCCACTTACCAATATCATAGGAGATGTACAATCTGGAGTCAAGACCAGAAGGCAAATACAAGACCCAGATCATCATGGATTTCTCAGTGTGGTTTATAAAGAGAAACATCATGAAGATGAGAATGAGTGTATGTTTGTATGTTTTCTATCTCAGATTGAACCCAAGAATGTGTTAAAGGCTTTAGAATCATCAAGTTGGGTTGAAGCTATACAAGAAGAGCTACTTCAATTCAAGATTCAAAATGTATGGGTTCAGGTTGATCTACCAAAGGGAATGAGAGTGATTGGCAGAAAGTGGGTATTCAGGAACAAGAAGGATGAGAGAGGCATTGTTATAAAGAACAAAGCAAGATTAGTTGCTCAATGCTATACTCAGGAGGAGGGTATAGATTATGAGGAAGTTTTTGCTCCAGTTGCCAGGATTGAAGCAATAAGATTATTTCTTGCTTATGCTTCATTTATGGGGTTTATGGTCTATCAAATGGATGTGAAAAGTGAAATTCTGTATGGTACTATTGAAGAAGAGGTTTATGTTTCACAACCTCCAAGTTTTATAGACCAAGAGCATCCTGACAAGGTTTATAAGGTGGTGAAAGCTCTATATGGATTGCATCAGGCTCCAAGAGCTTGGTATGAAACTCTTGCTAAATATCTTCTGAAGAATGGGTTTCATAGAGGGAAAATTGATCAAACTCTTTTTATTAAAAGGACAAGGGTGATATTCTACTAGTACAAGTCTATGTAGATGACATCATTTTTGGTTCTACAAAGAAACAGATGTGTAAGGAGTTTGAAAAGCTGATGAAAGACCAATTTCAGATGAGTTCTATGGGAGAGCTTACCTTCTTTCTAGGTCTTCAAGTACAGCAAAAGTCAGATGGTATATTTATCTCTCAGGAAAAATATGTTGGTGAAATTTTAAGGAAATTTCAATTCACAGATGCCAAGGTTGCTAGCACACCAATTGACAAGGAGACACATTTGTTATTAAAGGATCACAGTGGTGAAGATGTGGATGTGCACATGTATAGATCTATGATTGGGTCTCTGATGTATCTTACCTCATCTAGGCCTGATATTATGTTTGCTGTGTGTGCCTGTGCAAGATTCCAAGTGACTCCTAAAGTGTCTCATCTCACAGTAGTAAAAAGGATCTTCAGATACCTTAAAGGACAGCCTAACTTGGGGCTATGGTATCCTAAAGAGTCTGCATTTGATCTTGTTGCATTCTCTGATTCTGATTATGCTGGTGCTAGCATGGATAGAAAATCTAAAATAGGTGGCTGTCAATTCTTAGGTCGAAGATTAATCTCTTAGCAGTGTAAGAAGCAGACTATGGTGGCTATATCTACTACTGAAGCAGAATATGTGGCAGCTGCAAGTTGTTGTGCTTAAGTTCTATGGATTCAAAGCCAGATGCTTGATTATGGGTACAATTTCTTAAACACAATTATACATATAGACAATAACAGTACAATATGTATCATTAAGAATCCAGTTCAACATTCAAAAACTAAACATATTGAAATTAGACATCATTTTATAAGAGACTGTGCTGAAAAGAAGTTAATACAAGTTGTTAAAATACACACTGATAACAACTTTGTTGATCTCTTAACAAAAGGTTTTGATGTAAGCAGATTTCAGTACTTGGTAACAGGTATTGGAATGCTTAATCCTTCAAAAGATTAATGTCTAAATGTTTTTGGAATTTGTACTGTTAGTTGTGCTATTTGTATAGTTGAGACTGCTTGATAAATTTTTAGTACTGCTTGTGAATTTGTTAGTCAATTGTGATAACTGTTAAAAGAGAATATTGTGTATTGTGTTTTCTTTGGTTTTGGACTAACATTTCAGGTTCAGAAAAGCTTTTTGCTTTGGATTGTGCTTTGAAAAGAATGGTGGTTTGGATTGTCAAGTGTGAATGATTGTCACACAACAAATGGTAATTGATTCACCATGTCTAATCAACATAAGAATCAACTAGTCCAGATCAAATGGTTTCTGGTAAAGACTACTCAAATCTGTTTATGGTTGACAGTTTACCAAAAACTGGTTGGTTATCAACTCACCAAATCTAAGTGTGAAGAGTTGGCTAGTCCATAGCAAACGGCTATTGGTAAAGACAAGTCAAATCCGTTCATAGCTGATAGTTTGCTAAAAACTATAAGTGGACAAAAATGTTTTCGAATCCACAATTAAAATTAAAATTTTTTGATTTTATCTCTGAAAACTTTTTGCTAACAGTTAGTACTGCTGGAGTTAACAGTCTAAACTGCTGGCTTCACCAGTTTGTACTGATTGTTCAAACTTAGTTCCTACTGAGTTTATGCTCTGTGATACACCTCTCTCAGAAGGTAATACATCTGGAAGTGTTGAGAGCAGTTTGAAACTAATACAACTGAATTGATGGTAACTTGTACAAATGGTCTTATTGGATGCTGAGCTTGAATGTTAAATATTCTAGTTCTTCTAATGGTGAGGATTCTTCCAAACAGGGGAGGATTAAAGTTGTTCTTGTTGCTGTTAAAGATTATGAAATTCAGGGGAGGAATTAAGAAGTCAGAGATAAATTATAAAAGAAGTGCTTAAAGTCTATTCATTAAAGATGACATTAAAGATGATTCATTACACATGCGAGCTTCACAGGTGAAAAACCAACAAAAACTACCAACTACCAACAAAACATTCTACACAACACAAAAGTCAACACAACTACTTAAGCTTTCCTTTTCCTTTTCCACTGATATCCGGCATTCTTTTGCTGCGGGCTCCTCTGCTACCCATGATGTCAGGCACCTTCTTGCAGGGAAATGCCAGTATTACTGATCTTGGAGATGGAAATTGCTTCTTCTCAAGCTTCTTCTTTGGAACAGAGATCTTTACTGATGATGCTGCTTTTTCAAATTCTTTGGTTAGTAAGTCTGATAGTTTTCGAAGTTCATCGTCGTCAGATGAGTCAGACGAGTCAGACGAAGAGGAAGATGAATCATCCACATAAGGAGGAAGTTCATCGGAGGAAAGTTCTTTAGATGAGGATATTTTAGTCTTTTTATTTGAAAGATTAACTCTTGAAGTTTAAGAATAATTTGGTGGAAAATAGTTGTTCCAACCTGAATCTTCAGAATCTGAAGAAGAGTCAGATGAGATTTCTATGATGTTTGGTGGAGAAGAATTCATTGTGATTGAAGAGTTAAAGATTTGTGTTGAAGAAGATTTTGTGTGGATATGTGAGTTTTTATAGAGTTAATGAAGGTTTAATGACATTCAATGCGTGGTTGATATGAAGAATTAACTCTTGGGTTGGTATAAGGAATTAATTCCTTGATGGAATTAAATTAATTTTGGTAATTTTTGAGGAGTTGACCAAAAGAGTATGATACGTGAAGATAATTCCCAAAGTGTTTCGTGATTTAAGTCAAGTATTTGAAAGAATCCACCCCATCAACGAAATCAGATGTTTAATTCAAGAAACTTATTGATTTGCATCGAAATCATAATTTTAGGGGAGGATTGTTGGGAATTAAACTTAAGCAGTTAGTACGGCTGATAGAAGAACAGTTAAAACTGCTGATGGAAGAGCAGTTAGGACTGCTGAAGGAAGAACATTTAGGACTACTTAAGAGATCAAGGTGAAACCGTGTGAAGATACTTATAGAAAAGATATGGTAAATATCTTATTAGTATAGAATGATACGGTTAGATGTTTTACTTGTACAGGACTCTTTACATTATAAAAGGAGATCCTTAGATTAGGGTTTATATATATCATTCAGATCGAATACATCGAATACCTAATATCCTTCACGTTCATATTGTAATCGTTTGATATATTGAAGTGATAGTTTGGTTGATATCGTTTTGTGTTCTTATTGTTTTACTTAATCAATCACCAAACTCAAACTCATATTCTTCTATGTACTTGGTAGTAAATTTTGCGTGCTATCAAGTATATACTCAAAGTATCCCCAACATAACGTGTGTGTTTAGATCCGGTCAAATTTAGTTAACAAGAAAGTGATGGATCGATCCTCTAGGGAGAGGTGTACGATCGGCCAAAGATGGGAGGAGAGGAGAAGAGAGTTTTAGGGTTTGAATAATAATGAACTAGTCCAAAACCCTAAACCTTATGCCTCTATTTATAGCCAAAACCTATCTTGGAGCACAAGATAGATACATGGGTCGATCATGGGTTGAAACCCATAAGCCCCAACCGGCCTCAACCCTAAGAAGGGTTTCTAGATCCTTCCAATCTTCCTTTTTCAATAATAGTCCTTTAACTATTAACTTAACGACCGTTAGTCAATTCGGTTAATCACTTAACGTCCGTTATCTTTCATTTCGTGTCCAAATAATTAAAATACATAACTATTATATATATTAATTATTTACGTTAGTTATTCTTACGTAAAGTGTGCAATCCCTCGCTCCCGAGTTCGAATCTAGTCATACACGATAATATTTTTCCAATACAACTCTAACAGCTCCCACTTGGAAATCTATTAAAAGTGTAATGACATTGGTTAGCGTCTAGCAACACGCCAATGCCCCCAGAACAACTCGGGTGGTGGTTCTCCTGGAAAAAACCATTCGTTGATAAATCATCATAGGCATCCTTTTGTTTCTAATACCACATTAATAAAGATATGAATCTAAGTTATTCTTTATTAATAATTCTGTTTCTCGTTGTTTATGATTAAATAAGATTACCAAATCTTCTGAACTATTCAAGGGAGATCTTGGGTGTGGCCACACATACATCTTACCAATCATACGAGGGGCCCAACAGTATTAAACTCCAAACCGTTTGAAGGAACAAATTCTATCTTGACTATGAGCATAACACATGCACTTCGCAACGCTTCCCAAAACAATCCGTATAGCTACCCGTTACGTATAGCGTTAGATTGAATCAAAGAAATGCACTACAAGCATAACAGTTATCTGGCATCTCAAGTCTGAGGATAACTATATACTCATGATTTACTTAATGACGAGATCCATAAAGTAAACTCATGTGGCGGGATTTAGTCCTATATTCAGACAATTTGAATATCATGTAAAATCGGTATGACAACGCATCAATATACTTTCAAGTATATTATACCAATACTCAGATTTACCTTAATTTAATGATATTCCCATATCATTAACCGGCAACGGACAGTTTAGAATATATAAATACATTCAAGGATATAAACATGCAAATATAGGATATATTATTAATAAAATGATGAACAAACATAACCATTAATTTTATTCCATTTAAAATTAATAACTGTTTTACAACATCCCTTATCCAAACACTAATCACAGATATGCATGAAACTACTAGCTAAACAAAGTCCTATACCATCAGAAAGTTCTTTAAGCTTTCCTCCTGGTAGAGCCTTCGTTAATGGATCTGCTAAGTTGTTATCTGTGTGAACTTTGAGTAATTCGATCTCGCCAATATCCACTTGTTCCCTAACATAGTGATATCGAATCGGGAAATGTTTGGTGCCCTTCATGATTCCAGGTTCATTGGCAAATGTAACTGCGGCAGAGTTGTCACAATACATTTTTATAGGTCTTTCGATTGAGGGCATAACTCCAAGCCCCGAAACGAACTTCCTAATCCAGACTGCTTCCTTTGCAGCTTCTGAGGCAGCAATATACTCGCTTTCTGTAGCAGACAAAGCTATAGTGCTCTACTTCTGGCTTTTCCAATCCACAGCTCCTCCATTGATGACAAAAACGTAACCCGTCTGAGACTTCGTATCATCTTTATCACACTTCCAGGATGCATCGCAGTAACATGTAACACACAGCTCTGCTTCTGGGATTCCCCCGTACACCAAAAACATATCCTTCGTAGCTCTCAAATACTTGAGAATATGTTTCACAGCCGTCCAGTGGAGTTCACCTGGATTATGCTGATATTGACTGGTAATGTTCTGAGCAAACGCCACATCGGGCCTTGTACATCGCACCGCATACATAATAGATCCTACAACCGAAGCATAAGGGACTCTCTTCATGCGTGCCACCTCTTCAGGTGTTGAAGCACAAGCTTTGCTACTCAAGCCGTGATCTACTTGCATTGGCAAAAATCCCTTCTTGGAATTTTGCATACTGAATCTCTTGAGTATCTTGTCAATGTAAGCACTTTGACTTAAACCAATTAATCGCCTTGATCTATCTCTATAGATCTTGATTCCAAGAATGTATGCTGCTTCTCCTAGATCTTTCATGGAAAAACATTTCTCAAGATAGGCTTTCACCTTCTTCAAGCTTGGAATGTCTTTGCCCATGATCAATATGTCATCAACATATAGAACTAGGAAAATAAGACCACTCCCACTGGCTTTGTGATATACACATGGCTCATCGTGATTTTGAGTAAATCCAAACCTTTTGATCTCAAAATTTGGTATAACAAATTAGTCCAAAGGAATTGCAAAGGAAATATGCAAAACCCGAAGTTCGTTGTCCCGATGAAGATTGAATGGAATTGTGATTTCGGGATCGTGAAACGTGTAGTGAATGGTGAATAAAAGTGAATTTTTGATTTTTAAGCTACAAATAATGAAATACAAGATAAAAACAAGTAAATAAGCAATCAAAAGAAATAAGCTACGATCAAATATCCTAAAAAGCACTAGATAATAAGCTACTACTACAAAGGAAACTATTTTTAAAAGCTAAAATACGCTCAGACTTGTTAGACCCGTTCCCCGGGTAGTGGGACCCCACCCTAGATGAAAGTTGACCCGAGCCTAAGTATGGTTGACTAAGGATATATGGTTTTCTGATGAGGCCTAGATGCGGCGCATCTAGGAAGTGACATGCGGCGCATGGTTGAATGGAAAGTAGGTCAGACTTATTATAGTTCATGCGCCGTATTAGAGAAAGAGATACGGCGTATATGAGGCGTAGCATGGATGCGGCGCATCTAAGATATAGATGCGGCGCATCGACCTTAAATAAGCAGAATGGACAAAATTGCCCTTGTAGCTAGAAGTTTCTCCATTTATCTATAAGATACCACACTCTCCTGTAAAGGAGAGTGTGTTTCCTGTGAATGTCGAGCCAAAGGAGAAAGATGGGAGAAGATGATGAGATGATGATGGTTTATTGGTAATAATTCAAGAATGAAGTCTATAGCTTGTCCTAGCATGGTTATCAAGTAAGTATTGATGCTTAATTAGTGTTTAATTGATGATTAAGAATCTAGGGTTATGAACCCTAATTTGGGATTAAAGGGTAAATGGTGTTTTAAGATAATTAAGAAGTAATGATGATTATGTGATGAGTTTTTAATGGGTTTAAGTTGGTAAATGATGGGATTAGCTATCATATAATCAATATACGATTATATGATAATTAGAAGTGTTTAGAGGTTAGTTATGGTGGTGTTAACCATGATTATGGCTAATGAGTATGTATTATATGTTATGATGATAATGGTTTAGGATGTAATGATGATGATGATAAGATGAAGATGTTGAAGATGATGTTAGTGATAGTCTTGGCTTGGACTCAAGGTAAGTAAACCGGCTATAAAATGATGTTATGATGACTTCTATGCATTATGTGTTTAGAAGATCATATATGCTAAGATTAATGAATGTTGTGTGATGTTGTTATGTGCTAGTAAGTATAGGATAGTGAAGGATTAGGCAAGGTGGATTAAGGTATGTGTTTATGTTTGATGTATCGAAGGATTTAGGGTTATGATGTGTAATGTAAGAACGAATTGTAATGTTATGTTATACCCGCTTTACTTACTAAGCATTCGTGCTTACGGTTTAAGTGTTTAATGTTTTGTAGGCGGAAGTATTGAGACGAAGGCTTGGATAAGGATTAGTGATGGATATGCGATTGGTAGAAGGAATTGGTAAGAGAAAGTAGAGCTAGGTAGAATACCGAGCTCAATGTCGAGTTTGTACCCCCGTTGGTCTCTTAATGATTTGTAATGTGTATTTAAGTGTCAAAGTGTATGTCAAGTATCGTGCAACGATTTGGAAGTCATTTGATGGGTCTAAGTATGTTTTATGTGTAAACAAGTAAAGTTAAAGGAGTGTTTGGATTAGGGTCTATTCGTACCATTTTGGAGTCAAACGGGTTAATTGTCGTGTATTCTAGTTTGATATGTTAAATGAATGATTTATGGGAAGTTTGGTGTTAAACGAAAGTGGGTTGTGGTGTAAATGGGTGTGTTAGGCTTCTGCAGGTTTTCCTGCTGATGTTCTGTGTAATTTGGTAGATGCGGCGTATCTAATATATAGATGCGGCGCATCAGAAGTTTAAGGTAGATACGGCGTATCTACTACATCAGATGCAGCGTATCATAAGTTCATGGTAATGCGGCGTATCACTTTAGGTGGATACGGCGCATGGGCTGATACGGCGTATCCCTCAAAGGGATACAGCGTATCGTCAGTCAGAAGGATTGTCAGGTTGTGTTATAAAGTTTTATGTAAAATGTTTTGAAAGATGTTCGAGTATATGTTCTTGCAAATGTTTTAAAGGGTTAAATGTTATAAGTTCCGGTTATTTAGATGAAGAATTGTATACGTTCGGTAAAGTCAAGCGTTTCCACGTCAAAAGTCAAAGTTTTTGGTCAAAGCGGGTACGGGGCGTTACAAATTGGTATCAGAGCTTCGGTTTAAATCATAGGTCAGGACTGAATTTATCTATACTATTTGTGCAGAATCACTACTGATGTGATCCAAAAAATTAACCAAATCCTATTGACATGAATCCAACTCTTGTAATCCTTCTTAATGAACTAAAGGGAATACAGAGGCACCAAAATTAAGTGCTGAAATAGCTTATAGCTATGATAAGCTCTTATGCTCAGATTCTATCCTATGTTTAGTAGTTCCCAACTAAAAACCTCAAAAAAAACACAAAAACAGGTTAAGCACTCCTACTAACACCTATTCTTAACTCAAATAAGCTAAATCAATCTTATTCTAAGTTGCAGATGAACAGTACTATTGGATTTGACCCACTTCCAAGCTTGTTCCAAACAGCCCCTACTCAACTGATTTTGAGATTTAACAAAGGAAGGAACCAATTTAAGCTACAATACCTAATGACAGAAGATTATCTAAGTGAATTAAGCTAGTATGAATAACTTTCAGCTAGAGATAAGCACTGAATAAGCAGTTGACTATATGTTGACTTTTTGACTTTTTGAGATTTTTTTTAAGCAAAACTATCACAGAAGCTAGAACTAATGATCAAATTGACATCAACAGAGCAAAATAAGAATAAGTAAGCTAGAAAAGGGCAATAAGCACTAGAAATAAGAAATAAGCAGTTTGACTTACATTGACTTTTATTAAAAACTGAAATTTGAGTACAGAGTTGAAAACTGATGAAGAGAATAACAATAAGCTGCAACAATAAGCTACAATAAGCTAAACATAATACATCCT
Source organism: Artemisia tridentata subsp. tridentata (assembly GCA_021014915.2). Lineage (NCBI taxonomy): Eukaryota > Viridiplantae > Streptophyta > Magnoliopsida > Asterales > Asteraceae > Artemisia > Artemisia tridentata. The sequence continues at coordinate 32,311,473 of CP139502.1, read as the reverse complement.
CTACTCTACACTACTCCTAAAAACTAAACCCTAAAAATCTAACCAACTATCTAAAAATCGCTCAAAAGCTTGTGAAGAGGCTGTATTTATAGGCTTCTGGGAAGCTTCTGGATCATCCTTCACAGCCCTTAGATCATCATCTTGTCACCCTTATCAATCTCAGCCCTTGGATCCTTTTTCCAGCTAAAATCCACCAATCAGAGGGCAGGAAGCACACGGATAGCTGACATGTCATTCCTGACATGTCAGACCTTCTAGAAATGCGTGTTAAGTACTAAATTACCCTTAATTGCTGTCAATTTTGGGGAGGGGTAATTAGGGTTCATGGTCTGGGTAAATTGGGGGTGAGGATAAAAGGCGGGTAAGTATTTTTATTGTTTGACTGGTATTGTGGGTTGACCGGGTATTGGGGATCCGGGTTTGGGGTTTGATCCGGATTGGTGGGTTTATCTAATGTAGGGAGTGGGCCGGATTAATTTAAGTGGTGGGCTGGGGTTTGATAGGGTTTGGGTTTTATTTAATTGAGTGAGGTTTGATTTAAGATTAGATTTAGGATTTATTAGTTTAGGTAAAATTTAAGGACCAAACTTGTAAAATGATAAACTCCAAGGACCATTCTTGCCAAGTTTGAAAAGTACATCCAAGGGCTAAAATTGACAATTGATGATTCTTCAAGGTTGACTTTTGACTGAATGAGCATATCTTTGACCCAATATTGCAATTTGCTTCCCTGGCTTCGGCTTTTATTCTCTTTCCATTCTCGTGCTCGTGTTGTCGGTTTTGACTTGATTTTGTCCTTTTTTCTCGATATCCGTACCTGCACATAAACAAACACAAAAACACAAATATCTTTGGCATTTTGGTTAGTTTTTGGTCGTTTTGATCTTAATTTGGTCAAGAAAAGGTATGTGAATAAGCACATACCAAAATCCCCCAGACTAAGATATTGTAGTGTCCTCACGCAATGTTATAAAAACACGTTTTTGAAACCAAAAATTTCCAATCTCTTTTTACTAACTTTGAAAAGTAGCAAAATTTTCAAAAGAGATTAAGAAATCTTTAGTTCTAAAAACTCATCATTTTTCCTTTTATTCTATTTTTATATTTTTCATATCTTCATATGACGGTTTTGTTGACAATCATTATCTATCAATAACTTTTAGGGTCAACGAGTAGGAAACACGACTCATAAAGAAGTGACCAAAAGGATAAAATTCATCGTACCTGATTTTTCACAAGTCCCCAAACTAAGTGTAAAAACGAAATCATTGTCTACTTACAAGTTAGATGCCAACACTACCCATGGAAGTTACTTGTGTAATTACCTCTTGCTCCCATTTTCCTAGTTTGCCTCTATTTATTTTATTTTTGGTGAGAAATGAATTGCTTCATATTTTCTCGTTTTGATAGGTTTTTAGTCAGATAAAGATACTAAATTAAGACGCTAAGTAGTTTTCAATCTTCTCTCGAGAACCGTTGCTTTGAAAATGAGGTCCACATCAAGGTTTTTATTTATATTTTTGCATTTTTCTCTTTTTTATTCATCACCATTTTTTTTCATTTTTCATCATTTTTTTTTTAATTTTATCACTAACTTTTCACTTGCGTACCCTAAACGACGGAGCTTCACGGTTTAGTTCCAAGACCTTACACCTTCCGGAATAAAGGATCCAAGGGCCGTTACAACGGAGTGTTCCAAGACTCTAGACATTCCTGAAATGAGGATCCAAGGTGGTTAGACCAAGACCTCACACATTCCTGAACTAGAGGTCCAAGGGCCGGTGCAAGAGGGTAGCCAAGACCTAAACGCCTTCCGGAAATAAGGATCCAAGGCCCGATCTCGAATCCGTAGCTTAGAGCACTTAACTTATTATTATTAAACGTATTTATTAAGTAACCTTGATGTGTACCCAATTTTTAAAGCAAGGATTCTTTTAAGAAGACCAAAAACTAATCATCGACAAAACCTAACATCTTTAATTATTCTTACAGTTATATATGGTGAAACAATTTTGTGGGAGCAAAAGGCCACAAGTAACTTCGATGAGCTCTAAAGAGAACCAACTACTCCACGTTTAACAATCTAACTTATAAACAACTCTATCATTTCTCATTCTTTACAAATTTAAAATCTTAAATAATAAGATCCGCGAATGCTTAGCCAAGAAAGGTTAAGGGGACAAGCTAGGGCTCAACACGCCCGATCAAGTCAAAATTTTATTCCTACTCTCACCAGCGGAAAGTCAACAAAATGTCAAAATTTATTATATTTTTGCACAAAAAATTTTAAATTTTTCTCATTTTTTTGTACTTTTTTCATTTTTGGAGGAAAAACGGGGTTGCGAGAGTTAACGGCAAAAAATGCAAGGCAAAAATCAGATCAAAAGATCACCCCCCAGACTAAAACGAGACATTGTCCTCAATGTCTTAAAGGTAAGGGTTCTCCTACATAAATCTAAGGCCGTTAATTAATTATGCCAAAGATAAACGTTAGACGATAAGATTAAGGATATCGGATGAGAAACGAATGATGAAACTCGAGTGGAGAGAAGCAAACCACGAGCACGAGAGTCTTCATTATTCGGGCAAATCCTGGACACATCACAAAAAACCACGAAACACAAGAAATGGAAGAGGTGCCCCTCCTCACGTCACTTTATTAGAAATAAGAAAGAAGATAGAAGGATAAGCATGGGGTGCCTCCTACGAAGCACTTGTTTTTTATCGAGTCGTATAGCTTAGACTCGCCCCAAATTTAATTGTTCTTGGGGAAGCAGGTGGAAAATATACTCTCAATCGGACTTTCATTCAAGATGTTTGGAGAAACATTGAAGCACATGAAAGTTCCACTCCGACGAGATACCCACGGCTTAAAAGAATGAGAGATGCTGGGGTCAAAGATGGTATCTTCACTCCCGAAGGAGTGAAGGAGAGGAGAAGTCACCCGGATAGGTGAAGAAAGGGAGAAAGATCTGAATAATGATTGTGAGATAATCGTCATCCTCACTCCCGGAAGAGATAAAAAGGGTGGGTTGGGTGGGTAAAATATTAGGTATACGAACATACTCTTCAGGAATCTCATCCACCACTTTAAAAGTCACAACACCCGTATCGGGCTCAATATCAGAAAGAATTCCATCATCAGGTGGTTTAGCAGGAGGGCGAGGTGGTGATGGATCAACGTGAAATGACTCAGTTTCAGGAAGTGAAAGGGGATCATTGTTGAGCAATTTTTCAAGAAAAAGTACATCCCCTTCTGAGTCATAGGAATCGTCGGGGCGAGGTATTGGTAAAATCGGCTCATCAAGTGTAAAGTCCTCGTCCTCAACGTTCTCTAACCCTCCATCGAAAAGAGGATTAACTTTGCAAGAAGTATACTCATCATTAAATTCAAAAAGAGGGTTAGAGAAAATCCCGGAAGTAACCTCAGAAAAATCAAGAGAATCAGCACAAAATTGCAAATCACTTTCATTGTTGGATATTTCCTCAGACTCACTTGGGATTGGGACAAGGTTCTCAGCGCTAGACTTTATGAATTCGTCTGATTCCTTTTCAGGAATAGTGCTAAGATGCTCGTCCCCTATAATGAGAGAGTCCTCGGGTTCTTTGGTTGGTAAGACGGTTGTGATTGCAGTTGACGACTCCTTATAATCTATCCCAATAGAATCCTCGTCATCATCGTCATCGTAATAAGTGAATGACATATTGGCACAATGAAGGTTTTCTACTGGTCGAAACACTTCCCTCTCTTCTAAGCAATATAAGTCAACGGGAGGATCTTGTTTTTTGAGATTCAACTCCTGAAGATGGTTTATATCATCTTGATAGTTCTTGATAATCATTTCAGTAATCAATTTATTTTAAGCAACCATTTCAGTAATCATTTCAACTTTCTGAGAAAGTGTTAGAGGGGTGATGTATTGTGAAGGTTGGTTAAAACCGGATGAGTCATAGCAAGGATTAGGTTCATAGTAATTTTGACTCCACAGTTGACATTGATAATCATTATGAGGGACCGCACAATACTCACAACAATATGATTGATGTGCCTGATTCGGTGAATTGTATGGATAATGGTCATAACCGAAGTTTTGATTACATGGAACTTGCTCATAGACAAACATGTTCCATGTTTGACAATCAAAACCCGGGTGAGGACTACCTCCACAAGACTCACAAGAGTATGTCTCCATCTGGCGTTGTGGGGGCTGGTTGAAAAAGTCGGTTGTTTCATGGTAGGAATAAGGATTTTGGTCATAGACAAACTCGTTTCCCGATTCCACCATGCTACAACCGGGACAATTCCCGCCATTTGGAGGACCCCCACACCATTCACAAGAATATGGGTAAGATGAAGACATGAAGAAGAAGAATTAAACGGATAGAGGGATAAGGAGATAAGAATTAAACGAATAAGAGGATTAAGAAGAATATTTTTGGATTTTTAAATTTTAGAAACATTGAAAATCACAAAAGAAAAAGAAAAAAAATAATTTGGAGAAGAAAACATTTTTGGGATTTTATAATAAGAAAATATTTACAAATGAAAACGATAACTTCACGAGGAAGGGTCTTCAAAACACGATTCGATACTCGGAAATCACGAACTCACTTCAACCTTCCCCGGCAGCGGCGCTAAAAATTGGTATAACAAATTAGTCCAAAGGAATTGCAAAGGAAATATGCAAAACCCGAAGTTCGTTGTCCCGACGAAGGATGAATGGAATTGTGATTTCGAGATCGTAAAACGTGTAGTGAATGGTGTAAAAGTGAGATTTTGATTTTTAAGCTACAAATAATAAAATACAAGATAAAAACAAGTAAATAAGCAATCAAAAGAAATAAGCTACGATCAAATATCCTAAAAAGCACTAGATAATAAGCTACTACTACAAAGGAAACTATTTTTAAAAGCTAAAATACGCTCAGACTAAACTATGGAAACAGAACAGCAGGCAAAAGAAATGAAATTAAGCTAAACTATGGAACAAAAGGACTGATAAGCAGAGAAAAGCTAATTATAAGCTGAGATAAGCTAAGTGCAATATGGAAACATCCTAAATAAGCATAAGAGAACACATTAAGCTACAAACAAAAGCTTTAAGCACTTAATCTAAATAAGCTAATGCTACTGATGCAGGGGTGAAAATAGTCCAACAAGCATTCTTTGAACACAAGATTAAGCACTATAGAATAAGCTATGACCTCAAACTTTAGTCAAAACTTAAAATTCATACAACATAAAGCTCAGATATCAAATTTCAGACCTAGTCTAGCTTATTTGCTGCTTAAAATTAAGCTAATGAATAGCTTAATCAACTCAATTCAGTACTGATGAATCAGTATAAATGTGTGTGATCAGGCAACTTATGAGCTCATTCTTAAGCTCTAATAAGCTAGGAAAGAGAAAGGAATTTGGAAATAAGCAAGCTCTATATATGCACTGATCAGAATATAAGGAATATACCCCTTAATCCAACAGATAAGCACAAGAAAGTACTATAAAATCATAGGTCAGGACTGAATTTATCTATACTATTTGTGCATAATCACTACTGATGTGATCCAAAAAATTAACCGAATCCTATTGACATGAATCAAACTCTTGTAATCCTTCTTAATGAACTAAAGGGAATATAGAGGTACCAAAATTAAGTGCTGAAATAGCTTATAGCTATGATAAGCTCTTATGCTCATATTTTATCCTATGTTTAGTAGTTCCCAACTCAAAACCTCAAAAAAAACACAAAAACAGGTTAAGCACTCCTACTAACACCTATTCTTAACTCAAATAAGCTAAATTAATCTTATCCTAAGTTGTAGATGAACAGTACTATTGGATTTGACCCACTTCCAAGCTTGTTCCAAACAGCCCCTACTCAACTGATTTTGAGATTTAACAAAGGAAGGAACCAATTTAAGCTACAATACCTAATGACAGAAGATTATCTAAGTGAATTAAGCTAGTATGAATAACTTTCAGCTAGAGATAAGCACTGAATAAGCAGTTGACTATTTGTTGACTTTTTGACTTTTTGAGATTTTTTGTAAGCAAAACTATCACAGAAGCTAGAACTAATGATCAAATTGACATCAACAGAGCAAAATAAGAATAAGTAAGCTAGAAAAAGGGCAATAAGCACTAGAAATAAGAAATAAGCAGTTTGACTTACATTAACTTTTATTAAAAACTGAAATTTGAGTACAGAGTTGAAAACTGATGAAGATAATAACAATAAGCTGCAACAATAAGCTACAATAAGCTAAACATAATACATCCTCTACTCTACACTACTCCTAAAAACTAAACCCTAAAAATCTAACCAACTATCTAAAAAACGCTCAAAAGCTTGTGAAGAGGCTGTATTTATCGGCTTCTGGGAAGCTTCTGGATCATCCTTCACAGCCCTTAGATCATCATCTTGTCACCCTTATCAATCTCAGCCCTTGGATCCTTTTTCCAGCTAAAATCCACCAATCAGAGGGCAGGAAGCACACGGATAGCTGACATGTCATTCCTGACATGTCAGACCTTCTAGAAATGCGTGTTAAGTACTAAATTACCCTTAATTGCTGTCAATTTTGGGGAGGGGTAATTAGGGTTCATGGTCTGGGTAAATTGGGGGTGAGGATAAAAGGCGGGTAAGTATTTTTATTGTTTGACTGGTATTGTGGGTTGACCGGGTATTGGGGATCCGGGTTTGGGGTTTGATCCGGATTGGTGGGTTTATCTAATGTAGGGAGTAGGCCGGATTAATTTAAGTGGTGGGCTGGGTTTTGATAGGGTTTGGGTTTTTATTAATTTAGTGAGGTTTGATTTAAGATTAGATTTAGGATTTATTAGTTTAGGTAAAATTTAAGGACCAAACTTGTAAAATGATAAACTCCAAGGACCATTCTTGCCAAGTTTGAAAAGTACATCCAAGGGCTAAAATTGACAATTGATGATTCTTCAAGGTTGACTTTTGACTGAATGAGCATATCTTTGACCCAATATTGCAATTTGCTTCCCTGGCTTCGGCTTTTATTCTCTTTCCATTCTCGTGCTCGTGTTGTCGGTTTTGACTTGATTTTGTCCTTTTTTCTCGATATCCGTACCTGCAAATAAACAAACACAAAAAACAAATATCTTTGGCATTTTGGTTAGTTTT